>OZ022400.1:5186254-5611920 GCA_963989295.1 Ametastegia equiseti
CGCAGGAGGCGTCGGAATCGAGGAACGGCAGTCATATTTGGAATCAGCAGGTCATTTCCATGCAGAATATCATTGAGATTATCCGATTCTCGACAAAAAATTTTTTCGCCCAAAAAAATGAGAAGGGGTACCCCTTTCCTTTTTTTCAAAAATCTGAAATTTTCCGAAATATTCGGAAGGCAGGAATGATACCTATTGTTCGAATCTGTGGAACCTACACTTTCAGAAACTGCAAACCGATTTGGAATAAAAAATTTCTACGATTTTTAATCGACGATTTACTTTTTATTTTTTTTCCACTTTTTTTTTCTCTCGTTTTTTATTAGTAAAATCGCAGGAGGCGTCGGAATCGAGGAACGGCAGTCATATTTGGATTCAGCAGGTCATTTCCATGGAGAATATCATTGAGATTATCCGATTCTCGACAAAAAATTTTTTCGCCCAAAAAAATGAGAAGGGGTACCCCTTTCCTTTTTTTCAAAAATCTGAAATTTTCCGAAATATTCGGAAGGCAGGAATGATACCTATTGTTCGAATCTGTGGAACCTACACTTTTAGAAACTGCAAACCGATTCGAAATAAAAAATTCCTACGATTTTTAATCGACGATTTACTTTTTATTTTTTTTCCACTTTTTTTTTCTCTCGTTTTTTATTAGTAAAATCGCAGGAGGCGTCGGAATCGAGGAACGGCAGTCATATTTGGAATCAGCAGGTCATTTCCATGGAGAATATCATTGAGATTATCCGATTCTCGACAAAAAATTTTTTCGCCCAAAAAAATGAGAAGGGGTACCCCTTTCCTTTTTTTCAAAAATCTGAAATTTTCCGAAATATTCGGAAGGCAGGAATGATACCTATTGTTCGAATCTGTGGAACCTACACTTTCAGAAACTGCAAACCGATTTGAAATAAAAAATTCCTACGATTTTTAATCGACGATTTACTTTTTATTTTTTTTCCACTTTTTTTTTCTCTCGTTTTTTATTAGTAAAATCGCAGGAGGCGTCGGAATCGAGGAACGGCAGTCATATTGGGAATCAGCAGGTCATTTCCATGGAGAATATCATTGAGATTATCCGATTCTCGACAAAAAATTTTTTCGCCCAAAAAAATGAGAAGGGGTACCCCTTTCCTTTTTTTCAAAAATCTGAAATTTTCCGAAATATTCGGAAGGCAGGAATGATACCTATTGTTCGAATCTGTGGAACCTACACTTTCAGAAACTGCAAACCGATTTGAAATAAAAAATTCCTACGATTTTTAATCGACGATTTACTTTTTATTTTTTTTCCACTTTTGTTTTCTCTCGTTTTTTATTAGTAAAATCGCAGGAGGCGTCGGAATCGAGGAACGGCAGTCATATTTGGAATCAGCAGGTCATTTCCATGGAGGATATCATTGAGATTATCCGATTCTCGACAAAAAATTTTTTCGCCCGAAAAAATGAGAAGGGGTACCCCTTTCCTTTTTTTCAAAAATCTGAAATTTTCCGAAATATTCGGAAGGCAGGAATGATACCTATTGTTCGAATCTGTGGAACCTACACTTTCAGAAACTGCAAACCGATTTGAAATAAAAAATTCCTACGATTTTTAATCGACGATTTACTTTTTATTTTTTTTCCACTTTTTTTTTCTCTCGTTTTTTATTAGTAAAATCGCAGGAGGCGTCGGAATCGAGGAACGGCAGTCATATTTGGAATCAGCAGGTCATTTCCATGGAGAATATCATTGAGATTATCCGATTCTCGACAAAAAATTTTTTCGCCCAAAAAAATGAGAAGGGGTACCCCTTTCCTTTTTTTCAAAAATCTGAAATTTTCCGAAATATTCGGAAGGCAGGAATGATACCTATTGTTCGAATCTGTGGAACCTACACTTTCAGAAACTGCAAACCGATTTGAAATAAAAAATTCCTACGATTTTTGATCGACGATTTACTTTTTATTTTTTTTCCACTTTTGTTTTCTCTCGTTTTTTATTAGTAAAATCGCAGGAGGCGTCGGAATCGAGGAACGGCAGTCATATTTGGAATCAGCAGGTCATTTCCATGGAGAATATCATTGAGATTATCCGATTCTCGACAAAAAATTTTTTCGCCCAAAAAAATGAGAAGGGGTACCCCTTTCCTTTTTTTCAAAAATCTGAAATTTTCCGAAATATTCGGAAGGCAGGAATGATACCTATTGTTCGAATCTGTGGAACCTACACTTTCAGAAACTGCAAACCGATTTGAAATAAAAAAATCCTACGATTTTTAATCGACGATTTACTTTTTATTTTTTTTCCACTTTTTTTTTCTCTCGTTTTTTATTAGTAAAATCGCAGGAGGCGTCGAAATCGAGGAACGGCAGTCATATTTGGAATCAGCAGGTCATTTCCATGGAGAATATCATTGAGATTATCCGAATCTCGACAAAAAATTTTTTCGCCCAAAAAAATGAGAAGGGGTACCCCTTTCCTTTTTTTCAAAAATCTGAAATTTTCCGAAATATCCGGAAGGCAGGAATGATACCTATTGTTCGAATCTGTGGAACCTACACTTTCAGAAACTGCAAACCGATTTGAAATAAAAAATTCCTACGATTTTTAATCGACGATTTACTTTTTATTTTTTTTCCACTTTTTTTTTCTCTCGTTTTTTATTAGTAAAATCGCAGGAGGCGTCGGAATCGAGGAACGGCAGTCATATTTGGAATCAGCAGGTCATTTCCATGCAGAATATCATTGAGATTATCCGATTCTCGACAAAAAATTTTTTCGCCCAAAAAAATGAGAAGGGGTACCCCTTTCCTTTTTTTCAAAAATCTGAAATTTTCCGAAATATTCGGAAGGCAGGAATGATACCTATTGTTCGAATCTGTGGAACCTACACTTTCAGAAACTGCAAACCGATTTGGAATAAAAAATTTCTACGATTTTTAATCGACGATTTACTTTTTATTTTTTTTCCACTTTTTTTTTCTCTCGTTTTTTATTAGTAAAATCGCAGGAGGCGTCGGAATCGAGGAACGGCAGTCATATTTGGATTCAGCAGGTCATTTCCATGGAGAATATCATTGAGATTATCCGATTCTCGACAAAAAATTTTTTCGCCCAAAAAAATGAGAAGGGGTACCCCTTTCCTTTTTTTCAAAAATCTGAAATTTTCCGAAATATTCGGAAGGCAGGAATGATACCTATTGTTCGAATCTGTGGAACCTACACTTTTAGAAACTGCAAACCGATTCGAAATAAAAAATTCCTACGATTTTTAATCGACGATTTACTTTTTATTTTTTTTCCACTTTTTTTTTCTCTCGTTTTTTATTAGTAAAATCGCAGGAGGCGTCGGAATCGAGGAACGGCAGTCATATTTGGAATCAGCAGGTCATTTCCATGGAGAATATCATTGAGATTATCCGATTCTCGACAAAAAATTTTTTCGCCCAAAAAAATGAGAAGGGGTACCCCTTTCCTTTTTTTCAAAAATCTGAAATTTTCCGAAATATTCGGAAGGCAGGAATGATACCTATTGTTCGAATCTGTGGAACCTACACTTTCAGAAACTGCAAACCGATTTGAAATAAAAAATTCCTACGATTTTTAATCGACGATTTACTTTTTATTTTTTTTCCACTTTTTTTTTCTCTCGTTTTTTATTAGTAAAATCGCGGGAGGCGTCGGAATCGAGGAACGGCAGTCATATTTGGAATCAGCAGGTCATTCCCATGGAGAATATCATTGAGATTATCCGATTCTCGACAAAAAATTTTTTCGCCCAAAAAAATGAGAAGGGGTACCCCTTTCCTTTTTTTCAAAAATCTGAAATTTTTCGAAATATTCGGAAGGCAGGAATGATACCTATTGTTCGAATCTGTGGAACCTACACTTTCAGAAACTGCAAACCGATTTGAAATAAAAAATTCCTACGATTTTTAATCGACGATTTACTTTTTATTTTTTTTCCACTTTTTTTTTCTCTCGTTTTTTATTAGTAAAATCGCAGGAGGCGTCGGAATCGAGGAACGGCAGTCATATTTGGAATCAGCAGGTCATTCCCATGGAGAATATCATTGAGATTATCCGATTCTCGACAAAAAATTTTTTCGCCCAAAAAAATGAGAAGGGGTACCCCTTTCCTTTTTTTCAAAAATCTGAAATTTTTCGAAATATTCGGAAGGCAGGAATGATACCTATTGTTCGAATCTGTGGAACCTACACTTTCAGAAACTGCAAACCGATTTGAAATAAAAAATTCCTACGATTTTTAATCGACGATTTACTTTTTATTTTTTTTCCACTTTTTTTTTCTCTCGTTTTTTATTAGTAAAATCGCAGGAGGCGTCGGAATCGAGGAACGGCAGTCATATTTGGAATCAGCAGGTCATTCCCATGGAGAATATCATTGAGATTATCCGATTCTCGACAAAAAATTTTTTCGCCCAAAAAAATGAGAAGGGGTACCCCTTTCCTTTTTTTCAAAAATCTGAAATTTTCCGAAATATTCGGAAGGCAGGAATGATATCTATTGTTCGAATCTGTGGAACCTACACTTTCAGAAACTGCAAACCGATTTGAAATAAAAAATTCCTACGATTTTTAATCGACGATTTACTTTTTATTTTTTTTCCACTTTTTTTTTCTCTCGTTTTTTATTAGTAAAATCGCGGGAGGCGTCGGAATCGAGGAACGGCAGTCATATTTGGAATCAGCAGGTCATTCCCATGGAGAATATCATTGAGATTATCCGATTCTCGACAAAAAATTTTTTCGCCCAAAAAAATGAGAAGGGGTACCCCTTTCCTTTTTTTCAAAAATCTGAAATTTTTCGAAATATTCGGAAGGCAGGAATGATACCTATTGTTCGAATCTGTGGAACCTACACTTTCAGAAACTGCAAACCGATTTGAAATAAAAAATTCCTACGATTTTTAATCGACGATTTACTTTTTATTTTTTTTCCACTTTTTTTTTCTCTCGTTTTTTATTGGTAAAATCGCAGGAGGCGTCGGAATCGAGGAACGGCAGTCATATTTGGAATCAGCAGGTCATTCCCATGGAGAATATCATTGAGATTATCCGATTCTCAAAAAAAAATTTTTTCGCCCAAAAAAATGAGAAGGGGTACCCCTTTCCTTTTTTTCAAAAATCTGAAATTTTCCGAAATATTCGGAAGGCAGGAATGATACCTATTGTTCGAATCTGTGGAACCTACACTTTCAGAAACTGCAAACCGATTTGAAATAAAAAATTCCTACGATTTTTAATCGACGATTTACTTTTTATTTTTTTTCCACTTTTTTTTTCTCTCGTTTTTTATTAGTAAAATCGCAGGAGGCGTCGGAATCGAGGAACGGCAGTCATATTGGGAATCAGCAGGTCATTTCCATGGAGAATATCATTGAGATTATCCGATTCTCGACAAAAAATTTTTTCGCCCAAAAAAATGAGAAGGGGTACCCCTTTCCTTTTTTTCAAAAATCTGAAATTTTCCGAAATATTCGGAAGGCAGGAATGATACCTATTGTTCGAATCTGTGGGACCTACACTTTCAG
The DNA here is from genome assembly GCA_963989295.1 of Ametastegia equiseti. Classification (NCBI taxonomy): domain Eukaryota; kingdom Metazoa; phylum Arthropoda; class Insecta; order Hymenoptera; family Tenthredinidae; genus Ametastegia; species Ametastegia equiseti. The sequence continues at coordinate 5,191,793 of OZ022400.1, forward strand.
AAACTGCAAACCGATTTGGAATAAAAAATTCCTACGATTTTTAATCGACGATTTACTTTCTATTTTTTTTCTACTTTTTTTTTCTCTCGTTTTTTATTAGTAAAATCGCAGGAGGCGTCGAAATCGAGGAACGGCAGTCATATTTGGAATCAGCAGGTCATTTCCATGGAGAATATCATTGAGATTATCCGATTCTCGACAAAAAATTTTTTCGCCCAAAAAAATGAGAAGGGGTACCCCTTTCCTTTTTTTCAAAAATCTGAAATTTTCCGAAATATTCGGAAGGCAGGAATGATACCTATTGTTCGAATCTGTGGAACCTACACTTTCAGAAACTGCAAACCGATTTGAAATAAAAAATTCCTACGATTTTTAATCGACGATTTACTTTTTATTTTTTTTCCACTTTTTTTTTCTCTCGTTTTTTATTAGTAAAATCGCAGGAGGCGTCGGAATCGAGGAACGGCAGTCATATTTGGAATCAGCAGGTCATTCCCATGGAGAATATCATTGAGATTATCCGATTTTCGACAAAAAATTTTTTCGCCCAAAAAAATGAGAAGGGGTACCCCTTTCCTTTTTTTCAAAAATCTGAAATTTTCCGAAATATTCGGAAGGCAGGAATGATACCTATTGTTCGAATCTGTGGAATCTACACTTTCAGAAACTGCAAACCGATTTGAAATAAAAAATTTCTACGATTTTTAATCGACGATTTACTTTTTATTTTTTTTCCACTTTTTTTTTCTCTCGTTTTTTATTAGTAAAATCGCAGGAGGCGTCGGAATCGAGGAACGGCAGTCATATTTGGATTCAGCAGGTCATTTCCATGGAGAATATCATTGAGATTATCCGATTCTCGACAAAAAATCTTTTCGCCCAAAAAAATGAGAAGGGGTACCCCTTTCCTTTTTTTCAAAAATCTGAAATTTTCCGAAATATTCGGAAGGCAGGAATGATACCTATTGTTCGAATCTGTGGAACCTACACTTTCAGAAACTGCAAACCGATTTGGAATAAAAAATTCCTACGATTTTTAATCGACGATTTACTTTTTATTTTTTTTCCACTTTTTTTTTCTCTCGTTTTTTATTAGTAAAATCGCAGGAGGCGTCGGAATCGAGGAACGGCAGTCATATTTGGATTCAGCAGGTCATTTCCATGGAGAATATCATTGAGATTATCCGATTCTCGACAAAAAATCTTTTCGCCCAAAAAAATGAGAAGGGGTACCCCTTTCCTTTTTTTCAAAAATCTGAAATTTTCCGAAATATTCGGAAGGCAGGAATGATACCTATTGTTCGAATCTGTGGAACCTACACTTTCAGAAACTGCAAACCGATTTGGAATAAAAAATTCCTACGATTTTTAATCGACGATTTACTTTTTATTTTTTTTCTACTTTTTTTTTCTCTCGTTTTTTATTAGTAAAATCGCAGGAGGCGTCGAAATCGAGGAACGGCAGTCATATTTGGAATCAGCAGGTCATATCCATGGAGAATATCATTGAGATTATCCGATTCTCGACAAAAAATTTTTTCGCCCAAAAAAATGAGAAGGGGTACCCCTTTCCTTTTTTTCAAAAATCTGAAATTTTCCGAAATATTCGGAAGGCAGGAATGATACCTATTGTTCGAATCTGTGGAACCTACACTTTCAGAAACTGCAAACCGATTTGAAATTAAAAATTCCTACGATTTTCAATCGACGATTTACTTTTTATTTTTTTTCCACTTTTTTTTTCTCTCGTTTTTTATCAGTAAAATCGCAGGAGGCGTCGGAATCGAGGAACGGCAGTCATATTTGGAATCAGCAGGTCATTTCCATGGAGAATATCATTGAGATTATCCGATTCTCGACAAAAAATTTTTTCGCCCAAAAAAATGAGAAGGGGTACCCCTTTCCTTTTTTTCAAAAATCTGAAATTTTCCGAAATATTCGGAAGGCAGGAATGATACCTATTGTTCGAATCTGTGGAACCTACACTTTCAGAAACTGCAAACCGATTTGAAATAAAAAATTCCTACGATTTTTAATCGACGATTTACTTTTTATTTTTTTTTCACTTTTTTTTTCTCTCGTTTTTTATTAGTAAAATCGCAGGAGGCGTCGGAATCGAGGAATGGCAGTCATATTTGGAATCAGCAGGTCATTTCCATGGAGAATATCATTGAGTTATCCGATTCTCGACAAAAAATTTTTTCGCCCAAAAAAATGAGAAGGGGTACCCCTTTCCTTTTTTTCAAAAATCTGAAATTTTCCGAAATATTCGGAAGGCAGGAATGATACCTATTGTTCGAATCTGTGGAACCTACACTTTCAGAAACTGCAAACCGATTTGAAATAAAAAATTCCTACGATTTTTAATCGACGATTTACTTTTTATTTTTTTTCCACTTTTTTTTTCTCTCGTTTTTTATCAGTAAAATCGCAGGAGGCGTCGGAATCGAGGAACGGCAGTCATATTTGGAATCAGCAGGTCATTTCCATGGAGAATATCATTGAGATTATCCGATTCTCGACAAAAAATTTTTTCGCCAAAAAAAATGAGAAGGGGTACCCCTTTCCTTTTTTTCAAAAATCTGAAATTTTCCGAAATATTCGGAAGGCAGGAATGATACCTATTGTTCGAATCTGTGGAACCTACACTTTCAGAAACTGCAAACCGATTTGAAATAAAAAATTTCTACGATTTTCAATCGACGATTTACTTTATATTTTTTTTCCACTTTTTTTTCTCTCGTTTTTTATTAGTAAAATTGCAGGAGGCGTCGGAATCGAGGAACGGCAGTCATATTTGGAATCAGCAGGTCATTTCCATGGAGAATATCATTGAGATTATCCGATTCTCGACAAAAAATTTTTTCGCCCAAAAAAATGAGAAGGGGTACCCCTTTCCTTTTTTTCAAAAATCTGAAATTTTCCGAAATATTCGGAAGGCAGGAATGATACCTATTGTTCGAATCTGTGGAACCTACACTTTCAGAAACTGCAAACCGATTTGAAATAAAAAATTCCTACGATTTTTAATCGACGATTTACTTTTTATTTTTTTTCCACTTTTTTTTTCTCTCGTTTTTTATTAGTAAAATCGCAGGAAGCGTCGAAATCGAGGAACGGCAGTCATATTTGGAATCAGCAGGTCATTTCCATGGAGAATATCATTGAGATTATCCGATTCTCGACATGAAATTTTTTCGCCCAAAAAAATGAGAAGGGGTACCCCTTTCCTTTTTTTCAAAAATCTGAAATTTTCCGAAATATTCGGAAGGCAGGAATGATACCTATTGTTCGAATCTGTGGAACCTACACTTTCAGAAACTGCAAACCGATTTGAAATAAAAAATTCCTACGATTTGTAATCGACGATTTACTTTTTATTTTTTTTCCACTTTTTTTTTCTCTCGTTTTTTATCAGTAAAATCGCAGGAGGCGTCGGAATCGAGGAACGGCAGTCATATTTGGAATCAGCAGGTCATTTCCATGGAGAATATCATTGAGATTATCCGATTCTCGACAAAAAATTTTTTCGCCCAAAAAAATGAGACGGGGTACCCCTTTCCTTTTTTTCAAAAATCTGAAATTTTCCGAAATATTCGGAAGGCAGGAATGATACCTATTGTTCGAATCTGTGGAACCTACACTTTCAGAAACTGCAAACCGATTTGAAATAAAAAATTCCTACGATTTTTAATCGACGATTTACTTTTTATTTTTTTTTCACTTTTTTTTTCTTCCGTTTTTTATTAGTAAAATCGCAGGAGGCGTCGGAATCGAGGAACGGCAGTCATATTCGGAATCAGCAGGTCATTTCCATGGAGAATATCATTGAGATTATCCGATTCTCGACAAAAAATTTTTTCGCCCAAAAAAATGAGAAGGGGTACCCCTTTCCTTTTTTTCAAAGATCTGAAATTTTCCGAAATATTCGGAAGGCAGGAATGATACCTATTGTTCGAATCTGTGGAACCTACACTTTCAGAAACTGCAAACCGATTTGAAATAAAAAATTCCTACGATTTTTAATCGACGATTTACTTTTTATTTTTTTTCCACTTTTTTTTTCTCTCGTTTTTTATTAGTAAAATCGCAGGAGGCGTCGGAATCGAGGAACGGCAGTCATATTTGGAATCAGCAGGTCATTTCCATGAAGAATATCATTGAGATTATCCGATTCTCGACAAAAAATTTTTTCGCCCAAAAAAATGAGAAGGGGTACCCCTTTCCTTTTTTTCAAAAATCTGAAATTTTCCGAAATATTCGGAAGGCAGGAATGATACCTATTGTTCGAATCTGTGGAACCTACACTTTCAGAAACTGCAAACCGATTTGAAATAAAAAATTCCTTCGATTTTTAATCGACGATTTACTTTTTATTTTTTTTCCACTTTTTTTTTCTCTCGTATTTTATCAGTAAAATCGCAGGAGGCCCCGGAATCGAGGAACGGCAGTCATATTTGGAATCAGCAGGTCATTTCCATGGAGAATATCATTGAGATTATCCGATTCTCGACAAAAAATTTTTTCGCCAAAAAAAATGAGAAGGGGTACCCCTTTCCTTTTTTCCGAAAATCTGAAATTTTCCGAAATATTCGGAAGGCAGGAATGATACCTATTGTTCGAATCTGTGGAACCTACACTTTCAGAAACTGCAAACCGATTTGAAATAAAAAATTCCTACGATTTTTAATCGACGATTTACTTTTTATTTTTTTTCCACTTTTTTTTTCTCTCGTTTTTTATTAGTAAAATCGCGGGAGGCGTCGGAATCGAGGAACGGCAGTCATATTTGGAATCAGCAGGTCATTCCCATGGAGAATATCATTGAGATTATCCGATTCTCGACAAAAAATTTTTTCGCCCAAAAAAATGAGAAGGGGTACCCCTTTCCTTTTTTTCAAAAATCTGAAATTTTTCGAATTATTCGGAAGGCAGGAATGATACCTATTGTTCGAATCTGTGGAACCTACACTTTCAGAAACTGCAAACCGATTTGGAATAAAAAATTCCTACGATTTTTAATCGACGATTTACTTTTTATTTTTTTTCTACTTTTTTTTTCTCTCGTTTTTTATTAGTAAAATCGCAGGAGGCGTCGAAATCGAGGAACGGCAGTCATATTTGGAATCAGCAGGTCATTTCCATGGAGAATATCATTGAGATTATCCGATTCTCGACAAAAAATTTTTTCGCCCAAAAAAATGAGAAGGGGTACCCCTTTCCTTTTTTTCAAAAATCTGAAATTTTCCGAAATATTCGGAAGGCAGGAATGATACCTATTGTTCGAATCTGTGGAACCTACACTTTCAGAAACTGCAAACCGATTTGAAATAAAAAATTCCTACGATTTTTAATCGACGATTTACTTTTTATTTTTTTTCCACTTTTTTTTTCTCTCGTTTTTTATTAGTAAAATCGCGGGAGGCGTCGGAATCGAGGAACGGCAGTCATATTTGGAATCAGCAGGTCATTCCCATGGAGAATATCATTGAGATTATCCGATTCTCGACAAAAAATTTTTTCGCCCAAAAAAATGAGAAGGGGTACCCCTTTCCTTTTTTTCAAAAATCTGAAATTTTTCGAATTATTCGGAAGGCAGGAATGATACCTATTGTTCGAATCTGTGGAACCTACACTTTCAGAAACTGCAAACCGATTTGAAATAAAAAATTCCTACGATTTTTAATCGACGATTTACTTTTTATTTTTTTCCACTTTTTTTTTCTCTCGTTTTTTATTAGTAAAATCGCAGGAGGCGTCGGAATCGAGGAACGGCAGTCATATTTGGAATCAGCAGGTCATTCCCATGGAGAATATCATTGAGATTATCCGATTCTCGACAAAAAATTTTTTCGCCCAAAAAAATGAGAAGGGGTACCCCTTTCCTTTTTTTCAAAAATCTGGAATTTTCCGAAATATTCGGAAGGCAGGAATGATACCTATTGTTCGAATCTGTGAAACCTACACTTTCAGAAACTGCAAACCGATTTGGAATAAAAAATTCCTACGATTTTTAATCGACGATTTACTTTTTATTTTTTTTCTACTTTTTTTTTCTCTCGTTTTTTATTAGTAAAATCGCAGGAGGCGTCGAAATCGAGGAACGGCAGTCATATTTGGAATCAGCAGGTCATTTCCGTGGAGAATATCATTGAGATTATCCGATTCTCGACAAAAAATTTTTTCGCCCAAAAAAATGAGAAGGGGTACCCCTTTCCTTTTTTTCAAAAATCTGAAATTTTCCGAAATATTCGGAAGGCAGGAATGATACCTATTGTTCGAATCTGTGGAACCTACACTTTCAGAAACTGCAAACCGATTTGGAATAAAAAATTTCTACGATTTTTAATCGACGATTTACTTTTTATTTTTTTTCCACTTTTTTTTTCTCTCGTTTTTTATTAGTAAAATCGCAGGAGGCGTCGGAATCGAGGAACGGCAGTCATATTTGGATTCAGCAGGTCATTTCCATGGAGAATATCATTGAGATTATCCGATTCTCGACAAAAAATTTTTTCGCCCGAAAAAATGAGAAGGGGTACCCCTTTCCTTTTTTTCAAAAATCTGAAATTTTCCGAAATATTCGGAAGGCAGGAATGATACCTATTGTTCGAATCTGTGGAACCTACACTTTCAGAAACTGCAAACCGATTTAAAATAAAAAATTTCTACGATTTTTAATCGACGATTTACTTTTTATTTTTTTTCCACTTTTTTTTTCTCTCGTTTTTTATTAGTAAAATCGCAGGAGGCGTCGGAATCGAGGAACGGCAGTCATATTTGGATTCAGCAGGTCATTTCCATGGAGAATATCATTGAGATTATCCGATTCTCGACAAAAAATTTTTTCGCCCAAAAAAATGAGAAGGGGTACCCCTTTCCTTTTTTTCAAAAATCTGAAATTTTCCGAAATATTCGGAAGGCAGGAATGATACCTATTGTTCGAATCTGTGGAACCTACACTTTCAGAAACTGCAAACCGATTTGAAATAAAAAATTCCTACGATTTTTAATCGACGATTTACTTTTTATTTTTTTTCCACTTTTTTTTTCTCTCGTTTTTTATTAGTAAAATCGCAGGAGGCGTCGGAATCGAGGAACGGCAGTCGTATTTGGAATCAGCAGGTCATTTCCATGGAGAATATCATTGAGATTATCCGATTCTCGACAAAAAATTTTTTCGCCCAAAAAAATGAGAAGGGGTACCCCTTTCCTTTTTTTCAAAAATCTGAAATTTTCCGAAATATTCGAAAGGCAGGAATGATACCTATTGTTCGAATCTGTGGAACCTACACTTTCAGAAACTGCAAACCGATTTGAAATAAAAAATTCCTACGATTTTTAATCGACGATTTACTTTTTATTTTTTTTCCACTTTTTTTTTCTCTCGTTTTTTATTAGTAAAATCGCAGGAGGCGTCGGAATCGAGGAACGGCAGTCATATTTGGAATCAGCAGGTCATTTCCATGGAGAATATCATTGAGATTATCCGATTCTCGACAAAAAATTTTTTCGCCCAAAAAAATGAGAAGGGGTACCCCTTTCCTTTTTTTCAAAAATCTGAAATTTTTCGAAATATTCGGAAGGCAGGAATGATACCTATTGTTCGAATCTGTGGAACCTACACTTTCAGAAACTGCAAACCGATTTGAAATAAAAAATTCCTACGATTTTTAATCGACGATTTACTTTTTATTTTTTTTCCACTTTTTTTTTCTCTCGTTTTTTATTAGTAAAATCGCAGGAGGCGTCGGAATCGAGGAACGGCAGTCATATTTGGAATCAGCAGGTCATTTCCGTGGAGAATATCATTGAGATTATCCGATTCTCGACAAAAAATTTTTTCGCCCAAAAAAATGAGAAGGGGTACCCCTTTCCTTTTTTTCAAAAATCTGAAATTTTCCGAAATATTCGGAAGGCAGGAATGATACCTATTGTTCGAATCTGTGGAACCTACACTTTCAGAAACTGCAAACCGATTTGAAATAAAAAATTCCTACGATTTTCAATCGACGATTTACTTTTTATTTTTTTTCCACTTTTTTTTTCTCTCGTTTTTTATCAGTAAAATCGCAGGAGGCGTCGGAATCGAGGAACGGCAGTCATATTTGGAATCAGCAGGTCATTTCCATGGAGAATATCATTGAGATTATCCGATTCTCGACAAAAAATTTTTTCGCCCAAAAAAATGAGAAGGGGTACCCCTTTCCTTTTTTTCAAAAATCTGGAATTTTCCGAAATATTCGGAAGGCAGGAATGATACCTATTGTTCGAATCTGTGGAACCTACACTTTCAGAAACTGCGAACCGATTTGAAATAAAAAATTCCTACGATTTTAAATCGACGATTTACTTTTTATTTTTGTTCCACTTTTTTTTTCTCTCGTTTTTTATTAGTAAAATCGCAGGAGGCGTCAAAATCGAGGAACGGCAGTCATATTTGGAATCTGCAGGTCATTTCCATGGAGAATATCATTGAGATTATCCAATTCTCGACAAAAAATTTTTTCGCCCAAAAAAATGAGAAGGGGTACCCCTTTCCTTTTTTTCAAAAATCTGAAATTTTCCGAAATATTCGGAATGCAGGAATGATACCTATCGTTCGAATCTGTGGAACCTACACTTTCAGAAACTGCAAACTGATTTGAAATAAAAAATTTCTACGATTTTTAATCGACGATTTACTTTTTATTTTTTTTCCACTTTTTTTTCTCTCGTTTTTTATCAGTAAAAACGCAGGAGGCGTCGGAATCGAGGAACGGCAGTCATATTTGGAATCAGCAGGTCATTTCCATGGAGAATATCATTGAGATTATCCGATTCTCGACAAAAAATTTTTTCGCCAAAAAAAATGAGAAGGGGTACCCCTTTCCTTTTTTTCAAAAATCTGAAATTTTCCGAAATATTCGGAAGGCAGGAATGATACCTATTGTTCGAATCTGTGGAACCTACACTTTCAGAAACTGCAAACCGATTTGAAATTAAAAATTCCTACGATTTTCAATCGACGATTTACTTTTTATTTTTTTTCCACTTTTTTTTTCTCTCGTTTTTTATCAGTAAAATCGCAGGAGGCGTCGGAATCGAGGAACGGCAGTCATATTTGGAATCAGCAGGTCATTTCCATGGAGAATATCATTGAGATTATCCGATTCTCGACAAAAAATTTTTTCGCCCAAAAAAATGAGAAGGGGTACCCCTTTCCTTTTTTTCAAAAATCTGAAATTTTCCGAAATATTCGGAAGGCAGGAATGATACCTATTGTTCGAATCTGTGGAACCTACACTTTCAGAAACTGCAAACCGATTTGAAATAAAAAATTCCTACGATTTTTAATCGACGATTTACTTTTTATTTTTTTTTCACTTTTTTTTTCTCTCGTTTTTTATTAGTAAAATCGCAGGAGGCGTCGGAATCGAGGAACGGCAGTCATATTTGGAATCAGCAGGTCATTTCCATGGAGAATATCATTGAGATTATCCGATTCTCGACAAAAAATTTTTTCGCCCAAAAAAATGAGAAGGGGTACCCCTTTCCTTTTTTTCAAAAATCTGAAATTTTTCGAATTATTCGGAAGGCAGGAATGATACCTATTGTTCGAATCTGTGGAACCTACACTTTCAGAAACTGCAAACCGATTTGGAATAAAAAATTCCTACGATTTTTAATCGACGATTTACTTTTTATTTTTTTTCTACTTTTTTTTTCTCTCGTTTTTTATTAGTAAAATCGCAGGAGGCGTCGAAATCGAGGAACGGCAGTCATATTTGGAATCAGCAGGTCATTTCCATGGAGAATATCATTGAGATTATCCGATTCTCGACAAAAAATTTTTTCGCCCAAAAAAATGAGAAGGGGTACCCCTTTCCTTTTTTTCAAAAATCTGAAATTTTCCGAAATATTCGGAAGGCAGGAATGATACCTATTGTTCGAATCTGTGGAACCTACACTTTCAGAAACTGCAAACCGATTTGAAATAAAAAATTCCTACGATTTTTAATCGACGATTTACTTTTTATTTTTTTTCCACTTTTTTTTTCTCTCGTTTTTTATTAGTAAAATCGCGGGAGGCGTCGGAATCGAGGAACGGCAGTCATATTTGGAATCAGCAGGTCATTCCCATGGAGAATATCATTGAGATTATCCGATTCTCGACAAAAAATTTTTTCGCCCAAAAAAATGAGAAGGGGTACCCCTTTCCTTTTTTTCAAAAATCTGAAATTTTTCGAATTATTCGGAAGGCAGGAATGATACCTATTGTTCGAATCTGTGGAACCTACACTTTCAGAAACTGCAAACCGATTTGAAATAAAAAATTCCTACGATTTTTAATCGACGATTTACTTTTTATTTTTTTCCACTTTTTTTTTCTCTCGTTTTTTATTAGTAAAATCGCAGGAGGCGTCGGAATCGAGGAACGGCAGTCATATTTGGAATCAGCAGGTCATTCCCATGGAGAATATCATTGAGATTATCCGATTCTCGACAAAAAATTTTTTCGCCCAAAAAAATGAGAAGGGGTACCCCTTTCCTTTTTTTCAAAAATCTGGAATTTTCCGAAATATTCGGAAGGCAGGAATGATACCTATTGTTCGAATCTGTGAAACCTACACTTTCAGAAACTGCAAACCGATTTGGAATAAAAAATTCCTACGATTTTTAATCGACGATTTACTTTTTATTTTTTTTCTACTTTTTTTTTCTCTCGTTTTTTATTAGTAAAATCGCAGGAGGCGTCGAAATCGAGGAACGGCAGTCATATTTGGAATCAGCAGGTCATTTCCGTGGAGAATATCATTGAGATTATCCGATTCTCGACAAAAAATTTTTTCGCCCAAAAAAATGAGAAGGGGTACCCCTTTCCTTTTTTTCAAAAATCTGAAATTTTCCGAAATATTCGGAAGGCAGGAATGATACCTATTGTTCGAATCTGTGGAACCTACACTTTCAGAAACTGCAAACCGATTCGGAATAAAAAATTTCTACGATTTTTAATCGACGATTTACTTTTTATTTTTTTTCCACTTTTTTTTTCTCTCGTTTTTTATTAGTAAAATCGCAGGAGGCGTCGGAATCGAGGAACGGCAGTCATATTTGGATTCAGCAGGTCATTTCCATGGAGAATATCATTGAGATTATCCGATTCTCGACAAAAAATTTTTTCGCCCAAAAAAATGAGAAGGGGTACCCCTTTCCTTTTTTTCAAAAATCTGAAATTTTCCGAAATATTCGGAAGGCAGGAATGATACCTATTGTTCGAATCTGTGGAACCTACACTTTCAGAAACTGCAAACCGATTTAAAATAAAAAATTTCTACGATTTTTAATCGACGATTTACTTTTTATTTTTTTTCCACTTTTTTTTTCTCTCGTTTTTTATTAGTAAAATCGCAGGAGGCGTCGGAATCGAGGAACGGCAGTCATATTTGGATTCAGCAGGTCATTTCCATGGAGAATATCATTGAGATTATCCGATTCTCGACAAAAAATTTTTTCGCCCAAAAAAATGAGAAGGGGTACCCCTTTCCTTTTTTTCAAAAATCTGAAATTTTCCGAAATATTCGGAAGGCAGGAATGATACCTATTGTTCGAATCTGTGGAACCTACACTTTCAGAAACTGCAAACCGATTTGAAATAAAAAATTCCTACGATTTTTAATCGACGATTTACTTTTTATTTTTTTTCCACTTTTTTTTTCTCTCGTTTTTTATTAGTAAAATCGCAGGAGGCGTCGGAATCGAGGAACGGCAGTCGTATTTGGAATCAGCAGGTCATTTCCATGGAGAATATCATTGAGATTATCCGATTCTCGACAAAAAATTTTTTCGCCCAAAAAAATGAGAAGGGGTACCCCTTTCCTTTTTTTCAAAAATCTGAAATTTTCCGAAATATTCGAAAGGCAGGAATGATACCTATTGTTCGAATCTGTGGAACCTACACTTTCAGAAACTGCAAACCGATTTGAAATAAAAAATTCCTACGATTTTTAATCGACGATTTACTTTTTATTTTTTTTCCACTTTTTTTTTCTCTCGTTTTTTATTAGTAAAATCGCAGGAGGCGTCGGAATCGAGGAACGGCAGTCATATTTGGAATCAGCAGGTCATTTCCATGGAGAATATCATTGAGATTATCCGATTCTCGACAAAAAATTTTTTCGCCCAAAAAAATGAGAAGGGGTACCCCTTTCCTTTTTTTCAAAAATCTGAAATTTTTCGAAATATTCGGAAGGCAGGAATGATACCTATTGTTCGAATCTGTGGAACCTACACTTTCAGAAACTGCAAACCGATTTGAAATAAAAAATTCCTACGATTTTTAATCGACGATTTACTTTTTATTTTTTTTCCACTTTTTTTTTCTCTCGTTTTTTATTAGTAAAATCGCAGGAGGCGTCGGAATCGAGGAACGGCAGTCATATTTGGAATCAGCAGGTCATTTCCGTGGAGAATATCATTGAGATTATCCGATTCTCGACAAAAAATTTTTTCGCCCAAAAAAATGAGAAGGGGTACCCCTTTCCTTTTTTTCAAAAATCTGAAATTTTCCGAAATATTCGGAAGGCAGGAATGATACCTATTGTTCGAATCTGTGGAACCTACACTTTCAGAAACTGCAAACCGATTTGAAATAAAAAATTCCTACGATTTTCAATCGACGATTTACTTTTTATTTTTTTTCCACTTTTTTTTTCTCTCGTTTTTTATCAGTAAAATCGCAGGAGGCGTCGGAATCGAGGAACGGCAGTCATATTTGGAATCAGCAGGTCATTTCCATGGAGAATATCATTGAGATTATCCGATTCTCGACAAAAAATTTTTTCGCCCAAAAAAATGAGAAGGGGTACCCCTTTCCTTTTTTTCAAAAATCTGGAATTTTCCGAAATATTCGGAAGGCAGGAATGATACCTATTGTTCGAATCTGTGGAACCTACACTTTCAGAAACTGCGAACCGATTTGAAATAAAAAATTCCTACGATTTTAAATCGACGATTTACTTTTTATTTTTGTTCCACTTTTTTTTTCTCTCGTTTTTTATTAGTAAAATCGCAGGAGGCGTCAAAATCGAGGAACGGCAGTCATATTTGGAATCTGCAGGTCATTTCCATGGAGAATATCATTGAGATTATCCAATTCTCGACAAAAAATTTTTTCGCCCAAAAAAATGAGAAGGGGTACCCCTTTCCTTTTTTTCAAAAATCTGAAATTTTCCGAAATATTCGGAATGCAGGAATGATACCTATCGTTCGAATCTGTGGAACCTACACTTTCAGAAACTGCAAACTGATTTGAAATAAAAAATTTCTACGATTTTTAATCGACGATTTACTTTTTATTTTTTTTCCACTTTTTTTTCTCTCGTTTTTTATCAGTAAAAACGCAGGAGGCGTCGGAATCGAGGAACGGCAGTCATATTTGGAATCAGCAGGTCATTTCCATGGAGAATATCATTGAGATTATCCGATTCTCGACAAAAAATTTTTTCGCCAAAAAAAATGAGAAGGGGTACCCCTTTCCTTTTTTTCAAAAATCTGAAATTTTCCGAAATATTCGGAAGGCAGGAATGATACCTATTGTTCGAATCTGTGGAACCTACACTTTCAGAAACTGCAAACCGATTTGAAATTAAAAATTCCTACGATTTTCAATCGACGATTTACTTTTTATTTTTTTTCCACTTTTTTTTTCTCTCGTTTTTTATCAGTAAAATCGCAGGAGGCGTCGGAATCGAGGAACGGCAGTCATATTTGGAATCAGCAGGTCATTTCCATGGAGAATATCATTGAGATTATCCGATTCTCGACAAAAAATTTTTTCGCCCAAAAAAATGAGAAGGGGTACCCCTTTCCTTTTTTTCAAAAATCTGAAATTTTCCGAAATATTCGGAAGGCAGGAATGATACCTATTGTTCGAATCTGTGGAACCTACACTTTCAGAAACTGCAAACCGATTTGAAATAAAAAATTCCTACGATTTTTAATCGACGATTTACTTTTTATTTTTTTTTCACTTTTTTTTTCTCTCGTTTTTTATTAGTAAAATCGCAGGAGGCGTCGGAATCGAGGAACGGCAGTCATATTTGGAATCAGCAGGTCATTTCCATGGAGAATATCATTGAGATTATCCGATTCTCGACAAAAAATTTTTTCGCCCAAAAAAATGAGAAGGGGTACCCCTTTCCTTTTTTTCAAAAATCTGAAATTTTCCGAAATATTCGGAAGGCAGGAATGATACCTATTGTTCGAATCTGTGGAACCTACACTTTCAGAAACTGCAAACCGATTTGAAATAAAAAATTCCTACGATTTTTAATCGACGATTTACTTTTTATTTTTTTTCCACTTTTTTTTTCTCTCGTTTTTTATCAGTAAAATCGCAGGAGGCGTCGGAATCGAGGAACGGCAGTCATATTTGGAATCAGCAGGTCATTTCCATGGAGAATATCATTGAGATTATCCGATTCTCGACAAAAAATTTTTTCGCCAAAAAAAATGAGAAGGGGTACCCCTTTCCTTTTTTTCAAAAATCTGAAATTTTCCGAAATATTCGGAAGGCAGGAATGATACCTATTGTTCGAATCTGTGGAACCTACACTTTCAGAAACTGCAAACCGATTTGAAATAAAAAATTTCTACGATTTTCAATCGACGATTTACTTTATATTTTTTTTCCACTTTTTTTTCTCTCGTTTTTTATTAGTAAAATTGCAGGAGGCGTCGGAATCGAGGAACGGCAGTCATATTTGGAATCAGCAGGTCATTTCCATGGAGAATATCATTGAGATTATCCGATTCTCGACAAAAAATTTTTTCGCCCAAAAAAATGAGAAGGGGTACCCCTTTCCTTTTTTTCAAAAATCTGAAATTTTCCGAAATATTCGGAAGGCAGGAATGATACCTATTGTTCGAATCTGTGGAACCTACACTTTCAGAAACTGCAAACCGATTTGAAATAAAAAATTCCTACGATTTTTAATCGACGATTTACTTTTTATTTTTTTTCCACTTTTTTTTTCTCTCGTTTTTTATTAGTAAAATCGCAGGAAGCGTCGAAATCGAGGAACGGCAGTCATATTTGGAATCAGCAGGTCATTTCCATGGAGAATATCATTGAGATTATCCGATTCTCGACATGAAATTTTTTCGCCCAAAAAAATGAGAAGGGGTACCCCTTTCCTTTTTTTCAAAAATCTGAAATTTTCCGAAATATTCGGAAGGCAGGAATGATACCTATTGTTCGAATCTGTGGAACCTACACTTTCAGAAACTGCAAACCGATTTGAAATAAAAAATTCCTACGATTTGTAATCGACGATTTACTTTTTATTTTTTTTCCACTTTTTTTTTCTCTCGTTTTTTATCAGTAAAATCGCAGGAGGCGTCGGAATCGAGGAACGGCAGTCATATTTGGAATCAGCAGGTCATTTCCATGGAGAATATCATTGAGATTATCCGATTCTCGACAAAAAATTTTTTCGCCCAAAAAAATGAGACGGGGTACCCCTTTCCTTTTTTTCAAAAATCTGAAATTTTCCGAAATATTCGGAAGGCAGGAATGATACCTATTGTTCGAATCTGTGGAACCTACACTTTCAGAAACTGCAAACCGATTTGAAATAAAAAATTCCTACGATTTTTAATCGACGATTTACTTTTTATTTTTTTTTCACTTTTTTTTTCTTCCGTTTTTTATTAGTAAAATCGCAGGAGGCGTCGGAATCGAGGAACGGCAGTCATATTCGGAATCAGCAGGTCATTTCCATGGAGAATATCATTGAGATTATCCGATTCTCGACAAAAAATTTTTTCGCCCAAAAAAATGAGAAGGGGTACCCCTTTCCTTTTTTTCAAAGATCTGAAATTTTCCGAAATATTCGGAAGGCAGGAATGATACCTATTGTTCGAATCTGTGGAACCTACACTTTCAGAAACTGCAAACCGATTTGAAATAAAAAATTCCTACGATTTTTAATCGACGATTTACTTTTTATTTTTTTTCCACTTTTTTTTTCTCTCGTTTTTTATTAGTAAAATCGCAGGAGGCGTCGGAATCGAGGAACGGCAGTCATATTTGGAATCAGCAGGTCATTTCCATGAAGAATATCATTGAGATTATCCGATTCTCGACAAAAAATTTTTTCGCCCAAAAAAATGAGAAGGGGTACCCCTTTCCTTTTTTTCAAAAATCTGAAATTTTCCGAAATATTCGGAAGGCAGGAATGATACCTATTGTTCGAATCTGTGGAACCTACACTTTCAGAAACTGCAAACCGATTTGAAATAAAAAATTCCTTCGATTTTTAATCGACGATTTACTTTTTATTTTTTTTCCACTTTTTTTTTCTCTCGTATTTTATCAGTAAAATCGCAGGAGGCCCCGGAATCGAGGAACGGCAGTCATATTTGGAATCAGCAGGTCATTTCCATGGAGAATATCATTGAGATTATCCGATTCTCGACAAAAAATTTTTTCGCCAAAAAAAATGAGAAGGGGTACCCCTTTCCTTTTTTCCGAAAATCTGAAATTTTCCGAAATATTCGGAAGGCAGGAATGATACCTATTGTTCGAATCTGTGGAACCTACACTTTCAGAAACTGCAAACCGATTTGAAATAAAAAATTCCTACGATTTTTAATCGACGATTTACTTTTTATTTTTTTTCCACTTTTTTTTTCTCTCGTTTTTTATTAGTAAAATCGCAGGAGGCGTCGGAATCGAGGAACGGCAGTCATATTTGGAATCAGCAGGTCATTTCCATGGAGAATATCATTGAGATTATCCGATTCTCGACAAAAAATTTTTTCGCCCAAAAAAATGAGAAGGGGTACCCCTTTCCTTTTTTTCGAAAATCTGAAATTTTCCGAAATATTCGGAAGGCAGGAATGATACCTATTGTTCGAATCTGTGGAACCTACACTTTCAGAAACTGCAAACCGATTTGAAATAAAAAATTCCTACGATTTTTAATCGACGATTTACTTTTTATTTTGTTTTCACTTTTTTTTTCTCTTGTTTTTTATTAGTAAAATCGCAGGAGGCGTCAGAATCGAGGAACGGCAGTCATATTTGGAATCAGCAGGTCATTTCCATGGAGAATATCATTGAGATTATCCGATTCTCGACAAAAAAATTTTTCGCCCAAAAAAATGAGAAGCCCTTTCCTTTTTTTCGAAAATCTGAAATTTTCCGAAATATTCGGAAGGCAGGAATGATACCTATTGTTCGAATCTGTGGAACCTACACTTTCAGAAACTGCAAACCGATTTGAACTAAAAAATTCCTACGATTTTTAATCGACGATTTACTTTTTATTTTTTTTCCACTTTTTTTTTCTCTCGTTTTTTACTAGTAAAATCGCAGGAGGCGTCGGAATCGAGGAACGGCAGTCATATTTGGAATCAGCAGGTCATTTCCATGGAGAATATCATTGAGATTATCCGATTCTCGACGAAAAATTTTTTCGCCCAAAAAAATGAGAAGGGGTACCCCTTTCCTTTTTTTCAAAAATCTGAAATTTTCCGAAATATTCGGAAGGCAGGAATGATACCTATTGTTCGAATCTGTGGAACCTACACTTTCAGAAACTGCGAACCGATTTGAAATAAAAAATTCCTACGATTTTTAATCGACGATCTACTTTTTATTTTTTTTCCACTTTTTTTTTCTCTCGTTTTTTATTAGTAAAATCGCAGGAGGCGTCGGAATCGAGGAACGGCAGTCATATTTGGAATCAGCAGGTCATTTCCATGGAGAATATCATTGAGATTATCCGATTCTCGACAAAAAATTTTTTCGCCCAAAAAAATGAGAAGGGGTACCCCTTTCCTTTTTTTCAAAAATCTGAAATTTTCCGAAATATTCGGAAGGCAGGAATGATACCTATTGTTCGAATCTGTGGAACCTACACTTTCAGAAACTGCAAACCGATTTGAAATAAAAAATTCCTACGATTTTTAATCGACGATTTACTTTTTATTTTTTTCCACTTTTTTTTTCTCTCGTTTTTTATTAGTAAAATCGCAGGAGGCGTCGGAATCGAGGAACGGCAGTCATATTTGGAATCAGCAGGTCATTTCCATGGAGAATATCATTGAGATTATCCGATTCTCGACATAAAATTTTTTCGCACAAAAAAATGAGAAGGGGTACCCCTTTCCTTTTTTTCAAAAATCTGAAATTTTCCGAAATATTCGGAAGGCAGAAATGATACCTATTGTTCGAATCTGTGGAACCTACACTTTCAGAAACTGCAAACCGATTTGAAATAAAAAATTCCTACGATTTTTAATCGACGATTTACTTTTTATTTTTTTTCCACTTTTTTTTTCTCTCGTTTTTTATTAGTAAAATCGCAGGAGGCGTCGGAATCGAGGAACGGCAGTCATATTTGGAATCAGCAGGTCATTTCCATGGAGAATATCATTGAGATTATCCGATTCTCGACAAAAAATTTTTTCGCCCAAAAAAATGAGAAGGGGTACCCCTTTCCTTTTTTTCAAAAATCTGAAATTTTTCGAAATATTCGGAAGGCAGGAATGATACCTATTGTTCGAATCTGTGGAACCTACACTTTCAGAAACTGCAAACCGATTTGAAATAAAAAATTCCTACGATTTTTAATCGACGATTTACTTTTTATTTTTTTTCCACTTTTTTTTTCTCTCGTTTTTTATTAGTAAAATCGCAGGAGGCGTCGGAATCGAGGAACGGCAGTCATATTTGGAATCAGCAGGTCATTTCCGTGGAGAATATCATTGAGATTATCCGATTCTCGACAAAAAATTTTTTCGCCCAAAAAAATGAGAAGGGGTACCCCTTTCCTTTTTTTCAAAAATCTGAAATTTTCCGAAATATTCGGAAGGCAGGAATGATACCTATTGTTCGAATCTGTGGAACCTACACTTTCAGAAACTGCAAACCGATTTGAAATAAAAAATTCCTACGATTTTCAATCGACGATTTACTTTTTATTTTTTTTCCACTTTTTTTTTCTCTCGTTTTTTATCAGTAAAATCGCAGGAGGCGTCGGAATCGAGGAACGGCAGTCATATTTGGAATCAGCAGGTCATTTCCATGGAGAATATCATTGAGATTATCCGATTCTCGACAAAAAATTTTTTCGCCCAAAAAAATGAGAAGGGGTACCCCTTTCCTTTTTTTCAAAAATCTGGAATTTTCCGAAATATTCGGAAGGCAGGAATGATACCTATTGTTCGAATCTGTGGAACCTACACTTTCAGAAACTGCGAACCGATTTGAAATAAAAAATTCCTACGATTTTAAATCGACGATTTACTTTTTATTTTTGTTCCACTTTTTTTTTCTCTCGTTTTTTATTAGTAAAATCGCAGGAGGCGTCAAAATCGAGGAACGGCAGTCATATTTGGAATCTGCAGGTCATTTCCATGGAGAATATCATTGAGATTATCCAATTCTCGACAAAAAATTTTTTCGCCCAAAAAAATGAGAAGGGGTACCCCTTTCCTTTTTTTCAAAAATCTGAAATTTTCCGAAATATTCGGAATGCAGGAATGATACCTATCGTTCGAATCTGTGGAACCTACACTTTCAGAAACTGCAAACTGATTTGAAATAAAAAATTTCTACGATTTTTAATCGACGATTTACTTTTTATTTTTTTTCCACTTTTTTTTCTCTCGTTTTTTATCAGTAAAAACGCAGGAGGCGTCGGAATCGAGGAACGGCAGTCATATTTGGAATCAGCAGGTCATTTCCATGGAGAATATCATTGAGATTATCCGATTCTCGACAAAAAATTTTTTCGCCAAAAAAAATGAGAAGGGGTACCCCTTTCCTTTTTTTCAAAAATCTGAAATTTTCCGAAATATTCGGAAGGCAGGAATGATACCTATTGTTCGAATCTGTGGAACCTACACTTTCGGAAACTGCAAACCGATTTGAAATTAAAAATTCCTACGATTTTCAATCGACGATTTACTTTTTATTTTTTTTCCACTTTTTTTTTCTCTCGTTTTTTATCAGTAAAATCGCAGGAGGCGTCGGAATCGAGGAACGGCAGTCATATTTGGAATCAGCAGGTCATTTCCATGGAGAATATCATTGAGATTATCCGATTCTCGACAAAAAATTTTTTCGCCCAAAAAAATGAGAAGGGGTACCCCTTTCCTTTTTTTCAAAAATCTGAAATTTTCCGAAATATTCGGAAGGCAGGAATGATACCTATTGTTCGAATCTGTGGAACCTACACTTTCAGAAACTGCAAACCGATTTGAAATAAAAAATTCCTACGATTTTTAATCGACGATTTACTTTTTATTTTTTTTTCACTTTTTTTTTCTCTCGTTTTTTATTAGTAAAATCGCAGGAGGCGTCGGAATCGAGGAACGGCAGTCATATTTGGAATCAGCAGGTCATTTCCATGGAGAATATCATTGAGATTATCCGATTCTCGACAAAAAATTTTTTCGCCCAAAAAAATGAGAAGGGGTACCCCTTTCCTTTTTTTCAAAAATCTGAAATTTTCCGAAATATTCGGAAGGCAGGAATGATACCTATTGTTCGAATCTGTGGAACCTACACTTTCAGAAACTGCAAACCGATTTGAAATAAAAAATTCCTACGATTTTTAATCGACGATTTACTTTTTATTTTTTTTCCACTTTTTTTTTCTCTCGTTTTTTATCAGTAAAATCGCAGGAGGCGTCGGAATCGAGGAACGGCAGTCATATTTGGAATCAGCAGGTCATTTCCATGGAGAATATCATTGAGATTATCCGATTCTCGACAAAAAATTTTTTCGCCAAAAAAAATGAGAAGGGGTACCCCTTTCCTTTTTTTCAAAAATCTGAAATTTTCCGAAATATTCGGAAGGCAGGAATGATACCTATTGTTCGAATCTGTGGAACCTACACTTTCAGAAACTGCAAACCGATTTGAAATAAAAAATTTCTACGATTTTCAATCGACGATTTACTTTATATTTTTTTTCCACTTTTTTTTCTCTCGTTTTTTATTAGTAAAATTGCAGGAGGCGTCGGAATCGAGGAACGGCAGTCATATTTGGAATCAGCAGGTCATTTCCATGGAGAATATCATTGAGATTATCCGATTCTCGACAAAAAATTTTTTCGCCCAAAAAAATGAGAAGGGGTACCCCTTTCCTTTTTTTCAAAAATCTGAAATTTTCCGAAATATTCGGAAGGCAGGAATGATACCTATTGTTCGAATCTGTGGAACCTACACTTTCAGAAACTGCAAACCGATTTGAAATAAAAAATTCCTACGATTTTTAATCGACGATTTACTTTTTATTTTTTTTCCACTTTTTTTTTCTCTCGTTTTTTATTAGTAAAATCGCAGGAAGCGTCGAAATCGAGGAACGGCAGTCATATTTGGAATCAGCAGGTCATTTCCATGGAGAATATCATTGAGATTATCCGATTCTCGACATGAAATTTTTTCGCCCAAAAAAATGAGAAGGGGTACCCCTTTCCTTTTTTTCAAAAATCTGAAATTTTCCGAAATATTCGGAAGGCAGGAATGATACCTATTGTTCGAATCTGTGGAACCTACACTTTCAGAAACTGCAAACCGATTTGAAATAAAAAATTCCTACGATTTGTAATCGACGATTTACTTTTTATTTTTTTTCCACTTTTTTTTTCTCTCGTTTTTTATCAGTAAAATCGCAGGAGGCGTCGGAATCGAGGAACGGCAGTCATATTTGGAATCAGCAGGTCATTTCCATGGAGAATATCATTGAGATTATCCGATTCTCGACAAAAAATTTTTTCGCCCAAAAAAATGAGACGGGGTACCCCTTTCCTTTTTTTCAAAAATCTGAAATTTTCCGAAATATTCGGAAGGCAGGAATGATACCTATTGTTCGAATCTGTGGAACCTACACTTTCAGAAACTGCAAACCGATTTGAAATAAAAAATTCCTACGATTTTTAATCGACGATTTACTTTTTATTTTTTTTTCACTTTTTTTTTCTTCCGTTTTTTATTAGTAAAATCGCAGGAGGCGTCGGAATCGAGGAACGGCAGTCATATTCGGAATCAGCAGGTCATTTCCATGGAGAATATCATTGAGATTATCCGATTCTCGACAAAAAATTTTTTCGCCCAAAAAAATGAGAAGGGGTACCCCTTTCCTTTTTTTCAAAGATCTGAAATTTTCCGAAATATTCGGAAGGCAGGAATGATACCTATTGTTCGAATCTGTGGAACCTACACTTTCAGAAACTGCAAACCGATTTGAAATAAAAAATTCCTACGATTTTTAATCGACGATTTACTTTTTATTTTTTTTCCACTTTTTTTTTCTCTCGTTTTTTATTAGTAAAATCGCAGGAGGCGTCGGAATCGAGGAACGGCAGTCATATTTGGAATCAGCAGGTCATTTCCATGAAGAATATCATTGAGATTATCCGATTCTCGACAAAAAATTTTTTCGCCCAAAAAAATGAGAAGGGGTACCCCTTTCCTTTTTTTCAAAAATCTGAAATTTTCCGAAATATTCGGAAGGCAGGAATGATACCTATTGTTCGAATCTGTGGAACCTACACTTTCAGAAACTGCAAACCGATTTGAAATAAAAAATTCCTTCGATTTTTAATCGACGATTTACTTTTTATTTTTTTTCCACTTTTTTTTTCTCTCGTATTTTATCAGTAAAATCGCAGGAGGCCCCGGAATCGAGGAACGGCAGTCATATTTGGAATCAGCAGGTCATTTCCATGGAGAATATCATTGAGATTATCCGATTCTCGACAAAAAATTTTTTCGCCAAAAAAAATGAGAAGGGGTACCCCTTTCCTTTTTTCCGAAAATCTGAAATTTTCCGAAATATTCGGAAGGCAGGAATGATACCTATTGTTCGAATCTGTGGAACCTACACTTTCAGAAACTGCAAACCGATTTGAAATAAAAAATTCCTACGATTTTTAATCGACGATTTACTTTTTATTTTTTTTCCACTTTTTTTTTCTCTCGTTTTTTATTAGTAAAATCGCAGGAGGCGTCGGAATCGAGGAACGGCAGTCATATTTGGAATCAGCAGGTCATTTCCATGGAGAATATCATTGAGATTATCCGATTCTCGACAAAAAATTTTTTCGCCCAAAAAAATGAGAAGGGGTACCCCTTTCCTTTTTTTCGAAAATCTGAAATTTTCCGAAATATTCGGAAGGCAGGAATGATACCTATTGTTCGAATCTGTGGAACCTACACTTTCAGAAACTGCAAACCGATTTGAAATAAAAAATTCCTACGATTTTTAATCGACGATTTACTTTTTATTTTGTTTTCACTTTTTTTTTCTCTTGTTTTTTATTAGTAAAATCGCAGGAGGCGTCAGAATCGAGGAACGGCAGTCATATTTGGAATCAGCAGGTCATTTCCATGGAGAATATCATTGAGATTATCCGATTCTCGACAAAAAAATTTTTCGCCCAAAAAAATGAGAAGCCCTTTCCTTTTTTTCGAAAATCTGAAATTTTCCGAAATATTCGGAAGGCAGGAATGATACCTATTGTTCGAATCTGTGGAACCTACACTTTCAGAAACTGCAAACCGATTTGAACTAAAAAATTCCTACGATTTTTAATCGACGATTTACTTTTTATTTTTTTTCCACTTTTTTTTTCTCTCGTTTTTTACTAGTAAAATCGCAGGAGGCGTCGGAATCGAGGAACGGCAGTCATATTTGGAATCAGCAGGTCATTTCCATGGAGAATATCATTGAGATTATCCGATTCTCGACGAAAAATTTTTTCGCCCAAAAAAATAAGAAGGGGTACCCCTTTCCTTTTTTTCAAAAATCTGAAATTTTCCGAAATATTCGGAAGGCAGGAATGATACCTATTGTTCGAATCTGTGGAACCTACACTTTCAGAAACTGCGAACCGATTTGAAATAAAAAATTCCTACGATTTTTAATCGACGATCTACTTTTTATTTTTTTTCCACTTTTTTTTTCTCTCGTTTTTTATTAGTAAAATCGCAGGAGGCGTCGGAATCGAGGAACGGCAGTCATATTTGGAATCAGCAGGTCATTTCCATGGAGAATATCATTGAGATTATCCGATTCTCGACAAAAAATTTTTTCGCCCAAAAAAATGAGAAGGGGTACCCCTTTCCTTTTTTTCAAAAATCTGAAATTTTCCGAAATATTCGGAAGGCAGGAATGATACCTATTGTTCGAATCTGTGGAACCTACACTTTCAGAAACTGCAAACCGATTTGAAATAAAAAATTCCTACGATTTTTAATCGACGATTTACTTTTTATTTTTTTCCACTTTTTTTTTCTCTCGTTTTTTATTAGTAAAATCGCAGGAGGCGTCGGAATCGAGGAACGGCAGTCATATTTGGAATCAGCAGGTCATTTCCATGGAGAATATCATTGAGATTATCCGATTCTCGACATAAAATTTTTTCGCACAAAAAAATGAGAAGGGGTACCCCTTTCCTTTTTTTCAAAAATCTGAAATTTTCCGAAATATTCGGAAGGCAGAAATGATACCTATTGTTCGAATCTGTGGAACCTACACTTTCAGAAACTGCAAACCGATTTGAAATAAAAAATTCCTACGATTTTTAATCGACGATTTACTTTTTATTTTTTTTCCACTTTTTTTTTCTCTCGATTTTTATTAGTAAAATCGCAGGAGGCGTCGGAATCGAGGAACGGCAGTCATATTTGGAATCAGCAGGTCATTTCCATGGAGAATATCATTGAGATTATCCGATTCTCGACAAAAAAATTTTTCTCCCAAAAAAATGAGAAGGGGTACCCCTTTCCTTTTTTTCGAAAATCTGAAATTTTCCGAAATATTCGGAAGGCAGGAATAATACCTATTGTTCGAATCTGTGGAACCTACACTTTCAGAAACTGCAAACCGATTTGAAATAAAAAATTCCTACGATTTTTAATCGACGATTTACTTTTTATTTTTTTTCCACTTTTTTTTCTCTCGTTTTTTATTAGTAAAATCGCAGGAGGCGTCGGAATCGAGGAACGGCAGTCATATTTGGAATCAGCAGGTCATTTCCATGGAGAATATCATTGAGATTATCCGATTCTCGACATAAAATTTTTTCGCCCAAAAAAATGAGAAGGGGTACCCCTTTCCTTTTTTTCAAAAATCTGAAATTTTCCGAAATATTCGGAAGGCAGGAATGATACCTATTGTTCGAATCTGTGGAACCTACACTTTCAGAAACTGCAAACCGATTTGAAATAAAAAATTCCTACGATTTTTAATCGACGATTTACTTTTTATTTTTTTTCCACTTTTTTTTTCTCTCGTTTTTTATTAGTAAAATCGCAGGAGGCGTCGGAATCGAGGAACGGCAGTCATATTTGGAATCAGCAGGTCATTTCCATGAAGAATATCATTGAGATTATCCGATTCTCGACAAAAAATTTTTTCGCCCAAAAAAATGAGAAGCCCTTTCCTTTTTTTCGAAAATCTGAAATTTTCCGAAATATTCGGAAGGCAGGAATGATACCTATTATTCGAATCTGTGGAACCTACACTTTCAGAAACTGCAAACCGATTTGAACTAAAAAATTCCTACGATTTTTAATCGACGATTTACTTTTCATTCTTTTTCCACTGTTTTTTTCTCTCGTTTTTTACTAGTAAAATCGCAGGAGGCGTCGGAATCGAGGAACGGCAGTCGTATTTGGAATCAGCAGGTCATTTCCATGGAGAATATCATTGAGATTATCCGATTCTTGACGAAAAATTTTTTCGCCCAAAAAAATGAGAAGGGGTACCCCTTTCCTTTTTTTCAAAAATCTGAAATTTTCCGAAATATTCGGAAGGCAGGAATGATACCTATTGTTCGAATCTGTGGAACCTACACTTTCAGAAACTGCAAACCGATTTGAAATAAAAAATTCCTACGATTTTTAATCGACGATTTACTTTTTATTTTTTTTCCACTTTTTTTTTCTCTCGTTTTTTATTAGTAAAATCGCAGGAGGCGTCGGAATCGAGGAACGGCAGTCATATTTGGAATCAGCAGGTCATTTCCATGGAGAATATCATTGAGATTATCCGATTCTGGACAAAAAATTTTTTCGCCCAAAAAAATGAGAAGGGGTACCCCTTTCCTTTTTTTCGAAAATCTGGAATTTTCCGAAATATTCGGAAGGCAGGAATGATACCTATTGTTCGAATCTGTGGAACCTACACTTTCAGAAACTGCAAACCGATTTGAAATAAAAAATTCCTACGATTTTTAATCGACGATTTACTTTTTATTTTTTTTTCAGTTTTTTTTTCTCTCGTTTTTTATTAGTAAAATCGCAGGAGGCGTCGGAATCGAGGAACGGCAGTCATATTTGGAATCAGCAGGTCATTTCCATGGAGAATATCATTGAAATTATCCGATTCTCGACAAAAAATTTTTTCGCCCAAAAAAATGAGAAGGGGTACCCCTTTCCTTTTTTTCAAAAATCTGAAATTTTCCGAAATATTCGGAAGGCAGGAATGATACCTATTGTTCGAATCTGTGAAACCTACACTTTCAGAAACTGCAAACCGATTTGGAATAAAAAATTCCTACGATTTTTAATCGACGATTTACTTTTTATTTTTTTTCTACTTTTTTTTTCTCTCGTTTTTTATTAGTAAAATCGCAGGAGGCGTCGAAATCGAGGAACGGCAGTCATATTTGGAATCAGCAGGTCATTTCCGTGGAGAATATCATTGAGATTATCCGATTCTCGACAAAAAATTTTTTCGCCCAAAAAAATGAGAAGGGGTACCCCTTTCCTTTTTTTCAAAAATCTGAAATTTTCCGAAATATTCGGAAGGCAGGAATGATACCTATTGTTCGAATCTGTGGAACCTACACTTTCAGAAACTGCAAACCGATTTGGAATAAAAAATTTCTACGATTTTTAATCGACGATTTACTTTTTATTTTTTTTCCACTTTTTTTTTCTCTCGTTTTTTATTAGTAAAATCGCAGGAGGCGTCGGAATCGAGGAACGGCAGTCATATTTGGATTCAGCAGGTCATTTCCATGGAGAATATCATTGAGATTATCCGATTCTCGACAAAAAATTTTTTCGCCCAAAAAAATGAGAAGGGGTACCCCTTTCCTTTTTTTCAAAAATCTGAAATTTTCCGAAATATTCGGAAGGCAGGAATGATACCTATTGTTCGAATCTGTGGAACCTACACTTTCAGAAACTGCAAACCGATTTAAAATAAAAAATTTCTACGATTTTTAATCGACGATTTACTTTTTATTTTTTTTCCACTTTTTTTTTCTCTCGTTTTTTATTAGTAAAATCGCAGGAGGCGTCGGAATCGAGGAACGGCAGTCATATTTGGATTCAGCAGGTCATTTCCATGGAGAATATCATTGAGATTATCCGATTCTCGACAAAAAATTTTTTCGCCCAAAAAAATGAGAAGGGGTACCCCTTTCCTTTTTTTCAAAAATCTGAAATTTTCCGAAATATTCGGAAGGCAGGAATGATACCTATTGTTCGAATCTGTGGAACCTACACTTTCAGAAACTGCAAACCGATTTGAAATAAAAAATTCCTACGATTTTTAATCGACGATTTACTTTTTATTTTTTTTCCACTTTTTTTTTCTCTCGTTTTTTATTAGTAAAATCGCAGGAGGCGTCGGAATCGAGGAACGGCAGTCGTATTTGGAATCAGCAGGTCATTTCCATGGAGAATATCATTGAGATTATCCGATTCTCGACAAAAAATTTTTTCGCCCAAAAAAATGAGAAGGGGTACCCCTTTCCTTTTTTTCAAAAATCTGAAATTTTCCGAAATATTCGGAAGGCAGGAATGATACCTATTGTTCGAATCTGTGGAACCTACACTTTCAGAAACTGCAAACCGATTTGAAATAAAAAATTCCTACGATTTTTAATCGACGATTTACTTTTTATTTTTTTTCCACTTTTTTTTTCTCTCGTTTTTTATTAGTAAAATCGCAGGAGGCGTCGGAATCGAGGAACGGCAGTCATATTTGGAATCAGCAGGTCATTTCCATGGAGAATATCATTGAGATTATCCGATTCTCGACAAAAAATTTTTTCGCCCAAAAAAATGAGAAGGGGTACCCCTTTCCTTTTTTTCAAAAATCTGAAATTTTTCGAAATATTCGGAAGGCAGGAATGATACCTATTGTTCGAATCTGTGGAACCTACACTTTCAGAAACTGCAAACCGATTTGAACTAAAAAATTCCTACGATTTTTAATCGACGATTTACTTTTTATTTTTTTTCCACTTTTTTTTTCTCTCGTTTTTTATTAGTAAAATCGCAGGTGGCGTCGGAATCGAGGAACGGCAGTCATATTTGGATTCAGCAGGTCATTTCCATGGAGAATATCATTGAGATTATCCGATTCTCGACAAAAAATTTTTTCGCCCAAAAAAATGAGAAAGGGTACCCCTTTCCTTTTTTTCAAAAATCTGAAATGTTCCGAAATATTCGGAAGGCAGGAATGATACCTATTGTTCGAATCTGTGGAACCTACACTTTCAGAAACTGCAAACCGATTTAAAATAAAAAATTTCTACGATTTTTAATCGACGATTTACTTTTTATTTTTTTCCCACTTTTTTTTTCTCTCGTTTTTTATTAGTAAAATCGCAGGAGGCGTCGGAATCGAGGAACGGCAGTCATATTTGGATTCAGCAGGTCATTTCCATGGAGAATATCATTGAGATTATCCGATTCTCGACAAAAAATTTTTTCGCCCAAAAAAATGAGAAGGGGTACCCCTTTCCTTTTTTTCAAAAATCTGAAATTTTCCGAAATATTCGGAAGGCAGGAATGATACCTATTGTTCGAATCTGTGGAACCTACACTTTCAGAAACTGCAAACCGATTTGAAATAAAAAATTCCTACGATTTTTAATCGACGATTTACTTTTTATTTTTTTTCCACTTTTTTTTTCTCTCGTTTTTTATTAGTAAAATCGCAGGAGGCGTCGGAATCGAGGAACGGCAGTCGTATTTGGAATCAGCAGGTCATTTCCATGGAGAATATCATTGAGATTATCCGATTCTCGACAAAAAATTTTTTCGCCCAAAAAAATGAGAACCCCTTTCCTTTTTTTCAAAAATCTGAAATTTTCCGAAATATTCGGAAGGCAGGAATGATACCTATTGTTCGAATCTGTGGAACCTACACTTTCAGAAACTGCAAACCGATTTGAAATAAAAAATTCCTACGATTTTTAATCGACGATTTACTTTTTATTTTTTTTCCACTTTTTTTTTCTCTCGTTTTTTATTAGTAAAATCGCAGGAGGCGTCGGAATCGAGGAACGGCAGTCATATTTGGAATCAGCGGGTCATTTCCATGGAGAATATCATTGAGATTATCCGATTCTCGACAAAAAATTTTTTCGCCCAAAAAAATGAGAAGGGGTACCCCTTTCCTTTTTTTCAAAAATCTGAAATTTTCCGAAATATTCGGAAGACAGGAATGATACCTATTGTTCGAATCTGTGGAACCTACACTTTCAGAAACTGCAAACCGATTTGGAATAAAAAATTCCTACGATTTTTAATCGACGATTTACTTTTTATTTTTTTTCCACTTTTTTTTTCTCTCGTTTTTTATTAGTAAAATCGCAGGAGGCGTCGAAATCGAGGAACGGCAGTCATATTTGGAATCAGCAGGTCATTTCCATGGAGAATATCATTGAGATTATCCGATTCTCGACAAAAATTTTTTTCGCCCAAAAAAATGAGAAGGGGTACCCCTTTCCTTTTTTTCAAAAATCTGAAATTTTCCGAAATATTCGGAAGGCAGGAATGATACCTATTGTTCGAATCTGTGGAACCTACACTTTCAGAAACTGCAAACCGATTTGGAATAAAAAATTCCTACGATTTTTAATCGACGATTTACTTTTTATTTTTTTTCTACTTTTTTTTTCTCTCGTTTTTTATTAGTAAAATCGCAGGAGGCGTCGAAATCGAGGAACGGCAGTCATATTTGGAATCAGCAGGTCATTTCCATGGAGAATATCATTGAGATTATCCGATTCTCGACAAAAAAATTTTTCGCACAAAAAAATGAGAAGGGGTACCCCTTTCCTTTTTTTCAAAAATCTGAAATTTTCCGAAATATTCGGAAGGCAGGAATGATACCTATTGTTCGAATCTGTGGAACCTACACTTTCAGAAACTGCAAACCGATTTGAAATAAAAAATTCCTACGATTTTTAATCGACGATTTACTTTTTATTTTTTTTCCACTTTTTTTTTCTCTCGTTTTTTATTAGTAAAATCGCAGGAGGCGTCGGAATCGAGGAACGGCAGTCATATTTGGATTCAGCAGGTCATTTCCATGGAGAATATCATTGAGATTATCCGATTCTCGACAAAAAATTTTTTCGCCCAAAAAAATGAGAAAGGGTACCCCTTTCCTTTTTTTCAAAAATCTGAAATTTTCCGAAATATTCGGAAGGCAGGAATGATACCTATTGTTCGAATCTGTGGAACCTACACTTTCAGAAACTGCAAACCGATTTAAAATAAAAAATTTCTACGATTTTTAATCGACGATTTACTTTTTATTTTTTTTCCACTTTTTTTTTCTCTCGTTTTTTATTAGTAAAATCGCAGGAGGCGTCGGAATCGAGGAACGGCAGTCATATTTGGATTCAGCAGGTCATTTCCATGGAGAATATCATTGAGATTATCCGATTCTCGACAAAAAATTTTTTCGCCCAAAAAAATGAGAAGGGGTACCCCTTTCCTTTTTTTCAAAAATCTGAAATTTTCCGAAATATTCGGAAGGCAGGAATGATACCTATTGTTCGAATCTGTGGAACCTACACTTTCAGAAACTGCAAACCGATTTGAAATAAAAAATTCCTACGATTTTTAATCGACGATTTACTTTTTATTTTTTTTCCACTTTTTTTTTCTCTCGTTTTTTATTAGTAAAATCGCAGGAGGCGTCGGAATCGAGGAACGGCAGTCGTATTTGGAATCAGCAGGTCATTTCCATGGAGAATATCATTGAGATTATCCGATTCTCGACAAAAAATTTTTTCGCCCAAAAAAATGAGAACCCCTTTCCTTTTTTTCAAAAATCTGAAATTTTCCGAAATATTCGGAAGGCAGGAATGATACCTATTGTTCGAATCTGTGGAACCTACACTTTCAGAAACTGCAAACCGATTTGAAATAAAAAATTCCTACGATTTTTAATCGACGATTTACTTTTTATTTTTTTTCCACTTTTTTTTTCTCTCGTTTTTTATTAGTAAAATCGCAGGAGGCGTCGGAATCGAGGAACGGCAGTCATATTTGGAATCAGCGGGTCATTTCCATGGAGAATATCATTGAGATTATCCGATTCTCGACAAAAAATTTTTTCGCCCAAAAAAATGAGAAGGGGTACCCCTTTCCTTTTTTTCAAAAATCTGAAATTTTCCGAAATATTCGGAAGACAGGAATGATACCTATTGTTCGAATCTGTGGAACCTACACTTTCAGAAACTGCAAACCGATTTGGAATAAAAAATTCCTACGATTTTTAATCGACGATTTACTTTTTATTTTTTTTCCACTTTTTTTTTCTCTCGTTTTTTATTAGTAAAATCGCAGGAGGCGTCGAAATCGAGGAACGGCAGTCATATTTGGAATCAGCAGGTCATTTCCATGGAGAATATCATTGAGATTATCCGATTCTCGACAAAAATTTTTTTCGCCCAAAAAAATGAGAAGGGGTACCCCTTTCCTTTTTTTCAAAAATCTGAAATTTTCCGAAATATTCGGAAGGCAGGAATGATACCTATTGTTCGAATCTGTGGAACCTACACTTTCAGAAACTGCAAACCGATTTGGAATAAAAAATTCCTACGATTTTTAATCGACGATTTACTTTTTATTTTTTTTCTACTTTTTTTTTCTCTCGTTTTTTATTAGTAAAATCGCAGGAGGCGTCGAAATCGAGGAACGGCAGTCATATTTGGAATCAGCAGGTCATTTCCATGGAGAATATCATTGAGATTATCCGATTCTCGACAAAAAAATTTTTCGCACAAAAAAATGAGAAGGGGTACCCCTTTCCTTTTTTTCAAAAATCTGAAATTTTCCGAAATATTCGGAAGGCAGGAATGATACCTATTGTTCGAATCTGTGGAACCTACACTTTCAGAAACTGCAAACCGATTTGAAATAAAAAATTCCTACGATTTTTAATCGACGATTTACTTTTTATTTTTTTTCCACTTTTTTTTTCTCTCGTTTTTTATTAGTAAAATCGCAGGAGGCGTCGGAATCGAGGAACGGCAGTCATATTTGGATTCAGCAGGTCATTTCCATGGAGAATATCATTGAGATTATCCGATTCTCGACAAAAAATTTTTTCGCCCAAAAAAATGAGAAAGGGTACCCCTTTCCTTTTTTTCAAAAATCTGAAATTTTCCGAAATATTCGGAAGGCAGGAATGATACCTATTGTTCGAATCTGTGGAACCTACACTTTCAGAAACTGCAAACCGATTTAAAATAAAAAATTTCTACGATTTTTAATCGACGATTTACTTTTTATTTTTTTTCCACTTTTTTTTTCTCTCGTTTTTTATTAGTAAAATCGCAGGAGGCGTCGGAATCGAGGAACGGCAGTCATATTTGGATTCAGCAGGTCATTTCCATGGAGAATATCATTGAGATTATCCGATTCTCGACAAAAAATTTTTTCGCCCAAAAAAATGAGAAGGGGTACCCCTTTCCTTTTTTTCAAAAATCTGAAATTTTCCGAAATATTCGGAAGGCAGGAATGATACCTATTGTTCGAATCTGTGGAACCTACACTTTCAGAAACTGCAAACCGATTTGAAATAAAAAATTCCTACGATTTTTAATCGACGATTTACTTTTTATTTTTTTTCCACTTTTTTTTTCTCTCGTTTTTTATTAGTAAAATCGCAGGAGGCGTCGGAATCGAGGAACGGCAGTCGTATTTGGAATCAGCAGGTCATTTCCATGGAGAATATCATTGAGATTATCCGATTCTCGACAAAAAATTTTTTCGCCCAAAAAAATGAGAACCCCTTTCCTTTTTTTCAAAAATCTGAAATTTTCCGAAATATTCGGAAGGCAGGAATGATACCTATTGTTCGAATCTGTGGAACCTACACTTTCAGAAACTGCAAACCGATTTGAAATAAAAAATTCCTACGATTTTTAATCGACGATTTACTTTTTATTTTTTTTCCACTTTTTTTTTCTCTCGTTTTTTATTAGTAAAATCGCAGGAGGCGTCGGAATCGAGGAACGGCAGTCATATTTGGAATCAGCGGGTCATTTCCATGGAGAATATCATTGAGATTATCCGATTCTCGACAAAAAATTTTTTCGCCCAAAAAAATGAGAAGGGGTACCCCTTTCCTTTTTTTCAAAAATCTGAAATTTTCCGAAATATTCGGAAGACAGGAATGATACCTATTGTTCGAATCTGTGGAACCTACACTTTCAGAAACTGCAAACCGATTTGGAATAAAAAATTCCTACGATTTTTAATCGACGATTTACTTTTTATTTTTTTTCCACTTTTTTTTTCTCTCGTTTTTTATTAGTAAAATCGCAGGAGGCGTCGAAATCGAGGAACGGCAGTCATATTTGGAATCAGCAGGTCATTTCCATGGAGAATATCATTGAGATTATCCGATTCTCGACAAAAATTTTTTTCGCCCAAAAAAATGAGAAGGGGTACCCCTTTCCTTTTTTTCAAAAATCTGAAATTTTCCGAAATATTCGGAAGGCAGGAATGATACCTATTGTTCGAATCTGTGGAACCTACACTTTCAGAAACTGCAAACCGATTTGGAATAAAAAATTCCTACGATTTTTAATCGACGATTTACTTTTTATTTTTTTTCTACTTTTTTTTTCTCTCGTTTTTTATTAGTAAAATCGCAGGAGGCGTCGAAATCGAGGAACGGCAGTCATATTTGGAATCAGCAGGTCATTTCCATGGAGAATATCATTGAGATTATCCGATTCTCGACAAAAAAATTTTTCGCCCAAAAAAATGAGAAGGGGTACCCCTTTCCTTTTTTTCAAAAATCTGAAATTTTCCGAAATATTCGGAAGGCAGGAATGATACCTATTGTTCGAATCTGTGGAACCTACACTTTCAGAAACTGCAAACCGATTTGGAATAAAAAATTCCTACGATTTTTAATCGACGATTTACTTTTTATTTTTTTTCTACTTTTTTTTTCTCTCGTTTTTTATTAGTAAAATCGCAGGAGGCGTCGAAATCGAGGAACGGCAGTCATATTTGGAATCAGCAGGTCATTTCCATGGAGAATATCATTGAGATTATCCGATTCTCGACAAAAAAATTTTTCGCCCAAAAAAATGAGAAGGGGTACCCCTTTCCTTTTTTTCAAAAATCTGGAATTTTCCGAAATATTCGGAAGGCAGGAATGATACCTATTGTTCGAATCTGTGGAACCTACACTTTCAGAAACTGCAAACCGATTTGGAATAAAAAATTCCTACGATTTTTAATCGACGATTTACTTTTTATTTTTTTTCCACTTTTTTTTTCTCTCGTTTTTTATTAGTAAAATCGCAGGAGGCGTCGAAATCGAGGAACGGCAGTCATATTTGGAATCAGCAGGTCATTTCCATGGAGAATATCATTGAGATTATTCGATTCTCGACAAAAAATTTTTTCGCCCAAAAAAATGAGAAGGGGTACCCCTTTCCTTTTTTTCAAAAATCTGAAATTTTTCGAAATATTCGGAAGGCAGGAATGATACCTATTGTTCGAATCTGTGGAACCTACACTTTCAGAAACTGCAAACCGATTTGAAATAAAAAATTCCTACGATTTTTAATCGACGATTTACTTTTTATTTTTTTTCCACTTTTTTTTTCTCTCGTTTTTTATTAGTAAAATCGCAGGAGGCGTCGGAATCGAGGAACGGCAGTCATATTTGGAATCAGCAGGTCATTCCCATGGAGAATATCATTGAGATTATCCGATCCTCGACAAAAAATTTTTTCGCCCAAAAAAATGAGAAGGGGTACCCCTTTCCTTTTTTTCAAAAATCTGAAATTTTCCGAAATATTCGGAAGGCAGGAATGATACCTATTGTTCGAATCTGTGGAACCTACACTTTCAGAAACTGCAAACCGATTTGAAATAAAAAATTCCTACGATTTTTAATCGACGATTTACTTTTTATTTTTTTTCCACTTTTTTTTTCTCTCGTTTTTTATTAGTAAAATCGCAGGAGGCGTCGGAATCGAGGAACGGCAGTCATATTGGGAATCAGCAGGTCATTTCCATGGAGAATATCATTGAGATTATCCGATTCTCGACAAAAAATGTTTTCGCCCAAAAAAATGAGAAGGGGTACCCCTTTCCTTTTTTTCAAAAATCTGAAATTTTCCGAAATATTCGGAAGGCAGGAATGATACCTATTGTTCGAATCTGTGAAACCTACACTTTCAGAAACTGCAAACCGATTTGGAATAAAAAATTCCTACGATTTTTAATCGACGATTTACTTTTTATTTTTTTTCTACTTTTTTTTTCTCTCGTTTTTTATTAGTAAAATCGCAGGAGGCGTCGAAATCGAGGAACGGCAGTCATATTTGGAATCAGCAGGTCATTTCCATGGAGAATATCATTGAGATTATCCGATTCTCGACAAAAAATTTTTTCGCCCAAAAAAATGAGAAGGGGTACCCCTTTCCTTTTTTTCAAAAATCTGAAATTTTCCGAAATATTCGGAAGGCAGGAATGATACCTATTGTTCGAATCTGTGGAACCTACACTTTCAGAAACTGCAAACCGATTTAAAATAAAAAATTTCTACGATTTTTAATCGACGATTTACTTTTTATTTTTTTTCCACTTTTTTTTTCTCTCGTTTTTTATTAGTAAAATCGCAGGAGGCGTCGGAATCGAGGAACGGCAGTCATATTTGGATTCAGCAGGTCATTTCCATGGAGAATATCATTGAGATTATCCGATTCTCGACAAAAAATTTTTTCGCCCAAAAAAATGAGAAGGGGTACCCCTTTCCTTTTTTTCAAAAATCTGAAATTTTCCGAAATATTCGGAAGGCAGGAATGATACCTATTGTTCGAATCTGTGGAACCTACACTTTCAGAAACTGCAAACCGATTTGAAATAAAAAATTCCTACGATTTTTAATCGACGATTTACTTTTTATTTTTTTTCCACTTTTTTTTTCTCTCGTTTTTTATTAGTAAAATCGCAGGAGGCGTCGGAATCGAGGAACGGCAGTCATATTTGGAATCAGCAGGTCATTTCCATGGAGAATATCATTGAGATTATCCGATTCTCGACAAAAAAATTTTTCGCCCAAAAAAATGAGAAGGGGTACCCCTTTCCTTTTTTTCGAAAATCTGAAATTTTCCGAAATATTCGGAAGGCAGGAATAATACCTATTGTTCGAATCTGTGGAACCTACACTTTCAGAAACTGCAAACCGATTTGAAATAAAAAATTCCTACGATTTTTAATCGACGATTTACTTTTTATTTTTTTTCCACTTTTTTTTCTCTCGTTTTTTATTAGTAAAATCGCAGGAGGCGTCGGAATCGAGGAACGGCAGTCATATTTGGAATCAGCAGGTCATTTCCATGGAGAATATCATTGAGATTATCCGATTCTCGACATAAAATTTTTTCGCCCAAAAAAATGAGAAGGGGTACCCCTTTCCTTTTTTTCAAAAATCTGAAATTTTCCGAAATATTCGGAAGGCAGGAATGATACCTATTGTTCGAATCTGTGGAACCTACACTTTCAGAAACTGCAAACCGATTTGAAATAAAAAATTCCTACGATTTTTAATCGACGATTTACTTTTTATTTTGTTTTCACTTTTTTTTTCTCTTGTTTTTTATTAGTAAAATCGCAGGAGGCGTCAGAATCGAGGAACGGCAGTCATATTTGGAATCAGCAGGTCATTTCCATGGAGAATATCATTGAGATTATCCGATTCTCGACAAAAAATTTTTTCGCCCAAAAAAATGAGAAGGGGTACCCCTTTCCTTTTTTTCAAAAATCTGAAATTTTCCGAAATATTCAGAAGGCAGGAATGATACCTATTGTTCGAATCTGTGGAACCTACACTTTCAGAAACTGCAAACCGATTTGGAATAAAAAATTCCTACGATTTTTAATCGACGATTTACTTTTTATTTTTTTTCCACTTTTTTTTTCTCTCGTTTTTTATTAGTAAAATCGCAGGAGGCGTCGAAATCGAGGAACGGCAGTCATATTTGGAATCAGCAGGTCATTTCCATGGAGAATATCATTGAGATTATTCGATTCTCGACAAAAAATTTTTTCGCCCAAAAAAATGAGAAGGGGTACCCCTTTCCTTTTTTTCAAAAATCTGAAATTTTTCGAAATATTCGGAAGGCAGGAATGATACCTATTGTTCGAATCTGTGGAACCTACACTTTCAGAAACTGCAAACCGATTTGAAATAAAAAATTCCTACGATTTTTAATCGACGATTTACTTTTTATTTTTTTTCCACTTTTTTTTTCTCTCGTTTTTTATTAGTAAAATCGCAGGAGGCGTCGGAATCGAGGAACGGCAGTCATATTTGGAATCAGCAGGTCATTCCCATGGAGAATATCATTGAGATTATCCGATTCTCGACAAAAAATTTTTTCGCCCAAAAAAATGAGAAGGGGTACCCCTTTCCTTTTTTTCAAAAATCTGAAATTTTCCGAAATATTCGGAAGGCAGGAATGATACCTATTGTTCGAATCTGTGGAACCTACACTTTCAGAAACTGCAAACCGATTTGAAATAAAAAATTCCTACGATTTTTAATCGACGATTTACTTTTTATTTTTTTTCCACTTTTTTTTTCTCTCGTTTTTTATTAGTAAAATCGCAGGAGGCGTCGGAATCGAGGAACGGCAGTCATATTGGGAATCAGCAGGTCATTTCCATGGAGAATATCATTGAGATTATCCGATTCTCGACAAAAAATGTTTTCGCCCAAAAAAATGAGAAGGGGTACCCCTTTCCTTTTTTTCAAAAATCTGAAATTTTCCGAAATATTCGGAAGGCAGGAATGATACCTATTGTTCGAATCTGTGAAACCTACACTTTCAGAAACTGCAAACCGATTTGGAATAAAAAATTCCTACGATTTTTAATCGACGATTTACTTTTTATTTTTTTTCTACTTTTTTTTTCTCTCGTTTTTTATTAGTAAAATCGCAGGAGGCGTCGAAATCGAGGAACGGCAGTCATATTTGGAATCAGCAGGTCATTTCCATGGAGAATATCATTGAGATTATCCGATTCTCGACAAAAAATTTTTTCGCCCAAAAAAATGAGAAGGGGTACCCCTTTCCTTTTTTTCAAAAATCTGAAATTTTCCGAAATATTCGGAAGGCAGGAATGATACCTATTGTTCGAATCTGTGGAACCTACACTTTCAGAAACTGCAAACCGATTTAAAATAAAAAATTTCTACGATTTTTAATCGACGATTTACTTTTTATTTTTTTTCCACTTTTTTTTTCTCTCGTTTTTTATTAGTAAAATCGCAGGAGGCGTCGGAATCGAGGAACGGCAGTCATATTTGGATTCAGCAGGTCATTTCCATGGAGAATATCATTGAGATTATCCGATTCTCGACAAAAAATTTTTTCGCCCAAAAAAATGAGAAGGGGTACCCCTTTCCTTTTTTTCAAAAATCTGAAATTTTCCGAAATATTCGGAAGGCAGGAATGATACCTATTGTTCGAATCTGTGGAACCTACACTTTCAGAAACTGCAAACCGATTTGAAATAAAAAATTCCTACGATTTTTAATCGACGATTTACTTTTTATTTTTTTTCCACTTTTTTTTTCTCTCGTTTTTTATTAGTAAAATCGCAGGAGGCGTCGGAATCGAGGAACGGCAGTCATATTTGGAATCAGCAGGTCATTTCCATGGAGAATATCATTGAGATTATCCGATTCTCGACAAAAAAATTTTTCGCCCAAAAAAATGAGAAGGGGTACCCCTTTCCTTTTTTTCGAAAATCTGAAATTTTCCGAAATATTCGGAAGGCAGGAATAATACCTATTGTTCGAATCTGTGGAACCTACACTTTCAGAAACTGCAAACCGATTTGAAATAAAAAATTCCTACGATTTTTAATCGACGATTTACTTTTTATTTTTTTTCCACTTTTTTTTCTCTCGTTTTTTATTAGTAAAATCGCAGGAGGCGTCGGAATCGAGGAACGGCAGTCATATTTGGAATCAGCAGGTCATTTCCATGGAGAATATCATTGAGATTATCCGATTCTCGACATAAAATTTTTTCGCCCAAAAAAATGAGAAGGGGTACCCCTTTCCTTTTTTTCAAAAATCTGAAATTTTCCGAAATATTCGGAAGGCAGGAATGATACCTATTGTTCGAATCTGTGGAACCTACACTTTCAGAAACTGCAAACCGATTTGAAATAAAAAATTCCTACGATTTTTAATCGACGATTTACTTTTTATTTTGTTTTCACTTTTTTTTTCTCTTGTTTTTTATTAGTAAAATCGCAGGAGGCGTCAGAATCGAGGAACGGCAGTCATATTTGGAATCAGCAGGTCATTTCCATGGAGAATATCATTGAGATTATCCGATTCTCGACAAAAAATTTTTTCGCCCAAAAAAATGAGAAGGGGTACCCCTTTCCTTTTTTTCAAAAATCTGAAATTTTCCGAAATATTCAGAAGGCAGGAATGATACCTATTGTTCGAATCTGTGGAACCTACACTTTCAGAAACTGCAAACCGATTTGAAATAAAAAATTCCTACGATTTTTAATCGACGATTTACTTTTGATTTTTTTTTCACTTTTTTTTTCTCTCGTTTTTTATTAGTAAAATCGCAGGAGGCGTCGGAATCGAGGAACGGCAGTCATATTTGGAATCAGCAGGTCATTTCCATGGAGAATATCATTGAGATTATCCGATTCTCGACAAATAATTTGTTCGCCCAAAAAAATGAGAAGGGGTACCCCTTTCCTTTTTTTCAAAAATCTGAAATTTTCCGAAATATTCGGAAGGCAGGAATGATACCTATTGTTCGAATCTGTGGAACCTACACTTTCAGAAACTGCAAACCGATTTGGAATAAAAAATTTCTACGATTTTTAATCGACGATTTACTTTTTATTTTTTTTCCACTTTTTTTTTCTCTCGTTTTTTATTAGTAAAAATGCAGGAGGCGTCGGAATCGAGGAACGGCAGTCATATTTGGAATCAGCAGGTCATTTCCATGGAGAATATCATTGAGATTATCCGATTCTCGACAAAAAATTTGTTCGCCCAAAAAAATGAGAAGGGGTACCCCTTTCCTTTTTTTCAAAAATCTGAAATTTTCCGAAATATTCGGAAGGCAGGAATGATACCTATTGTTCGAATCTGTGGAACCTACACTTTCAGAAACTGCAAACCGATTTGAAATAAAAAATTCCTACGATTTTTAATCGACGATTTACTTTTTATTTTTTTTCCACTTTTTTTTTCTCTCGTTTTTTATTAGTAAAATCGCAGGAGGCGTCGGAATCGAGGAACGGCAGTCATATTTGGAATCAGCAGGTCATTTCCATGAAGAATATCATTGAGATTATCCGATTCTCGACAAAAAATTTTTTCGCCCAAAAAAATGAGATGCCCTTTCCTTTTTTTCGAAAATCTGAAATTTTCCGAAATATTCGGAAGGCAGGAATGATACCTATTATTCGAATCTGTGGAACCTACACTTTCAGAAACTGCAAACCGATTTGAACTAAAAAATTCCTACGATTTTTAATCGACGATTTACTTTTCATTTTTTTTCCACTGTTTTTTTCTCTCGTTTTTTACTAGTAAAATCGCAGGAGGCGTCGGAATCGAGGAACGGCAGTCATATTTGGAATCAGCAGGTCATTCCCATGGAGAATATCATTGAGATTATCCGATTCTCGACAAAAAATTTTTTCGCCCAAAAAAATGAGAAGGGGTACCCCTTCCCTTTTTTTCAAAAATCTGAAATTTTTCGAATTATTCGGAAGGCAGGAATGATACCTATTGTTCGAATCTGTGGAACCTACACTTTCAGAAACTGCAAACCGATTTGAAATAAAAAATTCCTACGATTTTTAATCGACGATTTACTTTTTATTTTTTTCCACTTTTTTTTTCTCTCGTTTTTTATTAGTAAAATCGCAGGAGGCGTCGGAATCGAGGAACGGCAGTCATATTTGGAATCAGCAGGTCATTCCCATGGAGAATATCATTGAGATTATCCGATTCTCGACAAAAAATTTTTTCGCCCAAAAAAATGAGAAGGGGTACCCCTTTCCTTTTTTTCAAAAATCTGGAATTTTCCGAAATATTCGGAAGGCAGGAATGATACCTATTGTTCGAATCTGTGAAACCTACACTTTCAGAAACTGCAAACCGATTTGGAATAAAAAATTCCTACGATTTTTAATCGACGATTTACTTTTTATTTTTTTTCTACTTTTTTTTTCTCTCGTTTTTTATTAGTAAAATCGCAGGAGGCGTCGAAATCGAGGAACGGCAGTCATATTTGGAATCAGCAGGTCATTTCCGTGGAGAATATCATTGAGATTATCCGATTCTCGACAAAAAATTTTTTCGCCCAAAAAAATGAGAAGGGGTACCCCTTTCCTTTTTTTCAAAAATCTGAAATTTTCCGAAATATTCGGAAGGCAGGAATGATACCTATTGTTCGAATCTGTGGAACCTACACTTTCAGAAACTGCAAACCGATTTGGAATAAAAAATTTCTACGATTTTTAATCGACGATTTACTTTTTATTTTTTTTCCACTTTTTTTTTCTCTCGTTTTTTATTAGTAAAATCGCAGGAGGCGTCGGAATCGAGGAACGGCAGTCATATTTGGATTCAGCAGGTCATTTCCATGGAGAATATCATTGAGATTATCCGATTCTCGACAAAAAATTTTTTCGCCCAAAAAAATGAGAAGGGGTACCCCTTTCCTTTTTTTCAAAAATCTGAAATTTTCCGAAATATTCGGAAGGCAGGAATGATACCTATTGTTCGAATCTGTGGAACCTACACTTTCAGAAACTGCAAACCGATTTGAAATAAAAAATTCCTACGATTTTTAATCGACGATTTACTTTTTATTTTTTTTCCACTTTTTTTTTCTCTCGTTTTTTATTAGTAAAATCGCAGGAGGCGTCGGAATCGAGGAACGGCAGTCGTATTTGGAATCAGCAGGTCATTTCCATGGAGAATATCATTGAGATTATCCGATTCTCGACAAAAAATTTTTTCGCCCAAAAAAATGAGAAGGGGTACCCCTTTCCTTTTTTTCAAAAATCTGAAATTTTCCGAAATATTCGGAAGGCAGGAATGATACCTATTGTTCGAATCTGTGGAACCTACACTTTCAGAAACTGCAAACCGATTTGAAATAAAAAATTCCTACGATTTTTAATCGACGATTTACTTTTTATTTTTTTTCCACTTTTTTTTTCTCTCGTTTTTTATTAGTAAAATCGCAGGAGGCGTCGGAATCGAGGAACGGCAGTCATATTTGGAATCAGCAGGTCATTTCCATGGAGAATATCATTGAGATTATCCGATTCTCGACAAAAAATTTTTTCGCCCAAAAAAATGAGAAGGGGTACCCCTTTCCTTTTTTTCAAAAATCTGAAATTTTTCGAAATATTCGGAAGGCAGGAATGATACCTATTGTTCGAATCTGTGGAACCTACACTTTCAGAAACTGCAAACCGATTTGAAATAAAAAATTCCTACGATTTTTAATCGACGATTTACTTTTTATTTTTTTTCCACTTTTTTTTTCGCTCGTTTTTTATTAGTAAAATCGCAGGAGGCGTCGGAATCGAGGAACGGCAGTCATATTTGGATTCAGCAGGTCATTTCCATGGAGAATATCATTGAGATTATCCGATTCTCGACAAAAAATTTTTTCGCCCAAAAAAATGAGAAAGGGTACCCCTTTCCTTTTTTTCAAAAATCTGAAATTTTCCGAAATATTCGGAAGGCAGGAATGATACCTATTGTTCGAATCTGTGGAACCTACACTTTCAGAAACTGCAAACCGATTTAAAATAAAAAATTTCTACGATTTTTAATCGACGATTTACTTTTTATTTTTTTTCCACTTTTTTTTTCTCTCGTTTTTTATTAGTAAAATCGCAGGAGGCGTCGGAATCGAGGAACGGCAGTCATATTTGGATTCAGCAGGTCATTTCCATGGAGAATATCATTGAGATTATCCGATTCTCGACAAAAAATTTTTTCGCCCAAAAAAATGAGAAGGGGTACCCCTTTCCTTTTTTTCAAAAATCTGAAATTTTCCGAAATATTCGGAAGGCAGGAATGATACCTATTGTTCGAATCTGTGGAACCTACACTTTCAGAAACTGCAAACCGATTTGAAATAAAAAATTCCTACGATTTTTAATCGACGATTTACTTTTTATTTTTTTTCCACTTTTTTTTTCTCTCGTTTTTTATTAGTAAAATCGCAGGAGGCGTCGGAATCGAGGAACGGCAGTCGTATTTGGAATCAGCAGGTCATTTCCATGGAGAATATCATTGAGATTATCCGATTCTCGACAAAAAATTTTTT
Organism: Ametastegia equiseti; assembly: GCA_963989295.1. Lineage (NCBI taxonomy): Eukaryota > Metazoa > Arthropoda > Insecta > Hymenoptera > Tenthredinidae > Ametastegia > Ametastegia equiseti. The sequence continues at coordinate 5,235,440 of OZ022400.1, forward strand.
CGCCCAAAAAAATGAGAACCCCTTTCCTTTTTTTCAAAAATCTGAAATTTTCCGAAATATTCGGAAGGCAGGAATGATACCTATTGTTCGAATCTGTGAAACCTACACTTTCAGAAACTGCAAACCGATTTGAAATAAAAAATTCCTACGATTTTTAATCGACGATTTACTTTTTATTTTTTTTCCACTTTTTTTTTCTCTCGTTTTTTATTAGTAAAATCGCAGGAGGCGTCGGAATCGAGGAACGGCAGTCATATTTGGAATCAGCGGGTCATTTCCATGGAGAATATCATTGAGATTATCCGATTCTCGACAAAAAATTTTTTCGCCCAAAAAAATGAGAAGGGGTACCCCTTTCCTTTTTTTCAAAAATCTGAAATTTTCCGAAATATTCGGAAGACAGGAATGATACCTATTGTTCGAATCTGTGGAACCTACACTTTCAGAAACTGCAAACCGATTTGGAATAAAAAATTCCTACGATTTTTAATCGACGATTTACTTTTTATTTTTTTTCCACTTTTTTTTTCTCTCGTTTTTTATTAGTAAAATCGCAGGAGGCGTCGAAATCGAGGAACGGCAGTCATATTTGGAATCAGCAGGTCATTTCCATGGAGAATATCATTGAGATTATCCGATTCTCGACAAAAATTTTTTTCGCCCAAAAAAATGAGAAGGGGTACCCCTTTCCTTTTTTTCAAAAATCTGAAATTTTCCGAAATATTCGGAAGGCAGGAATGATACCTATTGTTCGAATCTGTGGAACCTACACTTTCAGAAACTGCAAACCGATTTGGAATAAAAAATTCCTACGATTTTTAATCGACGATTTACTTTTTATTTTTTTTCTACTTTTTTTTTCTCTCGTTTTTTATTAGTAAAATCGCAGGAGGCGTCGAAATCGAGGAACGGCAGTCATATTTGGAATCAGCAGGTCATTTCCATGGAGAATATCATTGAGATTATCCGATTCTCGACAAAAAAATTTTTCGCCCAAAAAAATGAGAAGGGGTACCCCTTTCCTTTTTTTCAAAAATCTGAAATTTTCCGAAATATTCGGAAGGCAGGAATGATACCTATTGTTCGAATCTGTGGAACCTACACTTTCAGAAACTGCAAACCGATTTGAAATAAAAAATTCCTACGATTTTTAATCGACGATTTACTTTTTATTTTTTTTCCACTTTTTTTTTCTCTCGTTTTTTATTAGTAAAATCGCAGGAGGCGTCGGAATCGAGGAACGGCAGTCATATTTGGAATCAGCAGGTCATTTCCATGGAGAATATCATTGAGATTATCCGATTCTCGACAAAAAATTTTTTCGCCCAAAAAAATGAGAAGGGGTACCCCTTTCCTTTTTTTCAAAAATCTGGAATTTTCCGAAATATTCGGAAGGCAGGAATGATACCTATTGTTCGAATCTGTGGAACCTACACTTTCAGAAACTGCAAACCGATTTGGAATAAAAAATTCCTACGATTTTTAATCGACGATTTACTTTTTATTTTTTTTCCACTTTTTTTTTCTCTCGTTTTTTATTAGTAAAATCGCAGGAGGCGTCGAAATCGAGGAACGGCAGTCATATTTGGAATCAGCAGGTCATTTCCATGGAGAATATCATTGAGATTATCCGATTCTCGACAAAAAATTTTTTCGCCCAAAAAAATGAGAAGGGGTACCCCTTTCCTTTTTTTCAAAAATCTGAAATTTTCCGAAATATTCGGAAGGCAGGAATGATACCTATTGTTCGAATCTGTGGAACCTACACTTTCAGAAACTGCAAACCGATTTGGAATAAAAAATTCCTACGATTTTTAATCGACGATTTACTTTTTATTTTTTTTCCACTTTTTTTTTCTCTCGTTTTTTATTAGTAAAATCGCAGGAGGCGTCGAAATCGAGGAACGGCAGTCATATTTGGAATCAGCAGGTCATTTCCATGGAGAATATCATTGAGATTATTCGATTCTCGACAAAAAATTTTTTCGCCCAAAAAAATGAGAAGGGGTACCCCTTTCCTTTTTTTCAAAAATCTGAAATTTTTCGAAATATTCGGAAGGCAGGAATGATACCTATTGTTCGAATCTGTGGAACCTACACTTTCAGAAACTGCAAACCGATTTGAAATAAAAAATTCCTACGATTTTTAATCGACGATTTACTTTTTATTTTTTTTCCACTTTTTTTTTCTCTCGTTTTTTATTAGTAAAATCGCAGGAGGCGTCGGAATCGAGGAACGGCAGTCATATTTGGAATCAGCAGGTCATTCCCATGGAGAATATCATTGAGATTATCCGATTCTCGACAAAAAATTTTTTCGCCCAAAAAAATGAGAAGGGGTACCCCTTTCCTTTTTTTCAAAAATCTGAAATTTTCCGAAATATTCGGAAGGCAGGAATGATACCTATTGTTCGAATCTGTGGAACCTACACTTTCAGAAACTGCAAACCGATTTGAAATAAAAAATTCCTACGATTTTTAATCGACGATTTACTTTTTATTTTTTTTCCACTTTTTTTTTCTCTCGTTTTTTATTAGTAAAATCGCAGGAGGCGTCGGAATCGAGGAACGGCAGTCATATTGGGAATCAGCAGGTCATTTCCATGGAGAATATCATTGAGATTATCCGATTCTCGACAAAAAATGTTTTCGCCCAAAAAAATGAGAAGGGGTACCCCTTTCCTTTTTTTCAAAAATCTGAAATTTTCCGAAATATTCGGAAGGCAGGAATGATACCTATTGTTCGAATCTGTGAAACCTACACTTTCAGAAACTGCAAACCGATTTGGAATAAAAAATTCCTACGATTTTTAATCGACGATTTACTTTTTATTTTTTTTCTACTTTTTTTTTCTCTCGTTTTTTATTAGTAAAATCGCAGGAGGCGTCGAAATCGAGGAACGGCAGTCATATTTGGAATCAGCAGGTTATTTCCATGGAGAATATCATTGAGATTATCCGATTCTCGACAAAAAATTTTTTCGCCCAAAAAAATGAGAAGGGGTACCCCTTTCCTTTTTTTCAAAAATCTGAAATTTTCCGAAATATTCGGAAGGCAGGAATGATACCTATTGTTCGAATCTGTGGAACCTACACTTTCAGAAACTGCAAACCGATTTAAAATAAAAAATTTCTACGATTTTTAATCGACGATTTACTTTTTATTTTTTTTCCACTTTTTTTTTCTCTCGTTTTTTATTAGTAAAATCGCAGGAGGCGTCGGAATCGAGGAACGGCAGTCATATTTGGATTCAGCAGGTCATTTCCATGGAGAATATCATTGAGATTATCCGATTCTCGACAAAAAATTTTTTCGCCCAAAAAAATGAGAAGGGGTACCCCTTTCCTTTTTTTCAAAAATCTGAAATTTTCCGAAATATTCGGAAGGCAGGAATGATACCTATTGTTCGAATCTGTGGAACCTACACTTTCAGAAACTGCAAACCGATTTGAAATAAAAAATTCCTACGATTTTTAATCGACGATTTACTTTTTATTTTTTTTCCACTTTTTTTTTCTCTCGTTTTTTATTAGTAAAATCGCAGGAGGCGTCGGAATCGAGGAACGGCAGTCGTATTTGGAATCAGCAGGTCATTTCCATGGAGAATATCATTGAGATTATCCGATTCTCGACAAAAAATTTTTTCGCCCAAAAAAATGAGAACCCCTTTCCTTTTTTTCAAAAATCTGAAATTTTCCGAAATATTCGGAAGGCAGGAATGATACCTATTGTTCGAATCTGTGGAACCTACACTTTCAGAAACTGCAAACCGATTTGAAATAAAAAATTCCTACGATTTTTAATCGACGATTTACTTTTTATTTTTTTTCCACTTTTTTTTTCTCTCGTTTTTTATTAGTAAAATCGCAGGAGGCGTCGGAATCGAGGAACGGCAGTCATATTTGGAATCAGCGGGTCATTTCCATGGAGAATATCATTGAGATTATCCGATTCTCGACAAAAAATTTTTTCGCCCAAAAAAATGAGAAGGGGTACCCCTTTCCTTTTTTTCAAAAATCTGAAATTTTCCGAAATATTCGGAAGACAGGAATGATACCTATTGTTCGAATCTGTGGAACCTACACTTTCAGAAACTGCAAACCGATTTGGAATAAAAAATTCCTAGGATTTTTAATCGACGATTTACTTTTTATTTTTTTTCCACTTTTTTTTTCTCTCGTTTTTTATTAGTAAAATCGCAGGAGGCGTCGAAATCGAGGAATGGCAGTCATATTTGGAATCAGCAGGTCATTTCCATGGAGAATATCATTGAGATTATCCGATTCTCGACAAAAATTTTTTTCGCCCAAAAAAATGAGAAGGGGTACCCCTTTCCTTTTTTTCAAAAATCTGAAATTTTCCGAAATATTCGGAAGGCAGGAATGATACCTATTGTTCGAATCTGTGGAACCTACACTTTCAGAAACTGCAAACCGATTTGGAATAAAAAATTCCTACGATTTTTAATCGACGATTTACTTTTTATTTTTTTTCTACTTTTTTTTTCTCTCGTTTTTTATTAGTAAAATCGCAGGAGGCGTCGAAATCGAGGAACGGCAGTCATATTTGGAATCAGCAGGTCATTTCCATGGAGAATATCATTGAGATTATCCGATTCTCGACAAAAAAATTTTTCGCCCAAAAAAATGAGAAGGGGTACCCCTTTCCTTTTTTTCAAAAATCTGAAATTTTCCGAAATATTCGGAAGGCAGGAATGATACCTATTGTTCGAATCTGTGGAACCTACACTTTCAGAAACTGCAAACCGATTTGAAATAAAAAATTCCTACGATTTTTAATCGACGATTTACTTTTTATTTTTTTTCCACTTTTTTTTTCTCTCGTTTTTTATTAGTAAAATCGCAGGAGGCATCGGAATCGAGGAACGGCAGTCATATTTGGAATCAGCAGGTCATTTCCATGGAGAATATCATTGAGATTATCCGATTCTCGACAAAAAATTTTTTCGCCCAAAAAAATGAGAAGGGGTACCCCTTTCCTTTTTTTCAAAAATCTGGAATTTTCCGAAATATTCGGAAGGCAGGAATGATACCTATTGTTCGAATCTGTGGAACCTACACTTTCAGAAACTGCAAACCGATTTGGAATAAAAAATTCCTACGATTTTTAATCGACGATTTACTTTTTATTTTTTTTCCACTTTTTTTTTCTCTCGTTTTTTATTAGTAAAATCGCAGGAGGCGTCGAAATCGAGGAACGGCAGTCATATTTGGAATCAGCAGGTCATTTCCATGGAGAATATCATTGAGATTATCCGATTCTCGACAAAAAATTTTTTCGCCCAAAAAAATGAGAAGGGGTACCCCTTTCCTTTTTTTCAAAAATCTGAAATTTTCCGAAATATTCGGAAGGCAGGAATGATACCTATTGTTCGAATCTGTGGAACCTACACTTTCAGAAACTGCAAACCGATTTGGAATAAAAAATTCCTACGATTTTTAATCGACGATTTACTTTTTATTTTTTTTCCACTTTTTTTTTCTCTCGTTTTTTATTAGTAAAATCGCAGGAGGCGTCGAAATCGAGGAACGGCAGTCATATTTGGAATCAGCAGGTCATTTCCATGGAGAATATCATTGAGATTATTCGATTCTCGACAACAAATTTTTTCGCCCAAAAAAATGAGAAGGGGTACCCCTTTCCTTTTTTTCAAAAATCTGAAATTTTCCGAAATATTCGGAAGGCAGGAATGATACCTATTGTTCGAATCTGTGGAACCTACACTTTCAGAAACTGCAAACCGATTTGGAATAAAAAATTTCTACGATTTTTAATCGACGATTTACTTTTTATTTTTTTTCCACTTTTTTTTTCTCTCGTTTTTTATTAGTAAAATCGCAGGAGGCGTCGGAATCGAGGAACGGCAGTCATATTTGGATTCAGCAGGTCATTTCCATGGAGAATATCATTGAGATTATCCGATTCTCGACAAAAAATTTTTTCGCCCAAAAAAATGAGAAGGGGTACCCCTTTCCTTTTTTTCAAAAATCTGAAATTTTCCGAAATATTCGGAAGGCAGGAATGATACCTATTGTTCGAATCTGTGGAACCTACACTTTCAGAAACTGCAAACCGATTTGGAATAAAAAATTTCTACGATTTTTAATCGACGATTTACTTTTTATTTTTTTTCCACTTTTTTTTTCTCTCGTTTTTTATTAGTAAAATCGCAGGAGGCGTCGGAATCGAGGAACGGCAGTCATATTTGGATTCAGCAGGTCATTTCCATGGAGAATATCATTGAGATTATCCGATTCTCGACAAAAAATTTTCTCGCCCAAAAAAATGAGAAGGGGTACCCCTTTCCTTTTTTTCAAAAATCTGAAATTTTCCGAAATATTCGGAAGGCAGGAATGATACCTATTGTTCGAATCTGTGGAACCTACACTTTCAGAAACTGCAAACCGATTTAAAATAAAAAATTTCTACGATTTTTAATCGACGATTTACTTTTTATTTTTTTTCCACTTTTTTTTTCTCTCGTTTTTTATTAGTAAAATCGCAGGAGGCGTCGGAATCGAGGAACGGCAGTCATATTTGGATTCAGCAGGTCATTTCCATGGAGAATATCATTGAGATTATCCGATTCTCGACAAAAAATTTTTTCGCCCAAAAAAATGAGAAGGGGTACCCCTTTCCTTTTTTTCAAAAATCTGAAATTTTCCGAAATATTCGGAAGGCAGGAATGATACCTATTGTTCGAATCTGTGGAACCTACACTTTCAGAAACTGCAAACCGATTTGAAATAAAAAATTCCTACGATTTTTAATCGACGATTTACTTTTTATTTTTTTTCCACTTTTTTTTTCTCTCGTTTTTTATTAGTAAAATCGCAGGAGGCGTCGGAATCGAGGAACGGCAGTCGTATTTGGAATCAGCAGGTCATTTCCATGGAGAATATCATTGAGATTATCCGATTCTCGACAAAAAATTTTTTCGCCCAAAAAAATGAGAAGGGGTACCCCTTTCCTTTTTTTCAAAAATCTGAAATTTTCCGAAATATTCGGAAGGCAGGAATGATACCTATTGTTCGAATCTGTGGAACCTACACTTTCAGAAACTGCAAACCGATTTGAAATAAAAAATTCCTACGATTTTTAATCGACGATTTACTTTTTATTTTTTTTCCACTTTTTTTTTCTCTCGTTTTTTATTAGTAAAATCGCAGGAGGCGTCGGAATCGAGGAACGGCAGTCATATTTGGAATCAGCAGGTCATTTCCATGGAGAATATCATTGAGATTATCCGATTCTCGACAAAAAATTTTTTCGCCCAAAAAAATGAGAAGGGGTACCCCTTTCCTTTTTTTCAAAAATCTGAAATTTTTCGAAATATTCGGAAGGCAGGAATGATACCTATTGTTCGAATCTGTGGAACCTACACTTTCAGAAACTGCAAACCGATTTGAAATAAAAAATTCCTACGATTTTTAATCGACGATTTACTTTTTATTTTTTTTCCACTTTTTTTTTCTCTCGTTTTTTATTAGTAAAATCGCAGGAGGCGTCGGAATCGAGGAACGGCAGTCATATTTGGAATCAGCAGGTCATTTCCGTGGAGAATATCATTGAGATTATCCGATTCTCGACAAAAAATTTTTTCGCCCAAAAAAATGAGAAGGGGTACCCCTTTCCTTTTTTTCAAAAATCTGAAATTTTCCGAAATATTCGGAAGGCAGGAATGATACCTATTGTTCGAATCTGTGGAACCTACACTTTCAGAAACTGCAAACCGATTTGGAATAAAAAATTTCTACGATTTTTAATCGACGATTTACTTTTTATTTTTTTTCCACTTTTTTTTTCTCTCGTTTTTTATTAGTAAAATCGCAGGAGGCGTCGGAATCGAGGAACGGCAGTCATATTTGGATTCAGCAGGTCATTTCCATGGAGAATATCATTGAGATTATCCGATTCTCGACAAAAAATTTTTTCGCCCAAAAAAATGAGAAAGGGTACCCCTTTCCTTTTTTTCAAAAATCTGAAATTTTCCGAAATATTCGGAAGGCAGGAATGATACCTATTGTTCGAATCTGTGGAACCTACACTTTCAGAAACTGCAAACCGATTTGAAATAAAAAATTTCTACGATTTTTAATCGACGATTTACTTTTTATTTTTTTTCCACTTTTTTTTTCTCTCGTTTTTTATTAGTAAAATCGCAGGAGGCGTCGGAATCGAGGAACGGCAGTCATATTTGGATTCAGCAGGTCATTTCCATGGAGAATATCATTGAGATTATCCGATTCTCGACAAAAAATTTTTTCGCCCAAAAAAATGAGAAGGGGTACCCCTTTCCTTTTTTTCAAAAATCTGAAATTTTCCGAAATATTCGGAAGGCAGGAATGATACCTATTGTTCGAATCTGTGGAACCTACACTTTCAGAAACTGCAAACCGATTTGAAATAAAAAATTCCTACGATTTTTAATCGACGATTTACTTTTTATTTTTTTTCCACTTTTTTTTTCTCTCGTTTTTTATTAGTAAAATCGCAGGAGGCGTCGGAATCGAGGAACGGCAGTCGTATTTGGAATCAGCAGGTCATTTCCATGGAGAATATCATTGAGATTATCCGATTCTCGACAAAAAATTTTTTCGCCCAAAAAAATGAGAACCCCTTTCCTTTTTTTCAAAAATCTGAAATTTTCCGAAATATTCGGAAGGCAGGAATGATACCTATTGTTCGAATCTGTGGAACCTACACTTTCAGAAACTGCAAACCGATTTGAAATAAAAAATTCCTACGATTTTTAATCGACGATTTACTTTTTATTTTTTTTCCACTTTTTTTTTCTCTCGTTTTTTATTAGTAAAATCGCAGGAGGCGTCGGAATCGAGGAACGGCAGTCATATTTGGAATCAGCGGGTCATTTCCATGGAGAATATCATTGAGATTATCCGATTCTCGACAAAAAATTTTTTCGCCCAAAAAAATGAGAAGGGGTACCCCTTTCCTTTTTTTCAAAAATCTGAAATTTTCCGAAATATTCGGAAGACAGGAATGATACCTATTGTTCGAATCTGTGGAACCTACACTTTCAGAAACTGCAAACCGATTTGGAATAAAAAATTCCTACGATTTTTAATCGACGATTTACTTTTTATTTTTTTTCCACTTTTTTTTTCTCTCGTTTTTTATTAGTAAAATCGCAGGAGGCGTCGAAATCGAGGAACGGCAGTCATATTTGGAATCAGCAGGTCATTTCCATGGAGAATATCATTGAGATTATCCGATTCTCGACAAAAATTTTTTTCGCCCAAAAAAATGAGAAGGGGTACCCCTTTCCTTTTTTTCAAAAATCTGAAATTTTCCGAAATATTCGGAAGGCAGGAATGATACCTATTGTTCGAATCTGTGGAACCTACACTTTCAGAAACTGCAAACCGATTTGGAATAAAAAATTCCTACGATTTTTAATCGACGATTTACTTTTTATTTTTTTTCTACTTTTTTTTTCTCTCGTTTTTTATTAGTAAAATCGCAGGAGGCGTCGAAATCGAGGAACGGCAGTCATATTTGGAATCAGCAGGTCATTTCCATGGAGAATATCATTGAGATTATCCGATTCTCGACAAAAAAATTTTTCGCCCAAAAAAATGAGAAGGGGTACCCCTTTCCTTTTTTTCAAAAATCTGAAATTTTCCGAAATATTCGGAAGGCAGGAATGATACCTATTGTTCGAATCTGTGGAACCTACACTTTCAGAAACTGCAAACCGATTTGAAATAAAAAATTCCTACGATTTTTAATCGACGATTTACTTTTTATTTTTTTTCCACTTTTTTTTTCTCTCGTTTTTTATTAGTAAAATCGCAGGAGGCGTCGGAATCGAGGAACGGCAGTCATATTTGGAATCAGCAGGTCATTTCCATGGAGAATATCATTGAGATTATCCGATTCTCGACAAAAAATTTTTTCGCCCAAAAAAATGAGAAGGGGTACCCCTTTCCTTTTTTTCAAAAATCTGGAATTTTCCGAAATATTCGGAAGGCAGGAATGATACCTATTGTTCGAATCTGTGGAACCTACACTTTCAGAAACTGCAAACCGATTTGGAATAGAAAATTCCTACGATTTTTAATCGACGATTTACTTTTTATTTTTTTTCCACTTTTTTTTTCTCTCGTTTTTTATTAGTAAAATCGCAGGAGGCGTCGAAATCGAGGAACGGCAGTCATATTTGGAATCAGCAGGTCATTTCCATGGAGAATATCATTGAGATTATCCGATTCTCGACAAAAAATTTTTTCGCCCAAAAAAATGAGAAGGGGTACCCCTTTCCTTTTTTTCAAAAATCTGAAATTTTCCGAAATATTCGGAAGGCAGGAATGATACCTATTGTTCGAATCTGTGGAACCTACACTTTCAGAAACTGCAAACCGATTTGGAATAAAAAATTCCTACGATTTTTAATCGACGATTTACTTTTTATTTTTTTTCCACTTTTTTTTTCTCTCGTTTTTTATTAGTAAAATCGCAGGAGGCGTCGAAATCGAGGAACGGCAGTCATATTTGGAATCAGCAGGTCATTTCCATGGAGAATATCATTGAGATTATTCGATTCTCGACAAAAAATTTTTTCGCCCAAAAAAATGAGAAGGGGTACCCCTTTCCTTTTTTTCAAAAATCTGAAATTTTTCGAAATATTCGGAAGGCAGGAATGATACCTATTGTTCGAATCTGTGGAACCTACACTTTCAGAAACTGCAAACCGATTTGAAATAAAAAATTCCTACGATTTTTAATCGACGATTTACTTTTTATTTTTTTTCCACTTTTTTTTTCTCTCGTTTTTTATTAGTAAAATCGCAGGAGGCGTCGGAATCGAGGAACGGCAGTCATATTTGGATTCAGCAGGTCATTTCCATGGAGAATATCATTGAGATTATCCGATTCTCGACAAAAAATTTTTTCGCCCAAAAAAATGAGAAGGGGTACCCCTTTCCTTTTTTTCAAAAATCTGAAATTTTCCGAAATATTCGGAAGGCAGGAATGATACCTATTGTTCGAATCTGTGGAACCTACACTTTCAGAAACTGCAAACCGATTTGAAATAAAAAATTCCTACGATTTTTAATCGACGATTTACTTTTTATTTTTTTTCCACTTTTTTTTTCTCTCGTTTTTTATTAGTAAAATCGCAGGAGGCGTCGGAATCGAGGAACGGCAGTCGTATTTGGAATCAGCAGGTCATTTCCATGGAGAATATCATTGAGATTATCCGATTCTCGACAAAAAATTTTTTCGCCCAAAAAAATGAGAACCCCTTTCCTTTTTTTCAAAAATCTGAAATTTTCCGAAATATTCGGAAGGCAGGAATGATACCTATTGTTCGAATCTGTGGAACCTACACTTTCAGAAACTGCAAACCGATTTGAAATAAAAAATTCCTACGATTTTTAATCGACGATTTACTTTTTATTTTTTTTCCACTTTTTTTTTCTCTCGTTTTTTATTAGTAAAATCGCAGGAGGCGTCGGAATCGAGGAACGGCAGTCATATTTGGAATCAGCGGGTCATTTCCATGGAGAATATCATTGAGATTATCCGATTCTCGACAAAAAATTTTTTCGCCCAAAAAAATGAGAAGGGGTACCCCTTTCCTTTTTTTCAAAAATCTGAAATTTTCCGAAATATTCGGAAGACAGGAATGATACCTATTGTTCGAATCTGTGGAACCTACACTTTCAGAAACTGCAAACCGATTTGGAATAAAAAATTCCTACGATTTTTAATCGACGATTTACTTTTTATTTTTTTTCCACTTTTTTTTTCTCTCGTTTTTTATTAGTAAAATCGCAGGAGGCGTCGAAATCGAGGAACGGCAGTCATATTTGGAATCAGCAGGTCATTTCCATGGAGAATATCATTGAGATTATCCGATTCTCGACAAAAATTTTTTTCGCCCAAAAAAATGAGAAGGGGTACCCCTTTCCTTTTTTTCAAAAATCTGAAATTTTCCGAAATATTCGGAAGGCAGGAATGATACCTATTGTTCGAATCTGTGGAACCTACACTTTCAGAAACTGCAAACCGATTTGGAATAAAAAATTCCTACGATTTTTAATCGACGATTTACTTTTTATTTTTTTTCTACTTTTTTTTTCTCTCGTTTTTTATTAGTAAAATCGCAGGAGGCGTCGAAATCGAGGAACGGCAGTCATATTTGGAATCAGCAGGTCATTTCCATGGAGAATATCATTGAGATTATCCGATTCTCGACAAAAAAATTTTTCGCCCAAAAAAATGAGAAGGGGTACCCCTTTCCTTTTTTTCAAAAATCTGAAATTTTCCGAAATATTCGGAAGGCAGGAATGATACCTATTGTTCGAATCTGTGGAACCTACACTTTCAGAAACTGCAAACCGATTTGAAATAAAAAATTCCTACGATTTTTAATCGACGATTTACTTTTTATTTTTTTTCCACTTTTTTTTTCTCTCGTTTTTTATTAGTAAAATCGCAGGAGGCGTCGGAATCGAGGAACGGCAGTCATATTTGGAATCAGCAGGTCATTTCCATGGAGAATATCATTGAGATTATCCGATTCTCGACAAAAAATTTTTTCGCCCAAAAAAATGAGAAGGGGTACCCCTTTCCTTTTTTTCAAAAATCTGGAATTTTCCGAAATATTCGGAAGGCAGGAATGATACCTATTGTTCGAATCTGTGGAACCTACACTTTCAGAAACTGCAAACCGATTTGGAATAGAAAATTCCTACGATTTTTAATCGACGATTTACTTTTTATTTTTTTTCCACTTTTTTTTTCTCTCGTTTTTTATTAGTAAAATCGCAGGAGGCGTCGAAATCGAGGAACGGCAGTCATATTTGGAATCAGCAGGTCATTTCCATGGAGAATATCATTGAGATTATCCGATTCTCGACAAAAAATTTTTTCGCCCAAAAAAATGAGAAGGGGTACCCCTTTCCTTTTTTTCAAAAATCTGAAATTTTCCGAAATATTCGGAAGGCAGGAATGATACCTATTGTTCGAATCTGTGGAACCTACACTTTCAGAAACTGCAAACCGATTTGGAATAAAAAATTCCTACGATTTTTAATCGACGATTTACTTTTTATTTTTTTTCCACTTTTTTTTTCTCTCGTTTTTTATTAGTAAAATCGCAGGAGGCGTCGAAATCGAGGAACGGCAGTCATATTTGGAATCAGCAGGTCATTTCCATGGAGAATATCATTGAGATTATTCGATTCTCGACAAAAAATTTTTTCGCCCAAAAAAATGAGAAGGGGTACCCCTTTCCTTTTTTTCAAAAATCTGAAATTTTTCGAAATATTCGGAAGGCAGGAATGATACCTATTGTTCGAATCTGTGGAACCTACACTTTCAGAAACTGCAAACCGATTTGAAATAAAAAATTCCTACGATTTTTAATCGACGATTTACTTTTTATTTTTTTTCCACTTTTTTTTTCTCTCGTTTTTTATTAGTAAAATCGCAGGAGGCGTCGGAATCGAGGAACGGCAGTCATATTTGGAATCAGCAGGTCATTCCCATGGAGAATATCATTGAGATTATCCGATTCTCGACAAAAAATTTTTTCGCCCAAAAAAATGAGAAGGGGTACCCCTTTCCTTTTTTTCAAAAATCTGAAATTTTCCGAAATATTCGGAAGGCAGGAATGATACCTATTGTTCGAATCTGTGGAACCTACACTTTCAGAAACTGCAAACCGATTTGAAATAAAAAATTCCTACGATTTTTAATCGACGATTTACTTTTTATTTTTTTTCCACTTTTTTTTTCTCTCGTTTTTTATTAGTAAAATCGCAGGAGGCGTCGGAATCGAGGAACGGCAGTCATATTGGGAATCAGCAGGTCATTTCCATGGAGAATATCATTGAGATTATCCGATTCTCGACAAAAAATGTTTTCGCCCAAAAAAATGAGAAGGGGTACCCCTTTCCTTTTTTTCAAAAATCTGAAATTTTCCGAAATATTCGGAAGGCAGGAATGATACCTATTGTTCGAATCTGTGAAACCTACACTTTCAGAAACTGCAAACCGATTTGGAATAAAAAATTCCTACGATTTTTAATCGACGATTTACTTTTTATTTTTTTTCCACTTTTTTTTTCTCTCGTTTTTTATTAGTAAAATCGCAGGAGGCGTCGGAATCGAGGAACGGCAGTCGTATTTGGAATCAGCAGGTCATTTCCATGGAGAATATCATTGAGATTATCCGATTCTCGACAAAAAATTTTTTCGCCCAAAAAAATGAGAACCCCTTTCCTTTTTTTCAAAAATCTGAAATTTTCCGAAATATTCGGAAGGCAGGAATGATACCTATTGTTCGAATCTGTGGAACCTACACTTTCAGAAACTGCAAACCGATTTGAAATAAAAAATTCCTACGATTTTTAATCGACGATTTACTTTTTATTTTTTTTCCACTTTTTTTTTCTCTCGTTTTTTATTAGTAAAATCGCAGGAGGCGTCGGAATCGAGGAACGGCAGTCATATTTGGAATCAGCGGGTCATTTCCATGGAGAATATCATTGAGATTATCCGATTCTCGACAAAAAATTTTTTCGCCCAAAAAAATGAGAAGGGGTACCCCTTTCCTTTTTTTCAAAAATCTGAAATTTTCCGAAATATTCGGAAGACAGGAATGATACCTATTGTTCGAATCTGTGGAACCTACACTTTCAGAAACTGCAAACCGATTTGGAATAAAAAATTCCTACGATTTTTAATCGACGATTTACTTTTTATTTTTTTTCCACTTTTTTTTTCTCTCGTTTTTTATTAGTAAAATCGCAGGAGGCGTCGAAATCGAGGAATGGCAGTCATATTTGGAATCAGCAGGTCATTTCCATGGAGAATATCATTGAGATTATCCGATTCTCGACAAAAATTTTTTTCGCCCAAAAAAATGAGAAGGGGTACCCCTTTCCTTTTTTTCAAAAATCTGAAATTTTCCGAAATATTCGGAAGGCAGGAATGATACCTATTGTTCGAATCTGTGGAACCTACACTTTCAGAAACTGCAAACCGATTTGGAATAAAAAATTCCTACGATTTTTAATCGACGATTTACTTTTTATTTTTTTTCTACTTTTTTTTTCTCTCGTTTTTTATTAGTAAAATCGCAGGAGGCGTCGAAATCGAGGAACGGCAGTCATATTTGGAATCAGCAGGTCATTTCCATGGAGAATATCATTGAGATTATCCGATTCTCGACAAAAAAATTTTTCGCCCAAAAAAATGAGAAGGGGTACCCCTTTCCTTTTTTTCAAAAATCTGAAATTTTCCGAAATATTCGGAAGGCAGGAATGATACCTATTGTTCGAATCTGTGGAACCTACACTTTCAGAAACTGCAAACCGATTTGAAATAAAAAATTCCTACGATTTTTAATCGACGATTTACTTTTTATTTTTTTTCCACTTTTTTTTTCTCTCGTTTTTTATTAGTAAAATCGCAGGAGGCGTCGGAATCGAGGAACGGCAGTCATATTTGGAATCAGCAGGTCATTTCCATGGAGAATATCATTGAGATTATCCGATTCTCGACAAAAAATTTTTTCGCCCAAAAAAATGAGAAGGGGTACCCCTTTCCTTTTTTTCAAAAATCTGAAATTTTCCGAAATATTCGGAAGGCAGGAATGATACCTATTGTTCGAATCTGTGGAACCTACACTTTCAGAAACTGCAAACCGATTTGGAATAAAAAATTCCTACGATTTTTAATCGACGATTTACTTTTTATTTTTTTTCCACTTTTTTTTTCTCTCGTTTTTTATTAGTAAAATCGCAGGAGGCGTCGAAATCGAGGAACGGCAGTCATATTTGGAATCAGCAGGTCATTTCCATGGAGAATATCATTGAGATTATTCGATTCTCGACAACAAATTTTTTCGCCCAAAAAAATGAGAAGGGGTACCCCTTTCCTTTTTTTCAAAAATCTGAAATTTTTCGAAATATTCGGAAGGCAGGAATGATACCTATTGTTCGAATCTGTGGAACCTACACTTTCAGAAACTGCAAACCGATTTGAAATAAAAAATTCCTACGATTTTTAATCGACGATTTACTTTTTATTTTTTTTCCACTTTTTTTTTCTCTCGTTTTTTATTAGTAAAATCGCAGGAGGCGTCGGAATCGAGGAACGGCAGTCATATTTGGAATCAGCAGGTCATTCCCATGGAGAATATCATTGAGATTATCCGATTCTCGACAAAAAATTTTTTCGCCCAAAAAAATGAGAAGGGGTACCCCTTTCCTTTTTTTCAAAAATCTGAAATTTTCCGAAATATTCGGAAGGCAGGAATGATACCTATTGTTCGAATCTGTGGAACCTACACTTTCAGAAACTGCAAACCGATTTGAAATAAAAAATTCCTACGATTTTTAATCGACGATTTACTTTTTATTTTTTTTCCACTTTTTTTTTCTCTCGTTTTTTATTAGTAAAATCGCGGGAGGCGTCGGAATCGAGGAACGGCAGTCATATTTGGAATCAGCAGGTCATTCCCATGGAGAATATCATTGAGATTATCCGATTCTCGACAAAAAATTTTTTCGCCCAAAAAAATGAGAAGGGGTACCCCTTTCCTTTTTTTCAAAAATCTGAAATTTTTCGAAATATTCGGAAGGCAGGAATGATACCTATTGTTCGAATCTGTGGAACCTACACTTTCAGAAACTGCAAACCGATTTGAAATAAAAAATTCCTACGATTTTTAATCGACGATTTACTTTTTATTTTTTTCCACTTTTTTTTTCTCTCGTTTTTTATTAGTAAAATCGCAGGAGGCGTCGGAATCGAGGAACGGCAGTCATATTTGGAATCAGCAGGTCATTCCCATGGAGAATATCATTGAGATTATCCGATTCTCGACAAAAAATTTTTTCGCCCAAAAAAATGAGAAGGGGTACCCCTTTCCTTTTTTTCAAAAATCTGGAATTTTCCGAAATATTCGGAAGGCAGGAATGATACCTATTGTTCGAATCTGTGAAACCTACACTTTCAGAAACTGCAAACCGATTTGGAATAAAAAATTCCTACGATTTTTAATCGACGATTTACTTTTTATTTTTTTTCTACTTTTTTTTTCTCTCGTTTTTTATTAGTAAAATCGCAGGAGGCGTCGAAATCGAGGAACGGCAGTCATATTTGGAATCAGCAGGTCATTTCCGTGGAGAATATCATTGAGATTATCCGATTCTCGACAAAAAATTTTTTCGCCCAAAAAAATGAGAAGGGGTACCCCTTTCCTTTTTTTCAAAAATCTGAAATTTTCCGAAATATTCGGAAGGCAGGAATGATACCTATTGTTCGAATCTGTGGAACCTACACTTTCAGAAACTGCAAACCGATTTGGAATAAAAAATTTCTACGATTTTTAATCGACGATTTACTTTTTATTTTTTTTCCACTTTTTTTTTCTCTCGTTTTTTATTAGTAAAATCGCAGGAGGCGTCGGAATCGAGGAACGGCAGTCATATTTGGATTCAGCAGGTCATTTCCATGGAGAATATCATTGAGATTATCCGATTCTCGACAAAAAATTTTTTCGCCCAAAAAAATGAGAAGGGGTACCCCTTTCCTTTTTTTCAAAAATCTGAAATTTTCCGAAATATTCGGAAGGCAGGAATGATACCTATTGTTCGAATCTGTGGAACCTACACTTTCAGAAACTGCAAACCGATTTGGAATAAAAAATTCCTACGATTTTTAATCGACGATTTACTTTTTATTTTTTTTCCACTTTTTTTTTCTCTCGTTTTTTATTAGTAAAATCGCAGGAGGCGTCGAAATCGAGGAACGGCAGTCATATTTGGAATCAGCAGGTCATTTCCATGGAGAATATCATTGAGATTATTCGATTCTCGACAACAAATTTTTTCGCCCGAAAAAATGAGAAGGGGTACCCCTTTCCTTTTTTTCAAAAATCTGAAATTTTTCGAAATATTCGGAAGGCAGGAATGATACCTATTGTTCGAATCTGTGGAACCTACACTTTCAGAAACTGCAAACCGATTTGAAATAAAAAATTCCTACGATTTTTAATCGACGATTTACTTTTTATTTTTTTTCCACTTTTTTTTTCTCTCGTTTTTTATTAGTAAAATCGCAGGAGGCGTCGGAATCGAGGAACGGCAGTCATATTTGGAATCAGCAGGTCATTCCCATGGAGAATATCATTGAGATTATCCGATTCTCGACAAAAAATTTTTTCGCCCAAAAAAATGAGAAGGGGTACCCCTTTCCTTTTTTTCAAAAATCTGAAATTTTCCGAAATATTCGGAAGGCAGGAATGATACCTATTGTTCGAATCTGTGGAACCTACACTTTCAGAAACTGCAAACCGATTTGAAATAAAAAATTCCTACGATTTTTAATCGACGATTTACTTTTTATTTTTTTTCCACTTTTTTTTTCTCTCGTTTTTTATTAGTAAAATCGCAGGAGGCGTCGGAATCGAGGAACGGCAGTCATATTGGGAATCAGCAGGTCATTTCCATGGAGAATATCATTGAGATTATCCGATTCTCGACAAAAAATTTTTTCGCCCAAAAAAATGAGAAGGGGTACCCCTTTCCTTTTTTTCAAAAATCTGAAATTTTCCGAAATATTCGGAAGGCAGGAATGATACCTATTGTTCGAATCTGTGAAACCTACACTTTCAGAAACTGCAAACCGATTTGGAATAAAAAATTCCTACGATTTTTAATCGACGATTTACTTTTTATTTTTTTTCTACTTTTTTTTTCTCTCGTTTTTTATTAGTGAAATCGCAGGAGGCGTCGAAATCGAGGAACGGCAGTCATATTTGGAATCAGCAGGTCATTTCCATGGAGAATATCATTGAGATTATCCGATTCTCGACAAAAAATTTTTTCGCCCAAAAAAATGAGAAGGGGTACCCCTTTCCTTTTTTTCAAAAATCTGAAATTTTCCGAAATATTCGGAAGGCAGGAATGATACCTATTGTTCGAATCTGTGGAACCTACACTTTCAGAAACTGCAAACCGATTTGAAATAAAAAATTCCTACGATTTTTAATCGACGATTTACTTTTTATTTTTTTTCCACTTTTTTTTTCTCTCGTTTTTTATTAGTAAAATCGCGGGAGGCGTCGGAATCGAGGAACGGCAGTCATATTTGGAATCAGCAGGTCATTCCCATGGAGAATATCATTGAGATTATCCGATTCTCGACAAAAAATTTTTTCGCCCAAAAAAATGAGAAGGGGTACCCCTTTCCTTTTTTTCAAAAATCTGAAATTTTTCGAAATATTCGGAAGGCAGGAATGATACCTATTGTTCGAATCTGTGGAACCTACACTTTCAGAAACTGCAAACCGATTTGAAATAAAAAATTCCTACGATTTTTAATCGACGATTTACTTTTTATTTTTTTCCACTTTTTTTTTCTCTCGTTTTTTATTAGTAAAATCGCAGGAGGCGTCGGAATCGAGGAACGGCAGTCATATTTGGAATCAGCAGGTCATTCCCATGGAGAATATCATTGAGATTATCCGATTCTCGACAAAAAATTTTTTCGCCCAAAAAAATGAGAAGGGGTACCCCTTTCCTTTTTTTCAAAAATCTGGAATTTTCCGAAATATTCGGAAGGCAGGAATGATACCTATTGTTCGAATCTGTGAAACCTACACTTTCAGAAACTGCAAACCGATTTGGAATAAAAAATTCCTACGATTTTTAATCGACGATTTACTTTTTATTTTTTTTCTACTTTTTTTTTCTCTCGTTTTTTATTAGTAAAATCGCAGGAGGCGTCGAAATCGAGGAACGGCAGTCATATTTGGAATCAGCAGGTCATTTCCGTGGAGAATATCATTGAGATTATCCGATTCTCGACAAAAAATTTTTTCGCCCAAAAAAATGAGAAGGGGTACCCCTTTCCTTTTTTTCAAAAATCTGAAATTTTCCGAAATATTCGGAAGGCAGGAATGATACCTATTGTTCGAATCTGTGGAACCTACACTTTCAGAAACTGCAAACCGATTTGGAATAAAAAATTTCTACGATTTTTAATCGACGATTTACTTTTTATTTTTTATCCACTTTTTTTTTCTCTCGTTTTTTATTAGTAAAATCGCAGGAGGCGTCGGAATCGAGGAACGGCAGTCATATTTGGATTCAGCAGGTCATTTCCATGGAGAATATCATTGAGATTATCCGATTCTCGACAAAAAATTTTTTCGCCCAAAAAAATGAGAAGGGGTACCCCTTTCCTTTTTTTCAAAAATCTGAAATTTTCCGAAATATTCGGAAGGCAGGAATGATACCTATTGTTCGAATCTGTGGAACCTACACTTTCAGAAACTGCAAACCGATTTAAAATAAAAAATTTCTACGATTTTTAATCGACGATTTACTTTTTATTTTTTTTCCACTTTTTTTTTCTCTCGTTTTTTATTAGTAAAATCGCAGGAGGCGTCGGAATCGAGGAACGGCAGTCATATTTGGATTCAGCAGGTCATTTCCATGGAGAATATCATTGAGATTATCCGATTCTCGACAAAAAATTTTTTCGCCCAAAAAAATGAGAAGGGGTACCCCTTTCCTTTTTTTCAAAAATCTGAAATTTTCCGAAATATTCGGAAGGCAGGAATGATACCTATTGTTCGAATCTGTGGAACCTACACTTTCAGAAACTGCAAACCGATTTGAAATAAAAAATTCCTACGATTTTTAATCGACGATTTACTTTTTATTTTTTTTCCACTTTTTTTTTCTCTCGTTTTTTATTAGTAAAATCGCAGGAGGCGTCGGAATCGAGGAACGGCAGTCGTATTTGGAATCAGCAGGTCATTTCCATGGAGAATATCATTGAGATTATCCGATTCTCGACAAAAAATTTTTTCGCCCAAAAAAATGAGAAGGGGTACCCCTTTCCTTTTTTTCAAAAATCTGAAATTTTCCGAAATATTCGGAAGGCAGGAATGATACCTATCGTTCGAATCTGTGGAACCTACACTTTCAGAAACTGCAAACCGATTTGAAATAAAAAATTCCTACGATTTTTAATCGACGATTTACTTTTTATTTTTTTTCCACTTTTTTTTTCTCTCGTTTTTTATTAGTAAAATCGCAGGAGGCGTCGGAATCGAGGAACGGCAGTCATATTTGGAATCAGCAGGTCATTTCCATGGAGAATATCATTGAGATTATCCGATTCTCGACAAAAAATTTTTTCGCCCAAAAAAATGAGAAGGGGTACCCCTTTCCTTTTTTTCAAAAATCTGAAATTTTTCGAAATATTCGGAAGGCAGGAATGATACCTATTGTTCGAATCTGTGGAACCTACACTTTCAGAAACTGCAAACCGATTTGAAATAAAAAATTCCTACGATTTTTAATCGACGATTTACTTTTTATTTTTTTTCCACTTTTTTTTTCTCTCGTTTTTTATTAGTAAAATCGCAGGAGGCGTCGGAATCGAGGAACGGCAGTCATATTTGGAATCAGCAGGTCATTTCCGTGGAGAATATCATTGAGATTATCCGATTCTCGACAAAAAATTTTTTCGCCCAAAAAAATGAGAAGGGGTACCCCTTTCCTTTTTTTCAAAAATCTGAAATTTTCCGAAATATTCGGAAGGCAGGAATGATACCTATTGTTCGAATCTGTGGAACCTACACTTTCAGAAACTGCAAACCGATTTGGAATAAAAAATTTCTACGATTTTTAATCGACGATTTACTTTTTATTTTTTATCCACTTTTTTTTTCTCTCGTTTTTTATTAGTAAAATCGCAGGAGGCGTCGGAATCGAGGAACGGCAGTCATATTTGGATTCAGCAGGTCATTTCCATGGAGAATATCATTGAGATTATCCGATTCTCGACAAAAAATTTTTTCGCCCAAAAAAATGAGAAGGGGTACCCCTTTCCTTTTTTTCAAAAATCTGAAATTTTCCGAAATATTCGGAAGGCAGGAATGATACCTATTGTTCGAATCTGTGGAACCTACACTTTCAGAAACTGCAAACCGATTTAAAATAAAAAATTTCTACGATTTTTAATCGACGATTTACTTTTTATTTTTTTTCCACTTTTTTTTTCTCTCGTTTTTTATTAGTAAAATCGCAGGAGGCGTCGGAATCGAGGAACGGCAGTCATATTTGGATTCAGCAGGTCATTTCCATGGAGAATATCATTGAGATTATCCGATTCTCGACAAAAAATTTTTTCGCCCAAAAAAATGAGAAGGGGTACCCCTTTCCTTTTTTTCAAAAATCTGAAATTTTCCGAAATATTCGGAAGGCAGGAATGATACCTATTGTTCGAATCTGTGGAACCTACACTTTCAGAAACTGCAAACCGATTTGAAATAAAAAATTCCTACGATTTTTAATCGACGATTTACTTTTTATTTTTTTTCCACTTTTTTTTTCTCTCGTTTTTTATTAGTAAAATCGCAGGAGGCGTCGGAATCGAGGAACGGCAGTCGTATTTGGAATCAGCAGGTCATTTCCATGGAGAATATCATTGAGATTATCCGATTCTCGACAAAAAATTTTTTCGCCCAAAAAAATGAGAAGGGGTACCCCTTTCCTTTTTTTCAAAAATCTGAAATTTTCCGAAATATTCGGAAGGCAGGAATGATACCTATCGTTCGAATCTGTGGAACCTACACTTTCAGAAACTGCAAACCGATTTGAAATAAAAAATTCCTACGATTTTTAATCGACGATTTACTTTTTATTTTTTTTCCACTTTTTTTTTCTCTCGTTTTTTATTAGTAAAATCGCAGGAGGCGTCGGAATCGAGGAACGGCAGTCATATTTGGAATCAGCAGGTCATTTCCATGGAGAATATCATTGAGATTATCCGATTCTCGACAAAAAATTTTTTCGCCCAAAAAAATGAGAAGGGGTACCCCTTTCCTTTTTTTCAAAAATCTGAAATTTTTCGAAATATTCGGAAGGCAGGAATGATACCTATTGTTCGAATCTGTGGAACCTACACTTTCAGAAACTGCAAACCGATTTGAAATAAAAAATTCCTACGATTTTTAATCGACGATTTACTTTTTATTTTTTTTCCACTTTTTTTTTCTCTCGTTTTTTATTAGTAAAATCGCAGGAGGCGTCGGAATCGAGGAACGGCAGTCATATTTGGAATCAGCAGGTCATTTCCGTGGAGAATATCATTGAGATTATCCGATTCTCGACAAAAAATTTTTTCGCCCAAAAAAATGAGAAGGGGTACCCCTTTCCTTTTTTTCAAAAATCTGAAATTTTCCGAAATATTCGGAAGGCAGGAATGATACCTATTGTTCGAATCTGTGGAACCTACACTTTCGGAAACTGCAAACCGATTTGGAATAAAAAATTTCTACGATTTTTAATCGACGATTTACTTTTTATTTTTTTTCCACTTTTTTTTTCTCTCGTTTTTTATTAGTAAAATCGCAGGAGGCGTCGGAATCGAGGAACGGCAGTCATATTTGGATTCAGCAGGTCATTTCCATGGAGAATATCATTGAGATTATCCGATTCTCGACAAAAAATTTTTTCGCCCAAAAAAATGAGAAGGGGTACCCCTTTCCTTTTTTTCAAAAATCTGAAATTTTCCGAAATATTCGGAAGGCAGGAATGATACCTATTGTTCGAATCTGTGGAACCTACACTTTCAGAAACTGCAAACCGATTTGAAATAAAAAATTCCTACGATTTTTAATCGACGATTTACTTTTTATTTTTTTTCCACTTTTTTTTTCTCTCGTTTTTTATTAGTACAATCGCAGGAGGCGTCGGAATCGAGGAACGGCAGTCGTATTTGGAATCAGCAGGTCATTTCCATGGAGAATATCATTGAGATTATCCGATTCTCGACAAAAAATTTTTTCGCCCAAAAAAATGAGAACCCCTTTCCTTTTTTTCAAAAATCTGAAATTTTCCGAAATATTCGGAAGACAGGAATGATACCTATTGTTCGAATCTGTGGAACCTACACTTTCAGAAACTGCAAACCGATTTGGAATAAAAAATTCCTACGATTTTTAATCGACGATTTACTTTTTATTTTTTTTCCACTTTTTTTTTCTCTCGTTTTTTATTAGTAAAATCGCAGGAGGCGTCGAAATCGAGGAACGGCAGTCATATTTGGAATCAGCAGGTCATTTCCATGGAGAATATCATTGAGATTATCCGATTCTCGACAAAAATTTTTTTCGCCCAAAAAAATGAGAAGGGGTACCCCTTTCCTTTTTTTCAAAAATCTGAAATTTTCCGAAATATTCGGAAGGCAGGAATGATACCTATTGTTCGAATCTGTGGAACCTACACTTTCAGAAACTGCAAACCGATTTGGAATAAAAAATTCCTACGATTTTTAATCGACGATTTACTTTTTATTTTTTTTCTACTTTTTTTTTCTCTCGTTTTTTATTAGTAAAATCGCAGGAGGCGTCGAAATCGAGGAACGGCAGTCATATTTGGAATCAGCAGGTCATTTCCATGGAGAATATCATTGAGATTATCCGATTCTCGACAAAAAAATTTTTCGCCCAAAAAAATGAGAAGGGGTACCCCTTTCCTATTTTTCAAAAATCTGAAATTTTCCGAAATATTCGGAAGGCAGGAATGATACCTATTGTTCGAATCTGTGGAACCTACACTTTCAGAAACTGCAAACCGATTTGGAATAAAAAATTCCTACGATTTTTAATCGACGATTTACTTTTTATTTTTTTTCCACTTTTTTTTTCTCTCGTTTTTTATTAGTAAAATCGCAGGAGGCGTCGAAATCGAGGAACGGCAGTCATATTTGGAATCAGCAGGTCATTTCCATGGAGAATATCATTGAGATTATCCGATTCTCGACAAAAAATTTTTTCGCCCAAAAAAATGAGAAGGGGTACCCCTTTCCTTTTTTTCAAAAATCTGGAATTTTCCGAAATATTCGGAAGGCAGGAATGATACCTATTGTTCGAATCTGTGGAACCTACACTTTCAGAAACTGCAAACCGATTTGGAATAAAAAATTCCTACGATTTTTAATCGACGATTTACTTTTTATTTTTTTTCCACTTTTTTTTTCTCTCGTTTTTTATTAGTAAAATCGCAGGAGGCGTCGAAATCGAGGAACGCCAGTCATATTTGGAATCAGCAGGTCATTTCCATGGAGAATATCATTGAGATTATCCGATTCTCGACAAAAATTTTTTTCGCCCAAAAAAATGAGAAGGGGTACCCCTTTCCTTTTTTTCAAAAATCTGAAATTTTCCGAAATATTCGGAAGGCAGGAATGATACCTATTGTTCGAATCTGTGGAACCTACACTTTCAGAAACTGCAAACCGATTTGGAATAAAAAATTCCTACGATTTTTAATCGACGATTTACTTTTTATTTTTTTTCTACTTTTTTTTTCTCTCGTTTTTTATTAGTAAAATCGCAGGAGGCGTCGAAATCGAGGAACGGCAGTCATATTTGGAATCAGCAGGTCATTTCCATGGAGAATATCATTGAGATTATCCGATTCTCGACAAAAAATTTTTTCGCCCAAAAAAATGAGAAGGGGTACCCCTTTCCTTTTTTTCAAAAATCTGAAATTTTCCGAAATATTCGGAAGGCAGGAATGATACCTATTGTTCGAATCTGTGGAACCTACACTTTCAGAAACTGCAAGCCGATTTGAAATAAAAAATTCCTACGATTTTTAATCGACGATTTACTTTTTATTTTTTTTCCACTTTTTTTTTCTCTCGTTTTTTATTAGTAAAATCGCAGGAGGCGTCGGAATCGAGGAACGGCAGTCATATTTGGAATCAGCAGGTCATTTCCATGGAGAATATCATTGAGATTATCCGATTCTCGACAAAAAATTTTTTCGCCCAAAAAAATGAGAAGGAGTACCCCTTTCCTTTTTTTCAAAAATCTGAAATTTTCCGAAATATTCGGAAGGCAGGAATGATACCTATTGTTCGAATCTGTGGAACCTACACTTTCAGAAACTGCAAACCGATTTGAAATAAAAAATTCCTACGATTTTTAATCGACGATTTACTTTTTATTTTTTTTCCACTTTTTTTTTCTCTCGTTTTTTATTAGTAAAATCGCAGGAGGCGTCGGAATCGAGGAACGGCAGTCATATTTGGAATCAGCAGGTCATTTCCATGGAGAATATCATTGAGATTATCCGATTCTCGACAAAAAATTTTTTCGCCCAAAAAAATGAGAAGGGGTACCCCTTTCCTTTTTTTCAAAAATCTGAAATTTTCCGAAATATTCGGAAGGCAGGAATGATACCTATTGTTCGAATCTGTGGAACCTACACTTTCAGAAACTGCAAACCGATTTGGAATAAAAAATTCCTACGATTTTTAATCGACGATTTACTTTTTATTTTTTTTCCACTTTTTTTTTCTCTCGTTTTTTATTAGTAAAATCGCAGGAGGCGTCGAAATCGAGGAACGGCAGTCATATTTGGAATCAGCAGGTCATTTCCATGGAGAATATCATTGAGATTATCCGATTCTCGACAAAAAATTTTTTCGCCCAAAAAAATGAGAAGGGGTACCCCTTTCCTTTTTTTCAAAAATCTGAAATTTTCCGAAATATTCGGAAGGCAGGAATGATACCCATTGTTCGAATCTGTGGAACCTACACTTTCAGAAACTGCAAACCGATTTGAAATAAAAAATTCCTACGATTTTTAATCGACGATTTACTTTTTATTTTTTTTCCACTTTTTTTTTCTCTCGTTTTTTATTAGTAAAATCGCAGGAGGCGTCGAAATCGAGGAACGGCAGTCATATTTGGAATCAGCAGGTCATTTCCATGGAGAATATCATTGAGATTATCCGATTCTCGACAAAAAATTTTTTCGCCCAAAAAAATGAGAAGGGGTACCCCTTTCCTTTTTTTCAAAAATCTGAAATTTTCCGAAATATTCGGAAGGCAGGAATGATACCTATTGTTCGAATCTGTGGAACCTACACTTTCAGAAACTGCAAACCGATTTGAAATAAAAAATTCCTACGATTTTTAATCGACGATTTACTTTTTATTTTTTTTCCACTTTTTTTTTCTCTCGTTTTTTATTAGTAAAATCGCAGGAGGCGTCGGAATCGAGGAACGGCAGTCATATTTGGAATCAGCAGGTCATTTCCATGGAGAATATCATTGAGATTATCCGATTCTCAACAAAAAATTTTTTCGCCCAAAAAAATGAGAAGGGGTACCCCTTTCCTTTTTTTCAAAAATCTGAAATTTTCCGAAATATTCGGAAGGCAGGAATGATACCTATTGTTCGAATCTGTGGAACCTACACTTTCAGAAACTGCAAACCGATTTGGAATAAAAAATTCCTACGATTTTTAATCGACGATTTACTTTTTATTTTTTTTCCACTTTTTTTTTCTCTCGTTTTTTATTAGTAAAATCGCAGGAGGCGTCGAAATCGAGGAACGGCAGTCATATTTGGAATCAGCAGGTCATTTCCATGGAGAATATCATTGAGATTATCCGATTCTCGACAAAAAATTTTTTCGCCCAAAAAAATGAGAAGGGGTACCCCTTTCCTTTTTTTCAAAAATCTGAAATTTTCCGAAATATTCGGAAGGCAGGAATGATACCTATTGTTCGAATCTGTGGAACCTACACTTTCAGAAACTGCAAACCGATTTGGAATAAAAAATTCCTACGATTTTTAATCGACGATTTACTTTTTATTTTTTTTCCACTTTTTTTTTCTCTCGTTTTTTATTAGTAAAATCGCAGGAGGCGTCGAAATCGAGGAACGGCAGTCATATTTGGAATCAGCAGGTCATTTCCATGGAGAATATCATTGAGATTATCCGATTCTCGACAAAAAATTTTTTCGCCCAAAAAAATGAGAAGGGGTACCCCTTTCCTTTTTTTCAAAAATCTGAAATTTTCCGAAATATTCGGAAGGCAGGAATGATACCCATTGTTCGAATCTGTGGAACCTACACTTTCAGAAACTGCAAACCGATTTGAAATAAAAAATTCCTACGATTTTTAATCGACGATTTACTTTTTATTTTTTTTCCACTTTTTTTTTCTCTCGTTTTTTATTAGTAAAATCGCAGGAGGCGTCGAAATCGAGGAACGGCAGTCATATTTGGAATCAGCAGGTCATTTCCATGGAGAATATCATTGAGATTATCCGATTCTCGACAAAAAATTTTTTCGCCCAAAAAAATGAGAAGGGGTACCCCTTTCCTTTTTTTCAAAAATCTGAAATTTTCCGAAATATTCGGAAGGCAGGAATGATACCTATTGTTCGAATCTGTGGAACCTACACTTTCAGAAACTGCAAACCGATTTGAAATAAAAAATTCCTACGATTTTTAATCGACGATTTACTTTTTATTTTTTTTCCACTTTTTTTTTCTCTCGTTTTTTATTAGTAAAATCGCAGGAGGCGTCGGAATCGAGGAACGGCAGTCATATTTGGAATCAGCAGGTCATTTCCATGGAGAATATCATTGAGATTATCCGATTCTCAACAAAAAATTTTTTCGCCCAAAAAAATGAGAAGGGGTACCCCTTTCCTTTTTTTCAAAAATCTGAAATTTTCCGAAATATTCGGAAGGCAGGAATGATACCTATTGTTCGAATCTGTGGAACCTACACTTTCAGAAACTGCAAACCGATTTGGAATAAAAAATTCCTACGATTTTTAATCGACGATTTACTTTTTATTTTTTTTCCACTTTTTTTTTCTCTCGTTTTTTATTAGTAAAATCGCAGGAGGCGTCGAAATCGAGGAACGGCAGTCATATTTGGAATCAGCAGGTCATTTCCATGGAGAATATCATTGAGATTATCCGATTCTCGACAAAAAATTTTTTCGCCCAAAAAAATGGAAAGGGGTACCCCTTTCCTTTTTTTCAAAAATCTGAAATTTTTCGAAATATTCGGAAGGCAGGAATGATACCTATTGTTCGAATCTGTGGAACCTACACTTTCAGAAACTGCAAACCGATTTGAAATAAAAAATTCCTACGATTTTTAATCGACGATTTACTTTTTATTTTTTTTCCACTTTTTTTTTCTCTCGTTTTTTATTAGTAAAATCGCAGGAGGCGTCGGAATCGAGGAACGGCAGTCATATTTGGAATCAGCAGGTCATTTCCGTGGAGAATATCATTGAGATTATCCGATTCTCGACAAAAAATTTTTTCGCCCAAAAAAATGAGAAGGGGTACTTCTTTCCTTTTTTTCAAAAATCTGAAATTTTCCGAAATATTCGGAAGGCAGGAATGATACCTATTGTTCAAATCTGTGGAACCTACACTTTCAGAAACTGCAAACCGATTTGAAATAAAAAATTCCTACGATTTTTAATCGACGATTTACTTTTAATTTTTTTCCACTTTTTTTTTCTCTCGTTTTTTATTAGTAAAATCGCAGGAGGCGTCGGAATCGAGGAACGGCAGTCATATTGGGAATCAGCAGGTCATTTCCATGGAGAATATCATTGAGATTATCCGATTCTCGACAAAAAATTTTTTCGCCCAAAAAAATGAGAAGGGGTACCCCTTTCCTTTTTTTCAAAAATCTGAAATTTTCCGAAATATTCGGAAGGCAGGAATGATACCTATTGTTCGAATCTGTGGAACCTACACTTTCAGAAACTGCAAACCGATTTGGAATAAAAAATTCCTACGATTTTTAATCGACGATTTACTTTTTATTTTTTTTCCACTTTTTTTTTCTCTCGTTTTTTATTAGTAAAATCGCAGGAGGCGTCGGAATCGAGGAACGGCAGTCATATTTGGAATCAGCAGGTCATTCCCATGGAGAATATCATTGAGATTATCCGATTCTCGACAAAAAATTTTTTCGCCCAAAAAAATGAGAAATGAGAGTACCCTTTCCTTTTTTTCAAAAATCTGAAATTTTCCGAAATATTCGGAAGGCAGGAATGATACCTATTGTTCGAATCTGTGGAACCTACACTTTCAGAAACTGCAAACCGATTTGAAATAAAAAATTTCTACGATCTTTAATCGACGATTTACTTTTCATTTTTTTTCCACTTTTTTTTTCTCTCGTTTTTTATTAGTAAAATCGCAGGCGGCGTCGGAATCGAGGAACGGCAGTCATATTTGGAATCAGCAGGTCATTTCCATGGAGAATATCATTGAGATTATCCGATTCTCGACAAAAAATTTTTTCGCCCAAAAAAATGAGAAGGGGTACCCCTTTCCTTTTTTTCAAAAATCTGAAATTTTCCGAAATATTCGGAAGGCAGGAATGATACCTATTGTTCGAATCTGTGGAACCTACACTTTCAGAAACTGCAAACCGATTTGAAATAAAAAATTCCTACGATTTTTAATCGACGATTTACTTTTTATTTTTTTTCCACTTTTTTTTTCTCTCGTTTTTTATTAGTAAAATCGCAGGAGGCGTCGGAATCGAGGAACGGCAGTCATATTTGGAATCAGCAGGTCATTTCCATGGAGAATATCATTGAGATTATCCGATTCTCGACAAAAAATTTTTTCGCCCAAAAAAATGAGAAGGGGTACCCCTTTCCTTTTTTTCAAAAATCTGAAATTTTTCGAAATATTCGGAAGGCAGGAATGATACCTATTGTTCGAATCTGTGGAACCTACACTTTCAGAAACTGCAAACCGATTTGAAATAAAAAATTCCTACGATTTTTAATCGACGATTTACTTTTTATTTTTTTTCCACTTTTTTTTTCTCTCGTTTTTTATTAGTAAAATCGCAGGAGGCGTCGGAATCGAGGAACGGCAGTCATATTTGGAATCAGCAGGTCATTTCCGTGGAGAATATCATTGAGATTATCCGATTCTCGACAAAAAATTTTTTCGCCCAAAAAAATGAGAAGGGGTACTTCTTTCCTTTTTTTCAAAAATCTGAAATTTTCCGAAATATTCGGAAGGCAGGAATGATACCTATTGTTCAAATCTGTGGAACCTACACTTTCAGAAACTGCAAACCGATTTGAAATAAAAAATTCCTACGATTTTTAATCGACGATTTACTTTTTATTTTTTTTCCACTTTTTTTTTCTCTCGTTTTTTATTAGTAAAATCGCAGGAGGCGTCGGAATCGAGGAACGGCAGTCATATTGGGAATCAGCAGGTCATTTCCATGGAGAATATCATTGAGATTATCCGATTCTCGACAAAAAATTTTTTCGCCCAAAAAAATGAGAAGGGTTCCTTTTTCTCAAAAATCTGAGAAGGGTTCCTTTTTTTCAAAAATCTGAAATTTTCCGAAATATTCGGAAGGCAGGAATGATACCTATTGTTCGAATCTGTGGAACCTACACTTTCAGAAACTGCAAACCGATTTGGAATAAAAAATTCCTACGATTTTTAATCGACGATTTACTTTTTATTTTTTTTCTACTTTTTTTTTCTCTCGTTTTTTATTAGTAAAATCGCAGGAGGCGTCGAAATCGAGGAACGGCAGTCATATTTGGAATCAGCAGGTCATTTCCATGGAGAATATCATTGAGATTATCCGATTCTCGACAAAAAATTTTTTCGCCCAAAAAAATGAGAAGGGGTACCCCTTTCCTTTTTTTCAAAAATCTGAAATTTCCCGAAATATTCGGAAGGCAGGAATGATACCTATTGTTCGAATCTGTGGAACCTACACTTTCAGAAACTGCAAACCGATTTGAAATAAAAAATTCCTACGATTTTTAATCGACGATTTACTTTTTATTTTTTTTCCACTTTTTTTTTCTCTCGTTTTTTATTAGTAAAATCGCAGGAGGCGTCGGAATCGAGGAACGGCAGTCATATTGGGAATCAGCAGGTCATTTCCATGGAGAATATCATTGAGATTATCCGATTCTCGACAAAAAATTTTTTCGCCCAAAAAAATGAGAAGGGTTCCTTTTTTTCAAAAATCTGAAATTTTCCGAAATATTCGGAAGGCAGGAATGATACCTATTGTTCGAATCTGTGGAACCTACACTTTCAGAAACTGCAAACCGATTTGGAATAAAAAATTCCTACGATTTTTAATCGACGATTTACTTTTTATTTTTTTTCTACTTTTTTTTTCTCTCGTTTTTTATTAGTAAAATCGCAGGAGGCGTCGAAATCGAGGAACGGCAGTCATATTTGGAATCAGCAGGTCATTTCCATGGAGAATATCATTGAGATTATCCGATTCTCGACAAAAAATTTTTTCGCCCAAAAAAATGAGAAGGGGTACCCCTTTCCTTTTTTTCAAAAATCTGAAATTTCCCGAAATATTCGGAAGGCAGGAATGATACCTATTGTTCGAATCTGTGGAACCTACACTTTCAGAAACTGCAAACCGATTTGAAATAAAAAATTTCTACGATTTTTAATCGACGATTTACTTTTCATTTTTTTCCACTTTTTTTTTCTCTCGTTTTTTATTAGTAAAATCGCAGGAGGCGTCGGAATCGAGGAACGGCAGTCATATTTGGAATCAGCAGGTCATTTCCATGGAGAATATCATTGAGATTATCCGATTCTCGCCAAAAAATTTTTTCGCCCAAAAAAATGAGAAGGAGTATCCTTTCCTTTTTTTCAAAAATCTGAAATTTTCCGAAATATTCGGAAGGCAGGAATGATACCTATTGTTCGAATCTGTGGAACCTACACTTTCAGAAACTGCAAACCGATTTGAAATAAAAAATTCCTACGATTTTTAATCGACGATTTACTTTTTATTTTTTTTCCACTTTTTTTTTCTCTCGTTTTTTATTAGTAAAATCGCAGGAGGCGTCGGAATCGAGGAACGGCAGTCATATTTGGAATCAGCAGGTCATTTCCATGGAGAATATCATTGAGATTATCCGATTCTCGACAAAAAATTTTTTCGCCCAAAAAAATGAGAAGGGGTACCCCTTTCCTTTTTTTCAAAAATCTGAAATTTTCCGAAATATTCGGAAGGCAGGAATGATACCTATTGTTCGAATCTGTGGAACCTACACTTTCAGAAACTGCAAACCGATTTGAAATAAAAAATTCCTACGATTTTTAATCGACGATTTACTTTTTATTTTTTTTCCACTTTTTTTTTCTCTCGTTTTTTATTAGTAAAATCGCAGGAGGCGTCGGAATCGAGGAACGGCAGTCATATTGGGAATCAGCAGGTCATTTCCATGGAGAATATCATTGAGATTATCCGATTCTCGACAAAAAATTTTTTCGCCCAAAAAAATGAGAAGGGGTGCCCCTTTCCTTTTTTTCAAAAATCTGAAATTTTCCGAAATATTCGGAAGGCAGGAATGATACCTATTGTTCGAATCTGTGGAACCTACACTTTCAGAAACTGCAAACCGATTTGGAATAAAAAATTCCTACGATTTTTAATCGACGATTTACTTTTTATTTTTTTTCTACTTTTTTTTTCTCTCGTTTTTTATTAGTAAAATCGCAGGAGGCGTCGAAATCGAGGAACGGCAGTCATATTTGGAATCAGCAGGTCATTTCCATGGAGAATATCATTGAGATTATCCGATTCTCGACAAAAAATTTTTTCGCCCAAAAAAATGAGAAGGGGAAGGGGTACCCCTTTCCTTTTTTTCAAAAATCTGAAATTTTCCGAAATATTCGGAAGGCAGGAATGATACCTATTGTTCGAATCTGTGGAACCTACACTTTCAGAAACTGCAAACCGATTTGAAATAAAAAATTCCTCCGATTTTTAATCGACGATTTACTTTTTATTTTTTTTCCACTTTTTTTTTCTCTCGTTTTTTATTAGTAAAATCGCAGGAGGCGTCGGAATCGAGGAACGGCAGTCATATTTGGAATCAGCAGGTCATTTCCATGGAGAATATCATTGAGATTATCCGATTCTCGACAAAAAATTTTTTCGCCCAAAAAAATGAGAAGGGGTACCCCTTTCCTTTTTTTCAAAAATCTGAAATTTTCCGAAATATTCGGAAGGCAGGAATGATACCTATTGTTCGAATCTGTGGAACCTACACTTTCAGAAACTGCAAACCGATTTGGAATAAAAAATTCCTACGATTTTTAATCGACGATTTACTTTTTATTTTTTTTCCACTTTTTTTTTCTCTCGTTTTTTATTAGTAAAATCGCAGGAGCCGTCGAAATCGAGGAACGGCAGTCATATTTGGAATCAGCAGGTCATTTCCATGGAGAATATCATTGAGATTATCCGATTCTCGACAAAAAATTTTTTCGCCCAAAAAAATGAGAAGGAAAATCTGAAATTTTCCGAAATATTCGGAAGGCAGGAATGATACCTATTGTTCGAATCTGTGGAACCTACACTTTCAGAAACTGCAAACCGATTTGAAATAAAAAATTTCTACGATTTTTAATCGACGATTTACTTTTCATTTTTTTCCACTTTTTTTTTCTCTCGTTTTTTATTAGTAAAATCGCAGGAGGCGTCGGAATCGAGGAACGGCAGTCATATTTGGAATCAGCAGGTCATTTCCATGGAGAATATCATTGAGATTATCCGATTCTCGCCAAAAAATTTTTTCGCCCAAAAAAATGAGAAGGAGTATCCCTTTCCTTTTTTTCAAAAATCTGAAATTTTCCGAAATATTCGGAAGGCAGGAATGATACCTATTGTTCGAATCTGTGGAACCTACACTTTCAGAAACTGCAAACCGATTTGGAATAAAAAATTCCTACGATTTTTAATCGACGATTTACTTTTTAATATATTGCTACTTTTTTTTCTCTCGTTTTTTATTAGTAAAATCGCAGGAGGCTTCCGAATCGAGAAACGGCAGTCATATTTGGAATCAGCAGGTCATTTCCATGGAGAATATCATTGAGATTATCCGATTCTCGACAAAAAATTTTTTCGCCTAAAAAAATGAGAAGGGACGTACCTTTCCTTTTTTTCAAAAATCTGAAATTTTCCGCAATATTCGGAAGGCAGGAATGATACCTATTTTTCGAATCTGTGAAACCTACACTTTCAGAAACTGCAAACCGATTTGAAATGAAAAATTCCTACGATTTTTTATCGACGATTTACTTTTTAATTTTTTGCCACTTTTTTTCTCTCGTTTTTTATTAGTAGAATCGCAGGAGGCTTCCGAATCGAGGAATGACACTCATATCTGGAATCAGCGGGTCATTTGCATGGAGAATATCATTGAGATTATCCGATTCTCGACAAACAATTATTTCGAAAGGAATGATAAAAATGAGAAGGGGTCCCCTTTCCTTTTTTTCGAAAATTTGAAATTTTTCAGAATATCTTGAACACAGGAATGATACATATATTTGAAATCTGCGGGACCTACCCTTTCAGAATCTGCAAGCTGATTTGAAATAAAAAATTCCTACGATTCTAAA
Organism: Ametastegia equiseti; assembly: GCA_963989295.1. Lineage (NCBI taxonomy): Eukaryota > Metazoa > Arthropoda > Insecta > Hymenoptera > Tenthredinidae > Ametastegia > Ametastegia equiseti. Next base: position 5,270,754 of record OZ022400.1, read on the forward strand.
TCGTCGATTCACTTTCAATTTTTTTTCCCAGTTTTATTTCCTCTCGTTTTCTATTGGTAGAATCGCAGGAGACTTCTGAATCGAGGAATGACACTCATATTCGGAATCACCGAGTGATTTGCATGGAGAATATCGTTGAGATTATCCGATTCTCAACAAAAAAATTTTGCCGAAAAAAATGAGAGAAATGAGAAGGGAGAAAGGGAGAAGGGAGAAAGGGAAGGGGAAGGGAGAAAGACTACATGTTTCCTTTTTTTCGAAAATTTGAAATTTTTCGAAATATTTGAAACACAGGAATGATACATATATTTGAAATCTGCGGAACCTACTTTTTCAGAATCTGCAAACTGATTTGAAATAAAAAATTTCTACGATTTTGAATCGTCGATTAACTCTTTATTTTTTTCTACACTTCTTTTTCCTCTCGTTTTTTATAATTAGAATCGCAGGAGGCTTCCGAATCGAGAAATGACATTCATATTTGGAATCAGCGGGTCATTTGCATAACGAATATCATCGAGATTATCCGATTCTCGGCAAAAAAATTTAGCTGAAAAAAATGAGCAAAATGAGAAGGGTACCACTGTCCTTTTTTTCAAAAATCTGAAATTTTCCGAAACATTCGAAACATAGGAATGATACATACGGGGTGTATAGTATAGTTTCGTCACGTTCGAACCGCATTCGATGAAAGGCGAGCATCCGCTGACTTACCGACTCTCGATCGGAAAAACTTCTTTACTTGTAGAGGTCGAAGCCGTGATCTATGTGATTTGTAAAACTAGCCGTTAGAGAGCAGCAGGCTTCTGTAAAAGCGGATTATTTCAGGGCAATGAAATGCGAAAGTAGAGCCGACAGCGAGTTCGAATTCGTTCTGTGGTTGATATCGTGACAAAGAAGAGTATAGCGAAGTCAACGAATTACCAAATATGGCCAACAGCGTTGACAAAAAGGCTGGAAAATCAGCGATCAGAGGTGGAAAATCAAACGAAGAAATATTCGCTGGTTTTCAAACGCTTCGAAACGAGCAGAGAGTTATGGCGAATAAATTATCCGAAATGGAGATGGAGTTGAACGAGCACAAGTACGATACCGCATATCGACCATAACCTAACTTCCGAGTCAAAAACTTGGCAATATCTTAACCGATGATTAATCCTAACACAAAACTGGCATTATTTTTTTTTTTCAGAATCGTAATCGACACTTTAAAAAACGTCGACCCGTCCCGAAAGTGTTACAGGATGATCGGTGGCATTCTATGCGAACGTACAGTCCAAGAAATAACGCCAACGTTAATATCGAACAGAGAACAGGTTAGGTTCTAACTTGAAATCAAATAAAACAACGCGTCAATTCATAGCCTCTTTCCCTCTTATTATCATTTCGCATTCTAATAAAATTTATTCCTTTTATTCCACAGCTCACGAAAGTGATAGAAGCCTTGAACGAGCAACTGGCTAAAAAAGGGCTTGAAATAAACGAATACAAAGAAAAACACAACATCAGAATCAGAGGACAAGACGAATTGCAGCAGCCAGAAGACGAGGATGCCAAACAAGCAAAGAGAAATGCTATTGTTGTCAATCCCATCGAAGTCTGATGCCGATCGTATCCTTGCCTCGACTTTCCCTCTCCTTTCCTTTTCACCTCTCATCGTTTTTCTAATAATAATAATATTAATAATAATGATAATATTAAGAACAAATGTGAGCGTATTTAAAAACAAAAGCGATCGAAGCATATATTAAAAAAAAAAAAAAAAAAAAAAACCACCAATTAATAACAATTCATTTGTTTCTTGATCCCTTTTTGTTCGATGTCGATAGCTTCTTTACCGACCGGTTCGAATCCAAACACGCATTTGTTTCATGCAAATTTTCAAAAGATGAAATTAGTTTAGACTCTCTGTGTATTGTCATTTGTTTATTACTATTGAAACAAATCTCTATAATTCACAGATTGATTTATCATTCGAGATTTATTATAGCTATGAAATCTAGCTAAATAGGTAGCTAAAACATGAATTTTTATCATAATATCCTAATACCTCGTATTCAATGCTTAACTTATTGTGCGGATTATTTATATAATAATTATATATAAATATATATATATATTTATACATATATATATATAGATATGTATTTTGATTTAACCTAAGAGGTAAATTCACTGACGTAGTCCTTGATGCTCGGCCACATTTCGTCGGTTGTACGGCCATGGAATTCTTTTAGGAATCCTATTTTCTTGTAGTAATCGATAACCGGCTGTGTGTTTTTTGCGTAATCAGCCAATCGCCGTTCAACTACTTCCCGCTTGTCGTCTGGCCGCTGGACCAACGAGTCTCCGGTCAAGTCATCTTTTCCCTGGAAAAAAAAAAAAATTTCAATTATTATCCTGTTTTCGAATTGCGAACATTTTCGAAAAGACTTGCCGGTATTTTTGGCGCGTTAAAACCCGTGTTGTAAACTCTTCCGCTCGGTAAATGGACCCATCGGCCCTCGACCCTTTCCAATATCACCGAATGAGGAACGACTAGATTTATCACTAAGTTGACCGGATATAATTGCTGCAGTTGTTCGGCTTGAGCTACAGTTCGCGGGAAACCTGCGTGCCAAATCTTGAGTTATGATATATCGTTGATGTATTTCGAAGGGCAAGGCTGCCGTGCTGTAATAGTATCGCAATCCGTTCATATATCTCACCGTCTAGCAGCCAGTTCCTTTCGCCTAAGTATTCGATTTCCTTACCGATAACACCGATCATCGTTTTATCGGGTACAAGTTCTCCCGCGCTCAAGTACTTGCTTACTTCCAACCCTAATTCTAAAAGAAAGAAAAAAATGCGTTAGAAGAAATACGACGCGCTGTTGGCGGATGAACGATTTCTTGTTTGGTATTATATTGATCTGAACTGCAACCAGATGCTTTGACGCGGCCTCGCCTTTATAAATATAATACGGAATTTTGTAGTACAAGCAGATAACGACGATGAAATTGAACCGTTTAATGGTTATTTTTTTCACTTTCAACTAGCGCACGAGCTGTAATTGGTATAGTTGCAGATAAATATTCCAAGGTGATATATCGTCATCTACACCGCTATACAGAATTCATATCTATTCGAGGAACGAGTTCTGAAATGCCTAGAACACGTGTAGATAGATATATATTGAATGACGCAATCTCAGTTGTATAAAAGGTGTGAGATCCGCATTATCAAAAATTTCGGAATGTTTATCAGTGTATCAATTATACCGATACATATGCGATTGCTACATGACGTGTTATCGTTTATCTGCAATGAAACAAAAGATATAATTCTTTCTTTGTTAAATTACATAAGCATTGTTTTTCTGTATATTTCTTTTGTACTGCACTTGGTATAAAATAATGAACATGCATACAGCAGTTCCAAAAAAGAGATAAAAGTAGCTGATGTTGTTATTCGAATGTTTTGCCAATTATAATGTATACCAGTTTTCTTCAGTATATGACGTCGGAGTATATCTCCGCTCGATATATGACTGACATCGAAATTGCTAACGATACGAGATGATACAGTTCCCTTGCCCGATGCAGGAGCACCGAGTATAACGGCCCTGAAGGCAGCGCCAATCGCCCTACGAGCTGTAGCGGCTGATGTCATCCTCTAGCTCCGTCTCGTTTTTCCCCACAACGTTACTAGCTTCCCGAATACGTATAGGTATATATCGGCCTTGAATGTATACGTTATGTATCACCGGGGAATAATACGCGTGAGAATCGAAACGCGTCTAGGTAAAGAGCCGATAATCTCACAACTGAACAATATTAAATATTTCGCAACGAGGCTCCGTCGTCAAAGGTTCGCGCGTAACGTTATCATCAGGTTTTGATAGAGGTTCGCCAACAATGAGTGACCCTTGATCCATGATAATAGCAACGAGCAAACTGCGCGCTCGTAGCAGCTCACCGTACGATCTATGCGCGAAATGGAAACTCACGTGGTCAAATATCCACGTGGTTAATACCGCGGTCGGTCTAACAGCCAATCGTACCTACATGGGAGGGGCGAAGAGCACGGAGAGGGGATCAGCCACCGGTTTACGGCTCTCCGATTGGCTGCTGATCATCATTCTCACTCGAGTTGCGTCAGACTTCGCACCTTTGAGGTTATACTCATCGAGTAGCTTTGGGGTTTTTTTCTCGCGACGCTCCCCGCCGGTAGTTTCGTAATAACGAGCTGCTATTCTCGTGTGGGTGTTGAGCGTACGGAGAGATATAGATATAGGTATATGTATAATGGATGAACAGGGAATGAAAAAGACTTTACGTAACTTGCACGTATACATATAATATATTTATTTCCTGAACGCATAACATCTGCCCGAAATTTAATAGTCTGCGAATAATTGTATATTCGCTATTATATTATCATCGAGCTAAATACATGCTCGTAAAACTAACGATCAAACTCCACAGCCAGGAGCGCCAAATTCAAATTTCAAATTCCGTTCCGGAGGCTAGGAACTTGATTTTCATAATTTTTTACATGCCTCTATGGCGTTTCTGACGATTCAAATATGTAATCGAACAGACCTAATATTTGGATCAGGACTAAGCAGGGGATTTCGAGATCTAGAAAAGAGGCTGAATCGTTATGATGTAGCGACTATTGTTAGTAGTTGATTACTAAAATCGCTGGAGGGATATGGTGTATGAGAGAAGAGGCGGAGGAGGATCATGATCAGGAGGAGGGAGATTCGAAATAAATAATGAACACATGATACAGCTGAGGCTAGTTGGGTCTGAAAAAATTGATCGTTTCCAAAGCGCCTAAGCTAGATGTATTTATAATAAATAAATAATTTAAGTCCGCTTATTAAATTTAACTTTGCAAATTAGGTACTAACCGACGCGATCCACCAACAATATACTTGAACATAGGAAAAAAAGAAGAGCTTTCTCGCCAAAACACACAGATACTTCACTCTTCTGTTTATATCTGGAACTTCCTGTTTTTCGAGACATACTAAAGACAATTACAGGGGAATAACAGATACGATTTGATATTGTCGATAGATCGCGTCAACACGCTGTTTGGTGCTGATTAATAATTAATAGTAAGTCTTGAGTCCTATGAAACATCGCGGCGCTATAATTAGAGCTGCCTGCCTGCCGGACATTACCTTAAGTACTTTTATTAAGTAAATATATATTTCCGTCGGTATATATATATACATATATATATACGATTCAGTTTTCTTACAACTTAGGAAAACAGCCTCTACCACTCGCACAACTCAAACTCTTCGCACTCCCAATGGTTCTGGTCGTCTTCGATTTTATTGTTAAGTTGTTCCTCGGTTTGCGATATCGGGGGTAAAAAATTCTTTCTGTTTTCTATACCAAGTTGTACGTCCGTACCGCTTCCCTCGCTGAATAGAAACATCGGATACTCTACTTTTTGGTTGGGCGGTATCAAAAACTGTAAAAAGAAATAGAGAAGAGTGATTTTCATTTCTTTGACTCTGCCCCTATGGACGAATTTTGACTTACGGGCTCGACTATCTTGACAAAACTTTCAAACGCAGCTTTATTGCGAAGGTAAAACCCGACGCAGCAGCTCGGATCCATTTTTGAAAGCAGCATTTTCCTTGGCGAAGTACAGTGGAAACTGTCCAAAGAAAAATTTCGCTTCCATACGTCGACGCTCTCCTGGCAATAGTGAGGATCCAAATGAATCAACTTGTCCTCTTGGTAGCCGATGAAGTAAAGAGCGTGACGCGGCCGTCCGCCTATAACCCCAACGCAATCGTCCAGACTCAAGAGAGCCGTAAGACAAGGGGCGTAGCTCGGATTCAATTTATCCACTCCAAGCCTCAGTGGGACTAACAAGACCAAAGACCTCCAGCTTCCGTCTGGCTTTTGACACACCTTTGTTACATCGTCCAAGTAAACTGTACGCAAATGCAAAATTTGCAAATGAGAATATTTTCCAGGATTAACTTATTCTTAAATTATTTCTGCTCTAAAACAAACCTGCGCAATCTTGTGCAACGTAAACGGCTAGCTGGTCAAATTCTTCATGACAAATAGCGGCACGTTCGACTGCTTGTCGTAGTAGATGGGCTACCGAGGATGGACCGTACCAATCTCCAGCTTTTTTACCTGCCGCTGTACCGAGGGATACTAGAGCATGTATCGAGAGAGGTGAGAGCGGAGCTGGCTGATCTCCAAACCATTTGATAATCATTCTGTGGTAGGAATCTTCGTGAAATTGTTGTACAGAGTCAATCGACTCGCCGGGACGCCACCTCCATTCTACGCACAGTAACCGTTTTCTATTAATAAAAGAATCTCTTTCACATATCGGCGTGCAGATTTCATGAGTTTGATGGAGTTGGTGCTAATTGTGATTGTATTAGTCAGGATCTAATTTCCCTAGGGTTTCCCTCATCGATTGTAGCATTTCTGTTATATGTTTCACCAAATCTTTTTTTTAAGTGTGTAAATTGATTCGTTTTGGTTCTAATTATTGAACAGATCAATGCCTGATATCGGGCTCTGCACATTCGAATGCAACGTTACTGGAAATATCTTCCGTTTTTCTGGATAAACTTTACCCAATTTGAAATTTGAACCTCGTTAAAGGCATGTGGTTCAGAGGAATACTTACCTCTGCCAAGAAAGTGGCAGACTAAAGCTTGAGCGAGCATCATTTGCCCGCTTCTGAGCATACAACCCCATCCGCAATCCGTTGTGAAATTTGATCCGTTAAGAATGGGGAATTCCCTGCGATAGGTAAGCCATAAGCGGGACATAAAGTCTCTCCGAAAACCATCCATTCCCTGTTCTAACGTTGTCGCATCTCCAGCTAAGGACACGTTGCTCCCAGTCTCCATGTCCAAACCTACGGCTTCCACAGCACGCTCTGGCGATTCTTCTAGTCTTTTGTGATAACACGATCCTAACAGCCAGACGGGAGACTCTTTGGAAAAATTCGTCTTCATCTTCACTGTCCATCCTTGAAATTGATTCAATATTTTTATATCTCATGGATCGGAGTGCAACAAAGTTTGATTTAATATTCTAGTTCTAAGCCTATATTGAGTTCAGGAAACATTCCTAGCAGATGTTGAATTTTTGCTTTATGGTGACAAATGTCTAGATTGATTTCCAATTTCGCGATTATGCGCAAAAAGAGCAGAAATTTCTCATGAATCAGGGAAATCTGAACTGGTGAACAGATTCTCGGGATTTCATTACCGCTATTACTCGAAAAAATGAGGTTTTAGCTCCTTGTTTTGGGGACAGAACTTTGTGGATATCACAATGAAATAATATCGATAGAGTTTGAGACCCTGAGATTATGTTAGGCCACTCCTGGCTCTAATTGGTTCTCGAGGTCTGGACAAAAGACTTATGAGATTCGCTTGAAGGTCTTAAGTCTAAAAAAACGTGGATATTGCATTAGAGAATCGTCGATTACCGTATTTGACGTAATTCCACATGGAAATAAGCTTGGTTTTGACTTTGCTGTCGACTTCTGCAGCATTCGCAGATTCCTCAATGGAAATTGGTGACATTTTTGGCACCGGAACTGTGTGGGTTGGCGTGACAAGTCCAGCGAACCATCCAGTACCGCCGCTAAACGCACCTAAACAAATTTCAGATTTCAATTGCGCCTTTTTTTTTTTGTTTCTAGGAATGGGTGCGATAAAGCTAAATGGAAATACAGAAACCAGGACCAATCACCACATTCATACAACAAAATTTTCTTTCTCAAATATATATCCCAAAATGACAGCTGGGAGATAATTTGACAGCTGTAAACCGATCTCGATAGCGACTAGTGGATTAGAATGAGATAACAGATATACATATGGCTGAGATATTCTTTTGTTGCAAATTCATTCTGACTCCAACACATTGGTCTTGTTATTATTATTGCCTTTTTTCATCAAGACAAGACTGAGAGTTCGTTATTCGTTTTAATTACTGCAGGTGATAAGAAATCTGGTACATACAATATAATTTCTCCTTCATTCAGGGAAGACAATCGACCATCGTCGAACAATTGTTAAACATTAGTTTGACTCTAGGATTTATTTATTCGTGTTTCATGTGAGATAGATGAGGGGGTGGGTCTGTCTATTATTCTTTTGTTTTTGTTAGATCGTTTTCTTTTTTCTTTATATTATCTTACCTAACCTCTCGCGGGAGGATTGTAGTTGCCCGTTCATAACAACAGATTACAGTGCGATACGCGGGTCTGGTTTATCGAATTTATTTATTTATTTGTTTATTGTAATTATTTATTTATTTATTTATTAATTTATCATTTGCTACGACGAACTACATCTTTGACAGCGCGCCAATACGCACACCGAAATAATAGTAACTAGTTGTAGATTAGCGACTATCTTACAACACCATTATCACTACTCGGGCTGATCCAGTATATTTTCAACCTTGGCTGTCGAAATCGAAATCTCGACCCGCTCTAGAGACGCCATGTTACTTGGACGGTCGCGCTTCGCTCGCTAAATACTGTCGCCACTGAACTCTCGAGACATACCTATACTACTCTCGTCCCATTCTAACTACGAGAGAGGAAATAGGACGAATACACATTGCTTTCGTCATCCATATCCGTTACCGATCGAGCCACACGTTTGCGGGTGTCGGTCAAGAAGTTTTTACCCATCACACTCCTTTTTCTCGCAACTATATTCCTTTTACGTTGTTTTTTTTTTTTTCACAAAAAAAGCCTTTCACAGGAAATGAAGGCATACGATTAAAAAATCCATCTCGGTTGGTAATTTACTGCATTATCGATCCAGCTGAGTTCTCTAGGCAGCCTTTCCGGGAAAAGGCATGTTGGTGATAGACATGCGCATATACATGGGTGGGTTTTATTTTGTCACAAAAGATGACAAAATATGGGATTGGTCGGCTGAGAATTCCAAACCAACGTTTTTTTTTTTTACTTATCATTGTAATGCGAATGGATACTGGATTTGAGAATTTAGAAATGTGGAAAGGATTTGTAAAGCTTTTGTAAGTTTCGAGTAAAAAGACGCCGAGCACGTATTATATACCCGCATTGGTGCGGCGATGTACAGTAGAACCCCGATTAACCGGGGTTGGGTTATCCGGGGAGCGGATTAACCGTGGCGCTTTAAGCGCTAAAATGGTAGGAGAGAATCGAACAAAAAGTCATGAGCGAACGAAATTAACTTGACATTCCAAGAAACAGGAGTAAAGTATTAATACCAAACGCAATTGATTCTTTCAATATCTACATATGAAATGAAGATCTACGTATAATTTGGATTAACCGTACTTTCGATTATCCGTGAACCTTCCGGTCCCGAGCACGCCGGTTAATCGGGGTTCTACTGTAATTTATTGCAATAAAAGGAACCTATCCGTTCCATACATAGCTCGGTTGCTCTTCCCCGAACCTTGATGCATCGCATTGTGTGTCTCCCGGAGAAAAGAGCGCTTGCTGCAGCCTCCCCGACTCTCCGGAGCGTATCTGAAAAGGCGTTTAACGCTTAACGCTTTATAAGTCGATGTCTAGAGTCTTCGACTCGCTCTCCTCCTAGGGTCGACTCTTTTCTTCTCTTTCATCTTTCGTCTTTCGTCCCGTCGCTCTCCTCTTGGGCATAAAGCGCGGTGAGGGAGCTTGGAATACCGCTGGAGGCGAATGGTGAACATAAGGCCCGTCATCTTGGCCACATCCTTATGCGCGTGTGGGTGAACGTGTATAATATACACGAATGGATCGGACGCGTTCCCCCTCCCCCCGCCCCTCCGACACACGCATGCGTCCGGTTCGTATAGATAAATTTCCGTAGAAGACGTTGCGGCACCTACCACCTACGTATAAATAAGGAGAGTGGTGGAGCCCCGCTGATTCGCCTACTCCTTAATTCAGCCGGCCGAGAGCGCGCTGCCCCACCGTGTAGACCGTAAGTTCTATACCTGCTATAGCTAGTGTGCGGGTTTGTGTCCGTGAGCGTCTTGTTCAGCGCGATCGTCTCGCTGCGGACCGGGGGCCGAAAATGCCGAGTATAACATACCTAAGTTTCTACAAGGATCTATAATAGTATTAAAAGCGAGAGAATAAGGAAGCGAAATAGAGCGAGAAATCTTCGGTTGAAGACAATCGATAAAAGTATATTATAATTACCGTGGAGAGGTACTCTGATACGACTATCCTCGCAGTTAGTTTAACTAAATCATGAAAAACCGTGGAATACCGTACTCGCGAGAGTTATAAATAATATATTATTATCTATCAAATCTGAGGTGCGAGAGGCGGTTCGGTGGAGAGACAGACGTATACATACGCGTACATACGTTCTGTGTGTTGGTTTATCTCCCGCGCGCATGCGACAGTCAAAAGAACAAAATACACACACACACACACACACACACACACACACAGAAATACGCGACACTAGCGCCGTGTTACAATACGGGCCGCGGCGGACTGGCTGGTAACTAACTGTCAGTGTGGTGCTGCGACAGTGTATACCTATATGTATAGTTGTATAAAGCGGGGAGTTACGGGTGCAGAGGCGTCATAATGGTAGTGCTAGTGCGTGGGTCGGTGTACGGTGTTTATGTACTACGGTACGGAATGTTTGTTGTGAATCAATAAACGGATTAGTAACGAAACTTAAAACAAGTTAATTATTATGCCCGGCGAATATGCTCAGCACGTTACGAACCAGAATAACAAGAAAATCGCAAAGCAATGGCTGGTAACGTACCTCTCCAACAATCCTGCTATTCTTTTGGGTAACAAGTAGTAGTTCCAAGTCTGGGCTCCTCGCTCCTATCTGAATAACTCATACCCTTGACGGATATGGGGCCGAGTCCATACGTCATGAGCCTGCAATTCAAAGGGGTGATAATACCGCAACGATGGAATAGGAGAAGAAGAAAACGTAGTATAGTCTGCGTATCGAATATCCTGATATTTTCTATCGTCGCCTGTGCTTTAGCCGTTCAGGCAAAACCGCTGACGGATAACGACAGCTTCAATATCCCCGATGATCACTGTCCGGTCGAATGCTCCTGCCTTGGAAATGTCGTCGATTGCAGCGGGCTTCAGCTTCTCGAAGCACCGAGCGGACTTCCGCCCTGGACCGAAGTTTTGTAAGTATATTAAAAACGGTATTCAAATAACGTTGTGGTTGGTTATGGCTTTGTAAGATTGCAGAGATTGATATTGGTCGAGGGAATTGGCGTGACTATTAATCATCCTTTGATTCGATGAGTGGAGAAGAAGGATCTGTTGATTCAAGTTTCAGAGATTCTTTATCGCAGCACGTTGACCAGGATTTGTTTTGCTGTTTGAAATTGTTTTACTCACACCTTATTTCGGTCCATTTTAGGATGCAGTTTGATTGGTACTTCTTCATGGATGATTGGGATTTCAATCAAATTGTTCGGTTTTGTTGGAAACTGACCAAAATTTTGTTTCAAATCGAGTCGAGTGCTTGAAACCATTGAAAATCATTCCCAATCGACTTGTATGAGCCAGAAATTGCTTGTTATTGGTCAGAATATGTGCAATCGACTTGGATTCGCTAACAATGATCTCAGAAATTTTATCTTTTTAAATGAAATTTATCAAATGTGATTGCAAAAATTCACTTGAAATTGCTTCAAAGCGTTCAAAACGATTTCCAAGCAGTTTGGAAGACCAAAAATTGAATGAAATCCTTTGATTTTGTATGAATGTATTGTCAATGTGTTTTGAAATCGATTCAAACTGCTTGAAATCGTTTCTAATAGTTGCAGTCAGCTTAATCAGATCGAAAATGATCTCAAAATCATCTGAGTTCGCTAAGAATTGAATCTGAAAAAGTGATTTGGTATGAAATGAATGAAAACCACTACATAATTGACTAAAACTGCTTCAAATATTTAAAAACGATACGGATTAATATGCAAAAAGTTGTAAATCACTGAAAATGATTTCAAACTGAATGAAATTTCATGATTTGAACTTTAAAATCAGCTGAAATAATTGTCAATCGACTCGAAACGATTGCAAGGGACGTTAGAATGAGTTAAAAAATTTGCTTTCAAACAGTCTGAAATCATCTCAAACCATAGAATCACTCATAAAAATAGTATCAAATGATCCCCCATGGCTTAGACTCCGAGGATGATTAAATCCATTATGAATCTCTAAAGAAGCTGTGGGTAGAAGAAATTGAACAATGTATCAGACGGAAAGTGAATGTTATTATATTACATTATATTACTACAGAGATGGAACGAGGGGTCGTTCTCAGTAAATTGTTAGATTGATTGAATGCTCCTGTGGTGGTTGGGTGCTCTCGAGGAGGGAGGGAAGTCACTCAGTCAGTCAGTCAGTTGCCCGCCTTGCCTTACCGCCTCCTATAGTATAATCTCTGTATTGCTTAAATAGACTAATAAATTGGAGCACATTAAAGGGGGATTTTGATAGTAGGAAGTAGTCGAACAGTTTTTTTTTTAATACCGTTTCTAAGCCCCCATTAGTTCTTATCTCAAATTCAACCAACCAGTCCTTCTGATAGAGGCACTTGCAGATTACATCGATCTGATCGTACGCTATCACACCTGGTCTAATATCCCACTAGTTAAGCAGACAAACAGGTCAATCAAACTGACGTTTGATGAGAGATATTTCATAAGTAAACTCATGCTTTTTTTTCACCTAGCATGTAAGCATCTATTTCTATCAGTTGAAAGGGACACTCGTATGCTGCTGAAATATATGTAAGAATTTGTTGAATGACAATGTGACAAAATTTCACCAAGAATAATAACGCCGTATTATGATCCCGAATATTATTGAACAAAAACAAGAATTCTATCTGTTACAGAGTATCGTTATCTCTTAGAAGTATTAAATGTTTGAAATACATCCAACACGCTCTATTGTTATCAGAAAAAGGCGGGAAGCCTGACGGGCTGTTCTGGCCGATAATAACTCGGCGAAATCATTTTCCTCGTTTTAAAATGTATCTATTTTATTGTTGTTATTAACGTTATTGTTCTGCAGTCTAAAGTCGCTACATTGAGCACCGTAAATTCAAATATTTCGATACAGCTGCTTACTAATCGGTTATTATTTTCACTTTGGAACTCGCCTGAATAACTTTTCCATCAGCGTTGAGACACCACTTGAAAAGTCTCAAGGTTGCTTTTTGGATAGATGAAAAGAATAAAATAAAATGTAATGAAATATTCGCTGTTTATTTTTTTGTCTAGAATTCTTCTTCTTGTTCCATGAGAGTATTTGCACTGTATCATCGTGAGAGATTTACTCAGGAATTACTTAAGGATCATTTTGTTTGCTTTCAGAGAGATAAAAGATAATAATATCGCAAGACTGGAATCAGACGCGCTAATTCACCTTACCAAGCTGAAGCAATTGTGAGTTTTTGATCGCACGGTCATCTCCCAACTAATGAACTAATGATATCTTTCAAGCCGCAGATATTTCAATAAATTTATTTCTATTACAGAGATGTAAGCGCCAACAAATTGGGCGACAACGTTAGCGAAGCTTTGGCTGGATTAACTCAGCTGAGAACTCTAAAAATCAATGAAAATCAACTCACCACTTTGCCCAATCTTACCTCGCTCACAAATCTCACTCAGCTTTCGATGTGAGTCAAGAATGATGGATATTTTTCTATGAATCTAGAATTTGACGATTGCAAACGTTGATAACTTTGATTTTTCCTCCCAGGTCGCATAATCAAGTGGAATCGATAGACGGGCAAGCCTTATTGAGCCTTTCCAGACTCCAGTCTTTGGATCTCAGTGGAAACCGAGTGCCTGTGTTACAAAAAGGGTCTTTTCTGGGACCGAATTATCTCACATACTTGTAAGGGGGACTTTGTTGTTTCTGGACATCAGTTCAATGGGGAATATTCGTTTTTGAATAACGTTGACTCGTTCTTTTTGCAGAAATTTAAATATGAACAAAATCAGAGTCATAGAAAATGGGAGCTTGGACAATCTCACATCGCTAAGGGAATTGAGACTGAACAGAAATCATCTCTCCAATCTTAAAGATCTTTTCACAAACCTTGCGGAGCTTAGGATTTTGTAAGTAGTTAACCGAGGAGGGAAATAAAAGTAAAAAAATACCATTTCGTTGAAAAATTAATTAATTTTTTGTATCAATTTCAGAGAGTTGAATAGAAACGAACTGCAACAAATCCAGGGATTGAGTTTAAAGAATTCAAAGAGTCTGGAGCAGTTGAGATTGAAAAGAAACAAAATCAGGACTCTGGACGACGGCGCGTTTTGGCCGCTTAAAAATCTAGTTCTTTTACAACTTGATCACAATATGCTGTCCGTTGTTAAAAAGGGGGGCTTATTTGGCCTCGAGAGGCTTCAGCGGCTTCACATTTCACACAATAAAATTCAAACCATCGAATCTCAGGCTTGGGATATTTGCAGAGAAATTACAGACCTGTTAGTATTCGGCGATTCATTTTCTGGCTATACTTTGGGGCTTGAAATATACTTCGAATACTCAAAACCCAACTCGATATCATTTCGTGTTTGAATAATTAAAAATTTCCTTTGCACTTCTTTCAGGGATTTGTCGCACAACGAACTTGCGACCATCGAGCGTGGGACTTTTGAATTTCTCGATAAACTTGAACAGCTCAAGTTGGACCATAACAAAATCACTTTTATCTCAGACGGCGCATTCAATAATACTCCAAACCTGAGAATACTGTAAGTTGTTGTCCTTGAGATATTCTCGATCAAGACTTATCCAGATTCTTCATAGTTATTGAAAACTTTCAGCGAGTTAAACGAGAACAAGATATCCTACCTAGTGGAAGATATAAACGGAGCATTCGCGCCTCTTAGACATTTAGAGAAACTTGGGTTGGCTGGAAATCGCATAAAGTCTATAAACAAAAACGCTTTCGTCGGGCTACTCAGACTAACCGAGCTGGATCTCACCGGAAACAATATAACTAGCATTCAGGACAACGCTCTGGCCCCTATGCCCAATTTATCAAAACTTAAAATGAACTCTGGTCAGTTTACAGATTTGCAAATTAAATTCCAACTCAAAAATTGGCTCCTTTATTCAATTTTTTTTCTAAATAATTCCAGGCGCCTTACTCTGCGATTGCGCTCTTCAATGGCTTAGCGTTTGGCTCAGAGACCACAAATACAGCGAGGCTAGAGTTCGCTGCGGATATCCTCACTGGCTTCAAGGAACTCCGTTGACCTATCTTCATCACGCAAAATTTACATGCAGTAAGTTTACGTTTGAATATATTTTAACGAGAGAAAGATTTCTGTTTTTTTTTTTTCATCTTATTATTCTTTCATTTCACAGACGAGTTTCCCAAGCCGAGAATAATCGGAGAACCGATGAGCCAAATGAGCATAAAAGGAGAAAATGTTACGCTTTTATGTCGGGCTACAAGCACCGCTGATGCTCCGCTTCGATTTACATGGAAACACGATAACTTGGAGTTAAAAAACTTCGAGACTAAAATCGACAAAGATTTTCACGAGCAAGGAATCACCGAGGCATTGTCTAGCCTCCATTTGATAAACGTTACTCATTCCGAGGCTGGCAGATATCAATGCATGGTCAGCAATCCGTACGGGACAACTTATTCCTCGAAAGCGAAGATCAGTGTCCTGAGTATGTTTCTGTTAACAGATTTATCGTCATTTCATTCATTTATTATCCTTTTCGCTAATTGAAAATGGTGTTTTTTGTTTTTTTTTTTCCTTCTTTTTACATCGCAGTTTATCCATCTTTTACAAAAATACCTCACGACGTAAGAGTTAACGCCGGAAGCACGGCCAGATTGGAATGCGCCGCTGAGGGACAACCAACTCCCCAAATTGCTTGGCAAAAAGACGGAGGCAATGATTTTCCAGCAGCTAGAGAAAGGAGAATGCACATGATGCCTACTGATGATGTATTCTTTATCGTTAACTTCAAGGCTGCTGATACAGGCGTTTATTCTTGTACAGCTCAAAATCTCGCTGGTACTATTGTGGCCAATGCAAGTTTGACCATACTTGGTAAGAGCAATGAGAATCGGAGATTTTTTCGAATTTGTAGAAGAATTTGAAAGAATTCTTTCTTTTTTTATTTTAAATTAGTTTTTGAAATTTATTTCTCATACAATTTTTCTTCTTCTTCTTCTTCTCTGAACTACGCAAATCAATTTCTAATTTATGGACTTGTGATTTTCTTGACCATAGAAACACCGTCGTTTGTCAAACCTATGGAAAACAAAGAGATTATTGCTGGAGGATCAATAGTCCTTGAATGCATGGCGAGCGGTTCTCCTAGGCCAAAATTATCCTGGCGTAAAAATGGGAGTCCTTTACAAACTACCGAAAGACATTTTTTCACTGCCGAAGATCAGCTGCTTATAATCGTTGACACAATACCAAGCGACGCTGGAAGTTACGAGTGTGAAATGAGCAATTCCTTTGGTAGAGCAGCCGGCGCTTCTTTGCTCACGATTAAACCTGGTAATAATTGAATGAAAATTTGAATCTGGAATAACCGATAGATCTTCATTGTTGTTTATGGATGTAAAATACTTCTTTTTTTTTTTTCTTATCGTAGCTCCAAGTTCAATGGTAAACGAAGACGACATGCTCGGCATTATCATTATTACTGTGGTATGCTGCGCTGTAGGGACTTCCGTTGTTTGGGTGGTAATTATTTACCAGACTCGTAGACGACTCAGTATTAATCATAATCCCCCGAGTCTTCAATCTCAAACGGTTTCTCTACCCGTCTGCAGCGAAGCACAAACTCATCTTTATCTAGACACTAGCTCACAGCATAGCAAAGACAGCGGTACAGGAGACAGCACAAATCCAAGTAGCGATCAACTCCAGCTTTGCCTTCCTGGTGAGTCACTTTTTATTTTATTTTATTTTATTTTATCTTATTTTATTATCAAGCAGCGTTAAAGGGTGACAAATTTAGTAGCCGACGCAGGGTTCCACAGCCTGTTCTCTAATTCCCTGAAACTCTTCTTTTTTCGGTACTTTCCCTAAAATGCCCCTAATTTCCAGCTCGTTTCCCTGAAATCCCCTAAAATTCAGGATATTACAATTGAAGTCTCATTTATCTGTATATTGAGAGGAAAAAAAAGTATTTTCAGCAAGCGCAATCCGGTATATTTTTATCAGCCACATCAACGTCCTCCTTGTTAGATCGGTTCGGAAAAAAATAATTCCAAGATAATCCTGAAAATCAGAGAAACTTTTTATTCCTAATGATTTTATGCCGATGCTATTATAGCTATACTTATTTTACATTTGAGAAAAGTTTGGTATTAATTCAAGAATATCAAATAAAAAAACGAAATATCAAAGAGGTATAATAATAACGATGATAATAGAAACTATACTTTACGTACCTATTCAAAGTATTGTTCATAAAATCATCATAATTTTTCTATAATGGTTCAAACTCGGATGTAAATCTTTACATCAGCCCACTTACTCATTTTATCATTCCCCTAAAACTCCCCTAATTTGAAATCAAGATTCCCCTAAATTCTACTACATTTTTATATATCCTAAGTATGAACCCTGCGACTATCGTTTAGGATCGAATTCATTCATAGGCTTCATTTTGATCTAGAAATTCTTCTCTACGATATATTCTGATCCATTTCATGCTCCGGTTTGATCGGAACTGATTAATAGTTCATTGAAATTTAAATTATTTGGGTATATTTTCTGGGAAATTGATCTAAATTCAGTTTCACAGCGACTAGATCATTTGAAGTTATTACAAATGATTTATTTCGATTCAGGCACTTGTGTATCATTAACGAATATTCTTTAGCTAACATAATTCCCATTATAGAGGAGACCGTAACGTGTTCGACAAATATCGAAGACGTAGCTAACGTCTCTGGGTCAGATCCTCTTTTAGGATATACAAACCACGAGCGGCTGGAGGATAATACTTCGTCTTCAGAAACGCACGATGGTACTTCATCGCCAGCAACGCACGAAGCCGATTCATCAGACGTTACGACTTACGGTTGGCAAATGAATATGCCTGATACAAAACACTAATAATAATAATAATAATAATAATAATAATAATAATAATAATAATAATAAGAAGATGGACTAATTATAAAGATGAATATGCTCTTGGGTACCGAACGAGTCACAGAAACAGGTAGGGATTGAAATCAAAGAAAAAAACATGAAGGATTTAATTTGATTCTTTGAATTTTGACAAAGCTTTGGGACCGCCTGTTCAAACGGAGCTATGAGGGATATGAAAAGATAGTATTTTGATTAAGGAATGGATTTTTATTTGCTA
Organism: Ametastegia equiseti; assembly: GCA_963989295.1. Taxonomy (NCBI): domain Eukaryota; kingdom Metazoa; phylum Arthropoda; class Insecta; order Hymenoptera; family Tenthredinidae; genus Ametastegia; species Ametastegia equiseti. Next base: position 5,289,123 of record OZ022400.1, read on the forward strand.
GTTTCCTCCATAGTTTTTTTTTTTTTTTTATGAGTATGATTATTATTTTCGTTTGATAATAATCGGATATAATCGCAGCTATGTTTGATATTCGTAATAATTTTGAAGAAATTATTGAGGGAAATTTTTTTGAGTCTTGAGAATGGAATTGAAATGGTAACACGACGATAGTAAAACTATGGGGTAAGATTGTTCGTATAAGAATGAAATAATAGTAAGAGAGACAAAGAATTAAGTAAAATGATAGTATTTTTTCAAACTGTATACAGCGCGAGGTATAATAATACGAGTAACGATACTTTATAATAATTAGTGTTTGCGATGTTAGTTTTTAGTCAACGATTACAAATTAGATGACAATTGATTGAAAGTAAGGTAAAGAAAAAATTAACGAAAGATAAAAATATATATAAAGATTCTGAACAGAGGAGAAAAATAAAACACGAAAAAAATTATAGTATTGTCGGCAAAATTAGATAATTACGAGTGACGTGTCGAGGTAAGTTATACATATTATATATATAAAATGAAATATTAAGAAAATGGATAAATTAAAATTAACAACGAGAGAATAATAATGAATATGTATAGTTTGTATAAATAATATACAATATTTCGTGCGAGATAAATTCACGAATAATAAAATATACATAAAATTATGCGTGTATAGGTACTACGTCGTATAAAGCTTATTTATGTATAAGTATAATAATTGTACATAAGAACGAAAGAAGTATTTAGGAGTGACGAAGATGGTAGTGTTTTTTTTTTTTTTTTTTCGTTTTCATAGTTTGTTTCTTTTTTTTTCTCCCCCCCTAATAATCGATTCTTACATATATTATATACTATATACAAATATGTATATAATATGAGAAATTTGCGGTCTGCGGGTTAATTTAGTCCAGACCGATGATATTATGGATAATCAAAAAACAAGAAGAGACGTTGATAAAGAAAATTGAATTTGGCTAATATTTGCAGTTATAAAAATAATGAATATTTTTTATAAAATCTTTCCCTGTAGCAAAATGTGAAATTAAAGCTACTTATTAATTAAGAGCTTCTTTATAAATGAATAAAAAAAAAAAAAAAAAAAAAAAAAAAAAAGAGGTAAAAGAAAAATTAAATTAAAAAATAAAAAATAAAATGATATTTCTCTGATCTCGAATTAATCATTTTTTATAATACGTATTTTGAATAAAATAATACGAATTTCTTAATCTATAAGAGAGAGAGAGAGAGAAATAAAGTGGAAATAAAAAATGTACATATTATATTTGAGAAACCCGCAGAAACCGTAATTTTGTTCAATTTATTAACAATTATAAATTATTTATAATGGCTAGATTATGACGATGATGATGATAATCATGATACCCGTTATCGACCATGTAACAACGAGGGCCATATAATATATTATATAAACGGAAACGAGCAGCTTTTTGTGATAGATATTTATTCTAGAATATTATTCGATTATTATTATTATTATTATCATTATTATTATTATTATTAACGATAATGATATATTATTTCAGATTTAGTTATTGACTAATTATTTATATGATTGTATAAATATATAATCAATTGATTATTATTATTATGATTATGATTATTATTATTATTATTATTGTTGTTCGCATGTATGTAAATCGTCAAGTACACCGCAATTTATTATCGAAATTAATTAGACGATATGTATAATACCAGCTACCTCTCTATATAATCAGCGATCGCACAAAAATCGCAATTAAAATGCGTATTCAATAAAAGCAAGTAAGAAAGAAAGAAAAAAAAAAGAAGAAGAAAAAAAAAATTGAAAACACTATCTATATTTCATGGTATTTGTCTTCCTGATATTTACTAAAAAAATATTATCCATTTTTGACCCCCTGATGTATATTTTATTTTATGATTATTATATGATTATAATTATTGTAATTTGAATTTGTTAAAAAATCATCTTTACTTACCTGTTATTATTAATAGCGTTCGAAATTGATTTGATTTTTTTCTTTTTTTTGAATTTTTGTTTCTTAGTTTGTTTTCTGCTTCGTATTTGTATGCAATTTTTATCGTACATACGTTTATCAGGGTATGTTATAAATTTCCCTTGTTTTTTTTTTTGTTTTTTTTTTTTTTTGTTTTCTTTTTCTTCCATTGCAAAATATACGATACTGTTAATTAACGCAGAAACGGAGTTTTGACCAGTTCGAACCAATTATAAACTGTTTTTTTGTTGACAAAAAGAAATGAAAAACCAAAATGAAAACGAACGTAATAATTCTTCATACGAGTAGCTTTTTCCAGATTACAAAATATATATATATACATATAATAAAGTCGAGCGTGCAATTATTATAATTATTCTCTATTCTTTGATATTATTGTCATTATCTCGTATATTTGTGATTTATTAAAAGCAGAAGAAAAATAATATGAATACATGTAGATTTTTAAACTATACTATAATATCTATACGAAAATCTTTTTTCTTCCTTTTAACGATTTTTATTTCATTATTTTCGTCACTTTTTTTTTCTTCTTTTTCTTTACAACAGTTATCTTTGTTCTTCTACAAATTAGAAATTTATTCGCAGTTTTTTGTTTTTTTTTAATATATATTTTTTTTTTTGAAAATTTACCGCCGAGCTTTTGAGAAATGATTTCATGTTAATGAATAAAAATGTTCAATGTTTATATAATAAGTTTGCTGTGAGAGAGAAATAGAGAGAAAGAGAGAGTGAAAATATTTCGTTTCGATCTTTCGATTGATTGAAAATTTGCTATATATATATTTGTATAGTAGGGTTTTGTATATTATCTTATTTTCTCTTTAATATAATGATTATTATTAATATTATATTATTAAATATTATTTTTGTTTCTCTGTTTTTTTTTTCTAGATTATTATTATTATTATTATTATTATTGTTATTATTGTTATTATTATATCGTAAGTATTAATAGCACCCTGACTGAACAGGTGCTCGATATGATTATATAGCTATTAATATAATTCGTGAGTGAATCACAGTATAATTGATACGCTGCATGTGATACACCAAATACGGCATCTGTTTGATTCAGTATTTTTCCTTGTTATTATTAATTATTATTATTATTATTAAATGTATGAAATATTATGTATGTACAAATATAACAGTAACCCTTAAATATAGATATATATAAATCTTATAAATGATTATTACTTTTCCATCCTTATTCCCTATGACAGATTCGAATTGAAATTAGTAATGGAAAGTATTTGTAATTAAATCAATAAAAGGAATTCAATATTTTCAGCAATCCTGATTAAAGATTTTTTAGGTATTTTATTTCAAATCGTTCTAATCGATTGCCGCCAATTTTTTTGTTTTGTTTTATACAATTTGAAGCGCTGTCTGGCGGAGAATGGTAAGAACTTTCTACTCGGTCGGTAAGGTAGAGATCTTGGGATTCATAGGATATGGATGAGCATTTGTTTTGCAGGTTGCCTACAGTAAGGCGCGGTTTGATTTGATTTTTTTTTTTTAATTTGCAGATAGGTATAGTAGCTACTTATGTACGACTTTAGTTGATCTCACCAAACGCGGATTTCTTTGGTATAAAGTATGAATTCTGAATTCAATGTATATATTGATAATGGTTATATGTATATTAAAGATATAGAGATGAAATGAAATGAAATGAAAGAAATATTGGTCCACAGTACAAGTATTTATTTATTCTGTACAAAAGTTGAGTTATAAAATATTATGTCTCGTTTCAGATCTTGTTACTAGATTTTTTTTTGTATACCATTCAACGTAATGTATTGTATTGTATCATATCTTGATCTCGATCTCGTATCTCGTATCTCGTATCGTATTCGCTTTGCTCTCACCACAGCATTATTTCTTTATTAAAGGCCCCGCACCAGGGGGAGCACAGGTATCTTATAATATTCTAGGCAAAACGTCATCTAACAGATAGATATATGCACACATGCATATCGGTTGCACTAATATCAAGATATTGTATTATATATCTTGGTCGACGATTTGGCCATCGGTGTATCTTTGTGTTTCATCAGTTCTTCTTCTTATCATTCTTTCATTATTTAGGCTTTTGACGTACAGATTATTTAGGATCTTATCTCTTTTGTCTTTACATATATATGTTAATCGTATAGTATGTCTATTACAACATCATGCTTTTCACAAATTGCTTTAGTTTTTTTTTCATGCGATACCATCGATATTTGATTAGTACACGGTCTTGATTTTACTTTCATTTTCGCGTCTATGCGCAGATGCATCAAATATTCATGTTCATCTCCAGGCTAGTGCGTTTTTTTTTGTTTTTTTTTGTTTTTTTTTTTTGAATTAGTTTCATGCTATTAAATTTCTTTCTGTTTCATCCTATTTATCTGCTAGACAGGTATAAGTATATCGTTGAGGTTTACATACTCCAAATTGAACAGCTACAGTCAATACTTTTGATTGAAATGAATAAAAAAAAGTAAACCAATCAAAACATAATTAATGAATAACACGTAATCTTTTAACCCTCGCTGTTTTACGAATAACCAAATTGCATTTCCTTTTATTTCTGCTTCTTTTCTTCTTCTCAGCGAGAAAAGCCCTTCGGATTTTATTTATTCTTTATTGCAACACTTATTTAGATAAAAGTGTAGGCTACAATGCTTTCTTTCGATTTCCATGTATACGGTAATAATTTATAACATCGTGTCGATTTTTTTCCTATGGTGTTAATTAGAGCCAATCAAAATGCACCCTTCCGTAAATAATCATAAATTAGAATATGAATAAAATTTGAAAGACGTGTACGATATACAGTAAATATAATCAACCATATTTGAAAAAGAATTTCGACAGTGTCAGTTAACGAAATTTGATTTTTCAAATATCTCCCTATTATTTTTACATACATATTTGTATAGATATTATCTGTTTATTATTAACATGTAGATAATACGCGAGTTCGATGGAAGAGTGCAAAGTGCTAGTAATTGATACAGCATTGAACAAGAAATAGATATAGATATTTCAAACGAGGCACACACGTGTAGTGTTGATGTCATTATTCATCATCTTATTTTTTTTTCTGATTTTTTTTTAATTCATTTATTTTTTTTAACTTTTTTTCCTTCATCTTCTTATCATTATTATTGATTGGACAGGTGTTTGTCTATTGTGTGTGTAAATTTTTGTTTGTTTTTCTCGCAATAAAGGTAATTGAGATAATATACATGCAGCAATATTTCTTTATACATATATCTTGCAGTATGTGATTTGGATTTAACGCTATATACGTGTATAGAATCGATACCACGTGAAACTTTTTCATTATTTAATCGCTCTATTCAACTATTTATGATTATACGTATTTTGTATTCATTTTTTCTTCCCCTTTTTCGATGTATAGGTCAGCCTAAACCTTTGCCATATTATACCTGCAGTATGTATATATGTGTTGAGAAATAAATTTGAATCTTTTATTATTTTTCCCTTCGAAATAATTTCATATACCCATCATGTGAAAAATCGGCCTTTTGTTTTGTTTTCGTATTTGTCAAGTTTTGCAGAATTGAATCAACGCGGAGATGAAGTATACCATTTTTGGCAATTTTTATGTTTTCGATCCGGCGGAATTCGCTTTTAAAAAACTTAACGAATCGAACGGCTATACTTCAGCGATATCCAGTATCTCGAACCGCGAAACTCAAATTTTAATTGTTCTCTTATACTTATTTATAAATGTTTTCATAACAAGACCATAAAAAATGTCGCTCTTTTCGACGACGTGATTCCCATTTGCTTTTTTCCTTCCTTGATTTATTCATTTATTCTCATTTTATTTATGTTTGTGCTAGTCCCTGACATTGCACACTGCAGTGCATATTTTATTCTCGGCCAATTAGATCTACATACACGATCCTCTCGTATAGTTAGAATATAGTCGACGTATGTATGTCTTTCTCTTGTTATTTCTTAGCCTCGGGGGATTCAATGCCCGTTATTATTTAGCTTCAACTTCTCGACAATACATATATATATATATATATATATATATATATATATACATATATAGAGCACATACGTATAGTTAGTTATACAATTGACGTCTACATACCACTGCTGCTGTTACTGTGATGAAAATAAATTTTCATCTAATAAACACTTTTTCTTTCCTTTTCGTTAATTCATTTTTTGTTTTGTTTGTTTCTTTGGTTTTTCTTCTGTCTTAGCTATGATGACTTGTTGGCCAGTTGGTCTCCAATAGAATAATTTATTTAATTAGCAAATATTATGATCGCATGATATACATATTCATCGCCTGTTATATTCGATTAATGAATTAATTTAATCGAGTATTAATTATATGATTTTAATCATGGATGTAATTCGTTCGGATTTTTATCCATTTTTTTTCTCTTTGTATTATTTGTATTCGTATTCTGTATTGTGTACATAGATTCTTGTCATTATTTCTCGGTATTCCCATTTTCGAGTACATTTTGCCTGTTTTTTTTAGTTTTATTTATTTATTTGTTTTTTTTTTTGTGTTTTTTTTCTGTTTTTGTATTTTTTTTTGTCTGTTATCACACTATTGCGCTACTATGGATTAACTACTATTTTTGTATTTGAACACTACGCTACTCTGTATGTATGTATTTATGTATGTATGTATGTATTCGATAATGATTGAATGTCTGCTGTAAATTCATTTAAATTCATTTATGTATTTATTTATTTTATTTTATTTTATTTTATTTTATTTTATTTACTCATTTATTTTATGTACGTGCTTATATTTTACTATTTAATTATTATATATCATATAATATATATATTCAAAACGATAGACTCTCCCCATTTTAGCTTTCATCTCGATTTTCTTCGTTTTATTTTTCTCTCTTTCTTCATATATACGTATAGTATATATTATATATGTATAAATTATTTCGTTATACATAATATTTGACAAGATCATCCGGTATGATTTTTTTTTTTTTTTTTCCCCTTTTGTTACGTATACAGGAAGAGAAATGATTATGTTTGTAATAATAATTCTATACAAGATTCATTGGGATGATTGGTACGGAAAATATATCGTCTCTTCTGCTTCAGAATTATAAAAAAAAAAGATAATAATAATAATAATAATAACAATTATTATTATTATTATTTATACCGACGCGTGGAATAAATAATTGAATAATCGAATCACTAATCGATCAAATGTTATAAGTATTAGGCAAATTTAAATTAAAAATGTATGATTACCATCGCGCGTCTGTATTATAGTAGGTAGGACGAAGTTTATAATATACTGGAGAGTGTCTGCCGCGTGATACATATACATATAAATATATGAATACACATATTTTGTGATTCGTTTTCAAATCAAGAAATGTGATATAACAAAAAGAAAGAAGAAGAAAAAAAAAAGAAATGAATAAAAACGAAACAAAAATTGGAAAAAAAAAAATGGCGACGAACAATAAAACTGTATGATTTAATAAAATTTATATTATATATACTCGAACGAACTCGATCAATTATTATGCGATCGAAGATAAGTATTTATCAAAGATTGTGTTATGGTGGTAAACATCATATACAATTGCCTGCGATGTATGCGGCTTTTTGATGCTACATTAATTTCGTGTTAATTATTACAGATACATGGTATACATATCGTTATCCAAGCCGATGATAATAATAATAATATTATATAACTCCGCGCGTTTTTTTCATTTATTTTGGATAATTTTCTTTGTTATTGTTTTTTTGGTTTTATTTTTTCTCTCTCTCTCTCTCTCTTTTCATGTTAAAAATCTTAGACACCAACGTACATTCATTTGTTTGTTATTGTTAATTTTTCGTTTTTGTTCATTTATTCGTATATTTATATTCTTGTCGTTTTGTTCGTTTAGTTTTTTTTTATTTTATTTTATTTTTTTTTCAAATTTTTTGTATAATAAATTGTTATTAGAAACCTATTATATCTACTATATTGTAATAATATAAATTTCATCGTTTCATCGCGTATATTATATAGCAATCATTGTTATATTATTATATATTTATGTAATAATCTATATTTACAGAGTCACCTATATATACCGCAGTTTCGTTATTTACTCACTTATTTATTTATTCATTTATTCATTTACTTACTTATATTCATTCCATCTCATTTAATTCTTATAATTATTATTCTGTTATTTATTGTTTGTTTGTTATTCATTTATTTTATCCTCCCTTATATATATATATATATATATATATTTCTGTGTATATACTATTCAATAACATATACATAGATGCGTAGTCCTGGTTGTGTATATTTTCTATGGGGTTTTTTTCTCATGCTTTTCACTCTCCATAATATTTTTTTTTTTTTTTTTTCGTTCCCTTATTTCTTCTTCTTTCAAATTATTACTATTATTATATTTTCCTTCAATTATATCGCGTGACTAACGCCAAAAGGTCCTATGCGCCATTTTAGGCTTTTTTCGATTCGCGAAAAACCAGAAGGGCCTATGATTTTCGAAATTTTGCCATTCGCTTCAGGAATGCTTAAAACACTTAGATCCGTCGAAAACGACGATTCGGAAATGTAAAGGCATAAGGTCCTATGTGACACGACGTAGGCCCTTTTGCCTCTAACTTTCAGAAAATTTCTGGGGATTCTACGAAAAATTTCGGAAAGTTAAAAGCAAAAGGGCCTAAGCGACAGTCACATAGGCCCTTTTAGCCTTAACTTTCCGATAATTTTTAGTAAATCTCCGGAAATTTTTGAAAAGTTAAAGGCAAAAGGGCCTAAGCGACAGTCACATAGGCCCTTTTGGCTTCACTTTCCGATAATTTTTAAAAAATCTCCGGAAATTTTCGGGAACGTAACGCCAAAAGGGCCTATGTCGCTGTCGCTTAGGACCTTTTGGCATTTCGTTTTTTTTTTTTTTCTTCCATCGGAATAAATTATTACAAAAAAAAAAAAAAAAAATGCAAATATTATGCACTGTAATCGAGATTACATGGGTTCTTCGAGCATATGTAAATATATATAAGGGTTATCCGAGTATATATGGTATATTCGCGTATATATACCAGTATATTCAAGTATATACCAGCATATTCGAGTATATATATAGGATATTCGAGTATATACCAGCATATTCGAGTATATATAGGATATTCGAGTATATACCAGCATATTCGAGTATGTAAACGTGGGATATCTTCACCCCAGGGTTGACTTTCAACTGTTTTATATGTTTCATAATATGGAATTGATGTCGCACAATTGAAAGTTACCCCTGGGGTAAAGATATCCCACGTTTATAATACAACAGGGCAGTAGTAAACCTTGAGGCAAATGGTACGTGACATTGGTAAGAAAAAATGAAGTAAATGGTTTAAAACAAAAGAGAGAGAGAACGCATGCAATGATCGTACAATCATGATCATGAAAAATTGGATGAAATAATGCGATTGAGCACAAATCTTATACGATGTTAGCACTCAAATTGAATTAAAATCACGATAGCCTAACAAACAATGCAGCGATGAAATACGAGATAGATAAAAATGAAAAAGAAAATAAGAAATGAAAATTCAATATATTCCTACGGTATTTTCGAGTATACAAGGGTATATTCGAGTATATAAAGGTATATTTGCTTATTCACCGGTATATACTCGAATATACCGTATACACGAATATAATTATACTGGTATTTACTCGAATATACTATAGATACTCAAATCTACTGGTATGTACTGCAATGTACTATATACGTACTCGAATATACTATAATATACTCGAATCTACTATATATACTCAAATCTACTGGTATATACTCCAATATACTATATATACACTCGAATATACTATATATACTCGAATATCCTATATATACTCGAATATGCTGGTATATATTCGAATATCCTATACAGGGTGATTCAGATTGAAGGCACCACCGGGCACTGTCGGATTCCTCTCGAAAAAATAAGACGAAAATCAAGAGTGACATTTTTTTTTTAATTGCCCGGTTTTCGCGTACGTATATGTATTTATGCTCAATATACTTCTATACAAGCGTGCAGTCATACTTAAATTCATTTCATCTTTCATGTAATTTGATCATTAGGTGCCTAACCTTTCGATTTGTCAGAGTTCTAGCCTTTTTTGAAGTAAAAGTCATCTTCATTTTTCAGGTGCGATACGTTGACGTCCGTACGGTTAAATGGAAGTCAGAGATTAATTTTATCAAGTACGCAATTTCTTCTTCCGTTGGCTAGTCTTTCAAATTTAAAGAATTTTCACTTGAGTTTGTCATCGATTATTCTATAGCAGAATCTTTTTATATTTTCAGTTTTTCAGATAACATTCAGAGGCGTTCTTTTTTCAGGTACAAAAACGAGGAATTAAAAAGTTCAACAGTACCTAATTCAATATGCGTATTGCAAGGATAAATGTCATACGGCACATAATTTATAAAACTTTACTTTATATCTGATTTGAGATAATGTTGAGAATTGAGTTGCATGTTTACATGAAAGCCTGGGTAATCTAACATGTCTCATTCGATTGGTACTTGGTAGGATCGACGAGTATCAAAAAACAAGATTGAAAGGTTTGGCATCTGAAGATGAAATAACATGAAAGACAAAACGAATTCAGGTATGACTGCACAGCCACATAAAATTATATTAGAAATAAATTCACGTACGTACATACCTGGTACGAATTGCATATGCGATTCAATCGAGCAAAATAATACAATTGCACAGATTTTTGCGTAGATCTGCTTGACAAAAGGATTATAAAATATGGAGGGAACAAATATAAAAAATCTGCCAAGATTGATTGTTCGTCATAATAGTAAACTGACCTTGCTAACCAATGTACAGCCAGAAATATTAGAATCGTCGAAGTTATTCTACTTGAAAGAATCGTAATAACGCGAAAATCCCGATGGGAGACAATTCTTGGCTATTGATTGATTCTACTGGATACCAATGGAATACTTGAATCATTAGAGGGCATCATCGCTTCAAGTGACTACAGTAAGTTCCAGATAGTCTTATCGAATTTCTGTACTCGAGTCTCGGCTCAAAATGAGATATCAGAAAACTGCCACGTTTGATTGCTTGTCACTGTAAGCTGACAATTCACACCGAGTTCCCGCCAAAAATATAAAAAATGTGACAGTTTTTCGTCACGTGAACCTATTTATTTCTGATGAATTCCGATTAGATTTTTTGCTACTCGTTGATTCTACCGAGTACCAATCACTTGAAACATGTTAGATTACCCAGTCTTCTGTTTGTACTCAACATATCACTATGAGTAACTCTCTTCATTTCACCCCTGGGTTGTGTATACATTTTTTCCGGTGTAACTGTTCGGAAAAAGAACAAATCATCAAGGTACGCAGAATATTTAACTGCCTGTCTGTCTATTCATTTATTTGTCCGTCCCTCCGTCCTCCGTCCGCCGTCCGTCCGTCCCTCCGTCCTCCGTCCGCCCGTCCCCCGTCCGCCGTCCGCCCATCCCTCCGTCCCTCCGTCCGCCGTCCTCCGTCCCTCCGTCCCTCCGTCCCTCCGTCCGCCGTCCGCCGTCCTCCGTCCCTCCGTCCCTCCGTCCGCCGTCCGCCGTCCCTCCGTCCCTCCGTCCGCCGTCCGCCGTCCCTCCGTCCCTCCGTCCGCCGTCCCTCCGTCCCTCCGTCCGCCGTCCCTCCGTCCCTCCGTCCCTCCGTCCGCCGTCCTCCGTCCCTCCGTCCGCCCCGGGGACGGGGACGGAGGGACGGAGGGACGGAGGGACGGAGGGACGGAGGACGGCGGACGGAGGGACGGAGGGACGGGCGGACGGCGGACGGAGGACGGAGGGACGGGCGGACGGCGGACGGAGGACGGAGGGACGGACGGACGGACGGACAGACAAATATATGAAAATATAAAAAGATTCTGCTATAGAATAATCAATGACTAACTCAAATATATACTCGAATATGCTGGTATATACTCGAATATCCTATACATATACTCGAATATGGTGGTATATACTCGAATATGGTGGTATATACTCGAATATGCTGGTATATACTCGAATATGCTGGTATATACTTGAATATACTGGTATATATACGCGAATATACCATATATACTCGAATAACCCTTATATATATTTACATATGCTCGAAGAACCCATGTAATCTCGATTACAGTGTCATATTTGCATTTTTTTTTTTTTTGTAATCATTTATTCCGATGGAAGAAAAAAAAAAAAAACGTCATGCCAAAAGGTCCTAAGCGACAGCGACATAGGCCCATAGGCCTAAAAGGGCCTATGTGACTGTCGCTTAGGCCCTTTTGCTTTTAACTTTCCGAATTTTTTCGTAGAATCCCCAGAAATTTTCTGAAAGTTAGAGGCAAAAGGGCCTACGTCGTGTCACATAGGACCTTATGCCTTTACATTTCCGAATCGTCGTTTTCGACCGATCTAAGTGTTTTTAGCATTCCTGAAGCGAATGGCAAAATTTCGAAAATTATAGGCCCTTTTGGTATCAAGCCGCGTTTTCGGCGCTTAGGACCTTTTGGCGTTAGTCACGCGATATAATAACCTGCAGGTATGCACGCCTTATCTTGTGATGGAATTTTATACAGATATTATTCGGGTATGTATACGTATAAGTGTGTATAATATTTTAATAAATATTATCTGTCGTAGGTCCGATCGTTCTATACAATTTAATTATTTAAATATCATGGCAATTATAATATCTCGATTCGTCAATTAATCATTATGTATTATTAGATATACTTTTGCCTTTTTATAGGTAACATATATATACATTCATCGTATGACAAAAAAAAGAATCGATAAAAATAATAATTACCTGATGATTGCAAGAAATAATTTTTTTTTAATTATTAAAAAAAAAAAAAAAAAACGAATGAAAGAAAACTGGGGGGGATTTCGGGAGGAGGAAAATATACTAGATCGAAAGGTGAATTCTTCAAATACACATTTCTCACCCCCTATTATAATATTATATTGAATTTTGAACATAAGTTTTTCGTGAATAATATATATTGTATGAAAAATTCATCTTCTCTTTGTTTAATGTTATATAAGTAGGGTATTGGAGGAAGGAGGTTTTGGTTTGAAAATAAATAACGACAATGATAAACGAAGGTTAAAATTTCAGTGATCGACTTCGAGCAGTCCATTTTACTATTACGACATAATATTTGCTATTGTATTATAAGATTAAATAATTATTATAATGTAATTAGGTATTTCATAATCGCCTTATCGTCTGGTAATAATTTATGTAATTATAACTTGTTATGTTTCTTGTGTTTTATTCTTCTGTTGTAGTTCTTTGTTGTTTTTTTTCTTTTGTTTTGTTTCGTTTCGTTTTTTTTTTTGTTATTTTCAATCATTTCAAAAATTGTCAGAATATTACAAATTTTATACCAAAAATCTTTCCATCTTTTTGTTTCGATTACTCTCGAGTGATATAATAATCAAATTCTAATCGCACGTGGGAAAAAAATAAAAATAAAAATAAAAATAAATAAATAAAAAAATCGCACAAAAATGGTAAATTATTATTGTATGGTATAAAATATTGCGTTACGGTGTGACCAACGACAGAATACAACGAAATACCAACAAACTAATAAAAAAAAAATCAACAAAGATTTTACGAAAAGTAACATAGAAAGGAGAGAAATAAAACCAGGAATTAATTATTTAGCATAATTAAAAAACAAAATACTATTACAGGTGTGTGATATACTGTATTAGGTATATGTATGTATGTGGAACTGGGATTATAGAATATAATTGGGGTAAAAACAGATAATACAGACAAAACAGACAGACAGACAAGACAGACAAGACTTGTGGGTAGGAGGAATTAATACTTATATAGTCTTATTACAATACTGTAGTGGATGATCAAAATGTTGTTTTTTTCTTTAATCTCCGTTTTATGTTTTATTAATTTTTTTTTTCTTCTTTTTCATTGTTACGTTTTACCTCAACGATACCGATGTAGTTTTATGAATTTTAATCAATGACCGCGTGAATGAAAAATAGATGGAGAAAAAAAAAAAAAAAAAGAAAACGAAAATAGAAGATAAAGAAAAAAACAAATACAAAATTTGATTTCAATTGTACAAATTATGCTATTATTGTGTACATTGGTGTATATATATGTATTTATGTACCTATAGTTTTTTCAGAAACTTTCATCATTTGTTTATTTTTCTCTCACACACACACACACACAATCTTTCTCTCTTTCTTTCACTCGCCTTTTTTTTCATTAAGTCAAAAATAATTAATAAATTAATTCATTCAATTAATTCATCTAAGATATCGGGTTTTTTTGGGGCTCTCTCTCTCTCTCTCTCTCTCTCTCTTTCTCTCTGTCTATTGTGTTTGAGTGTATTTTTTGTCCCTTTCTTTCTTTCTTTCTTTTTTCACCATGTATGTATGTACCTTCATGCATTTGACTTCATTATTATTTACAATATTCTCTTCAATTATTACTTCGTCGTCATCGTTCATCGTTCGTCTATTTATTTGTTTATTACTCATTAATCATCGTCATTATCATTATTAATTATCATTATTATATATAATAATATAATATATGATGTATACACATTTTATATTTCTTGACATTCAAGAAAAACCCATACGATCGACGATATTCGCGGATATACGCGGGTCAAAGCTGTCAGCGGTATAAGACGATTAATCGGTCTGTATGCCCGTTTAATTCACAATCAGTTGATCGTTAATCAATTATCTGTAATAATAATAATAATAATAATAATAATAATAATAATAATGATAATGATAATGATTATAAATAAAATGTAAAATAACAAAGAAATGGCCGATCAATATCGGTTATGTGGATGAAAATTCATGATTTTTTAATTTTTTTTGTTTATTCTTGTTATTATCGATCCATACGGGATTAATTCAGATTAAAAATGATAGAAGAGGCAGAGAAGATGAATAACCAAAAACACATGTTTGTAATTATATCACGTCTGTATAAAAATGATAATAATAATAATCCTAATTATTAATTGTCAGAAAAAGAGTAAGAAAAAAAGAGACGAAAAAGTCGGGGAACTGGATGTTCCGGAATTATCTATGAAATAAAAATTTTCTATGAAAAAAAAGAGAGAGAACGAATGAAAAAAATAAAAATAAATAAATAAAATAAACGGAAACAAAATGGAATTATAGGAGATGTTGGTTTTTGATGAGGAGAATTTTTTTAATTTACTTCATGGTCTGTGTCTCTGTGTGTATAGGGTTTTTTTCTTTGTTTCAGTTTTTCTTTTAAGTTCGATGAAAAATGAAGTGTAATAATACGACGTGTTTGTTTGTTTGTTGATAATAATGAAGATAAAAAAAAAAAAAAGGGTGATTAGTGTAATAATTATCATCGTATCGGATCATATCCTGAGGCCACAAAAAGTTATGCAGTTGTATACATATATATTGTAGTACATACGTTAAAAGTATGTATGTTAATTAGGCATGTATAATATCGCCGGTATCTCTCGCTGCATTCTTCGTCGTCAAATGATTTTTCTTTTCGTTTTGTTTATTTATTTTTTTTTTTTGTGATTTTTTTTCTTCTCTTTTTGTGTCTAATAAATTTCATATTCACTATATATATAATATAATAATATAGAATATCGAATGTATTTTTTCGTGTCGTTATTTAATCGTATATTAATAATAGATAATAAATATAATACAGAGTTCACGGTATATATATATATGTATATATATATATATTAAACATTACATAGGTATATATATATATACACATAAATATATACGATATATAGTTTAATATGGTACAACTATAATACAAAAATCCTCGTCGTTTAATATAGGCCCTGGCATTATCATCTCGTCACTTATATTACTACCTAATTTTCAAATTCATCACTTCTTCCCGCTCTTGCGTTCTTTCACATTTCATATTATTTAATCGCCATCTTTTATAAATACCGCGTATAGTTATCAATTTCTCCGAAGCGCTGCAGGTGTCTCTTATTCGAGTTTTTCTCCATTGAGTTTCCCCTCCGCCTCTCGCTCGCTACGTAATTTTAGACCACTTTTTTTCTATCACGCTTTCTCATTAGTCGTGAATTATTTTTTCATTGTTTTTTTTTTTTTTTTGCTTCTTCTTAATTTTTGTTTTCTTTTAATATTCGTTGGGAGAAAAAAAAAAACAAATTTGTTTTTATTTTATTTACATGCGTGCTAGTCACGCTTAGGTATTCGTTATACATATATATATATATGTATATATATAATGTAACCGGGGACTCGATATATTATGACGATAATATTTATAACTAAGAACCGTATAACTATATGTATATACGTGGTATGCAATTTAGTTATAATTTGACGATTGCCCAATATCTCACGGGGCCCTATTTTTTCTTTTTTTCTCTCTCGTAATACCAACTTATACATCATATAGGGCCCGGCGATATTATTATGTCCAACTTTTTATTATAACTTCCTCACACAAAATCATACAATATAACGTATATTATATGATATACAATATATAATAATATATAAATAAATCGATTCCAGAGTCTTTGTTTCTTTTTTGTTGTTGTTGTTGTTGATTTGTTTTTTTTCCATTCAATAAATATTCACACGATTGTATAACATCGTTATCAACGTGTTGTTTATTTTTTTTATTTTTTTTTTTGTTATTTTTCAACGTTTTTCTTCTGTTTATACTTTTGTTTATTATTATCATTATTATTATTATTATTATTAATATTATTAATATTATTATTATTAATATAAGGACAACCAACGAACGGCTAATTGCGGTAGTGATATTAATTAATGGTATTATATTATAGGTACGATTTATTATATACCATATCCAGCTGTAGAGCTCTTTCAGTGTCTATATAGTAATATTATTTAATAGTAATATGGCTTTCTCTCTTTATGATTTCTCAGCTTCTGGTTTTATTATTTATTTATTTATTTATTTATTTATTTATTTAAATTTTCATTTCATCAACATCGTGTACTTTCGCTTCGCCCCCTTCTTTATTTTCAATATGTTTTTATTTTTTTTCGTAACGTTTCTCGTTCTTTCATTATTATATATTCGTACTATATTCTTTCGTCTACTGTGTCTCCACCTTGTGTCGACTAGTCGAACTCAGAGATTGCCTCGACCGCGGATAACGCCGCGGTTAACGTTCAAAACGATCGGAGGCTCAACTGTGACCCATGGGGGATTCGGGGATTCCCGATCTCTAGTACTTGAAATAATCACAGAACGAGCTGGGCGGGGTTACGGTGCTGTATTAACCTTGCCGCTGCTGCTGCTGCTGCTGCCGTTACTGGTGCTGCTGCTGCTGCTACTACTTGCAGGTGACCGCGAATACAGGTTATGTTACTTCACCGAAGAGGCACCGCCGCTGGTAAGATATTCATTATAGGTGCGTATAACGTAACTAGCAACGACGCCAACGTCGTTATAATTCCAACTAGCAATGAACAGCTTGGGACTCTTGGGGACGAACCGTTGTACGTCAGCTCTTCGTTTTTCACCACTTCGTTCGGGTGGTCTGAATACTCTTCTGTAAATATTGAAGAAAAAAAAAAAAAACCCTCGTTAATTAATTCGTCGACATTTTACATCGTCAGGGTATATGTATTTAAAGGTTCTCTATTGGTACGTCTGGCTCATACGGCAATATTCAATCAATTCAAATAAAGGCCGTCTTAGAAACGAGAAAAACTCAACTTTGTCTCACGATTGATAAAAGTTTTTTTATTCATTGACGAAGTGACACACCTAGCCATTTTTTGCCAAAAAACTGAATTCATTAAATGAATACGATTCGCGTTCTCGAGGTGACAGCAATTGGTATAGTAATGGAATTTTGAACAGACTTCCATACTGTCTTAAGGTGCCACGGGAGTCTGTACGAAGTATCATTATTACTAATTGTTAACTGCATTGTTTTCTAATTGTTATCTGAAGAGACTACCGTTGCACTTCAAGGTGCTGCGGGATTATGTTCGGAACTTCACGATTCCCAATTGTCATCACCTCGAAAACGCGATTCGTAGTTTCTTCCAAATTATACAACCTACCGCAATGAAACTTGGCAGATAAATGCTTTGCTACGGCAGAAAATGGCTAAGTATTATACTGTTTAAAAAAAAAAAAATTAATAGAATTCCGGTCAGATCCATATTTCTTATGTTATCTATAGGTTAGGTACAAAGCGATTTGTACCATATCGCTTTAGAGAGTAGATAGATTATGTATTTGAGATTTTTTTTACAAGATATTAGAAATAGTCATCTATAAAAATAATATCTAATAACGTTTCGTAGATGATGAAAATGACCGGTAGATTATCTCACCGAAGTCAATAAACAATTAGCTACCATGTCCATGGCATTATATCATGATATCAGTTTCACGGAAAATGAATCGATAAACTTAGTAAAACTTAGGAAAATCCAAAAAAAGTAAAAGAATGAAACTCACTGTTCTTCTTTTTCTGCGTCGACGTTGTCTTTGGTGGGGACGACGAAGGTGGTCCGTTGTGGAGAGTGGGCTGCTGAGGTGGTTGGGGTTGGTGAGGATGCCCGGGGTACAAGGGGTTCGGAACGTGTCCCAGGGTGGGTGGCGCAACGGTCGCTTGTGGCTGATAGTGATCGTGATGATGGTGTACGTTGCTTCCAGGGTAAAACCGATCTCCACCTTTAAGGACGCTAGGTGGTGGGGGTTGAATCGCAGCTCCACCAGCGGTGCTCGATGAGCTACTGCTCGACACTGTGCTGCTTGTCACTGCGACGGCTGTAAGAAAAAAAAAAACAAATTTTTTTTAAAATGAAAAAAACCAATGAGAAACAAACCAAATGAGAATTACCGAAAACGGTAACACCCCATCGAAGACTAAAGTAAAGAGAAACTTACAATTGTTGCGTGCTGAAGAGGAGGACGACGAAGAATCGGCGTCATTTCCGCAGCAGACCTTGAACACGACCTTCATGTTGTTAGTGGTGCATCGTCCACCGATGCGCCTGTGCAAATCATCCTTAGACGATGTGCTGATGAAGAAGTAGTCCTTGCCGGCATGGAATTCAAGACCACCAGGCTGGGGTGTGAAGGGCCTGAAGGTAATTGTGAAGTACATAGTTTTGTTGGGTTTATCGCAGACTGCGATTATCCTTGGATTTGGATTCGTTATCCGGCAAGTTTCGTACTCTTCTTTGGACACCTGAAAATCAGATACTTATATCATGTAATGCCCCGCGGGGAGGTATTACTTCCTTTCGTATATGATTCGGAAGACCAATTGTTTGCCTAGTAAGTCTCAGTATGGAAACACTCGTTCTCCGATCCAGGAAAAAGAATAATAATAACAATAAGAAGTAGAATATATGTATCTTCGTATACATATATGACGTTTGTGGATCTACGATTATTCGGTGTGTATCTACGTGACATTTACGACCCGTAGGTCAATGTCGATAACTAATTAACAAAGCGGTGATAAAATCCGAAGCAAACTCAGCCACTTAGCACAGTCCTTTAGTAAACATGCGTGCCCTAGCCGGTTCTTGTGTACGGAGTGAATCTTTCGGCGTGATTCACTATGGTATCAAACAGCCCAGCGTAGGTTATATACTATAGTACGGCACAAACTAGACAATCAACTTCGTCAGGGAAATGACAGGCCGAAACTTTATTATTACTGTCATTAAAAAGGCGATTACAATTTTTAACGTGTCGCCTCTACTGCGTCGAGGCATCATAAGGGGTCGCCGCAACGGCGTGCGCGATGCGACCGTCCAATACGAACAAGTTTTTACACCGAGAATACCCATCCTTCGGATTAACATTTTACAGTGCACCTGCAGCGGTAGGTACCAACAAGAACCTCCCAAAGATGGAAACCCCGATTAGATAATGCTGATCACGGTGATATTCGATAGACTCTATATAGTCCGTTGCGTACGTTGTTCACCCAAGAAATTTATTTACCTTATACTACGAAAAAAAAAAAAAAAAAAAAAAAAAAATACTCACGTTGTAGATGATGTACTTTTCGGCATCATCGTCGTAAGTACCCGGTGGATAAACCGGACATATTATGTTGACCTGATCGAACTCGAACGCAGCGTTGTTCTTGTTCACGTCAATGATGTGGTCGGTGTTGTCTATGCGGAATCTGTAAACACACGTAATAACGCAAGTGATGAGTGAAGTGTTGTGGAGTTAAGTGGCTTAATAATAAAGAAAAATAAAAAAAAGAAAAAGAAGAATAAGACGATTAAACAAATTTTAAAAACTGGCACATAAAGGAACGAGCAAAAAGAGAAACACAGTGCGCAGAATTTAAGAACGGAGCGCAAAACTCGGGGAGTGTAATAATAATATAAGAAACGAGAAATAAGGGACCGAGGAGAGAATTCGGTCCAGACTCGAAATGGGACTGCGTTGGGGCTTGAGGCCCCGGAGTGAGAGAGCGGGGCGTGAGCGAGATTGCTGCCCTGGAGATCAGAATGGTTCTTCTTCTTCTTCTTCTTCTTCTTCTTCTTCTGCTTCTTCTTCTTCTTCTACTTCTTCTTCTTCTTCTGCTTCTTCTTCTTCTCCTTCGTTTTCTTTTTTCCACAACCGGTTCTTTTTAGATCTCTTTTCTTTTTCTCTGCTCAACCGGTACACCGGGATATCCGAGGACGACCAAGAGATATACCAATGCGTCGGCGCGCACCCTAGATATATGCCTTTATATTTTTTCGTTTATTTTTCTTCTCGCTCCTCACGGGATCACCCTTCCTTCCTTCCTTCTTTCTTTCTTTCTTTCTTTCTTTCTTTCTTTCTTCCTTTCTTTCTTTCTTTCGATTCTCACTGCGTGCGAGTTCCAGTGTGAACATATACAGGGTGGACAAGACGCGAGTAATATGTGGTCACCATTAAAGATACCCGACAGGCAACATAATGTCCCTCCTTCCCAAAGCTGATAAGATTATTACATTACACATATATACACGGATCCGAAAACCCTAAAAATGTCCGGAATCCTAGTCCGACCGTAAAGAATTCTGTATTTCACCTTGTACCAATTCATTTCTCTGAAAATCTCGTCCCCCCCCCTCTTTTCCTTATGTATTATATGTATATACCTACAAAAGCACAATATGTCGAGTCAGAAACACGAGGCAAGAATCTGCCATCTGCAGCTTTTTCGCTTACAATCTGTTTCCCAAAAGAAACTTGCACCTTTCAGAATTCAGTGGACAGCGATATTTTCGTAATAGGTACCTTAGAAGACAGTGAGAAGAGAAAAAAAAAAAAAAAACTTTTCCACCCTAGTCCGGGTCTTGGATGGATATCCGGGCAAGCCGTTATCGCGGTTCAGATTACAAATTCTGGGTCCCCCCCTGTGGGTCTAGACCGAGAAATTCTTTGGATGGATGAATTGGCTTGAAAAGATACCTATGTATAACGGTTTTTCCTTGAGAAAACGAGGAGCTCGTTGGTTTTTCGTTTGTCTTGGGTCTGCTGAACGAAGAATTACCGATCACCTCGTTGCCGGCACCATACCCTGTACTTACTATACGTGCCAATCGTAATACTTCCGTGCTGTGCTGAGAGTTGCTTGGTATATGCCTCTCTCTCTCTCTCTCTCTTATTACTCTGTTGAGTTAAAAAAGAATCGACTCTCAGCCAGCTCCGTTGGTCAAAATTGCCCGAGCCTCGATCGAGGGAATGGCACATTAGCGAGCAATCGCGCTAGTGGGCGTGTAAAGCTTTGAAAATTGGAAGTCTGAAAGAGAGTGAGCGAGATAGGCTTTCGGCGAATTAACGTTTCGTTATAATATCCGTTCCTGCCGAGCTACAGGACGAGTTTGCCAACCCAAAACCATCATCCCCCCCCCTTCCATTTCCTTTACTTCAACAGTACCTACATGTGTAGGTACTCGTAACTCGTATGGACACTGCAACATCAGCTTGTAGTTTAGTCTCTGACATATCGTTGGGCTGTTTGAGTTGTACCAAAGTTACATTTGTTATAATGGTGATGGTGACGGTGCAGCCCTAACATTGTATATGATCATAGCACATATATGTGCTTTGTGTGTATATACATTTGTCTTTGTATCTGTGCCTCCGAGACTTTAGATCATTTCATGTTACGACTACATCGGTATGTGTTTCACTCTCTATACCATCTCTATATATTTCTATCTCTCTTTTTTTCGTATATATGTTGGTGTGGATATTTACGTAGGTTATATGCACCAGCCAAAAGGGGGGGGGGAGAAGAAAAAAAAAAGAGGGAGAAAATCCAACGATGAACGACGAACTATACGAACGACGCGGGGATATATACACCATCGACGTTTCGGACCGGGAAGCGGCAAATTGAAATCTCGAAACGTGGGCGTAACCCTCCCACGGCCTGTGAATCCTGTAAAACTCCCCCAGGGTCTCTCGCCAGTCGATTCTCGTGCAAGCGTTATTATCTAATTCGCCATAGTTCAGAGTAGACAGAGTCGACGGTGGCTCTCGATATTTTTTTTTTTTTTTTTGTCTACATTTTCTTCATTTTTTTTTCTTTCTTTTTATTCGTTTATTCCTCTTCGATCGAATCACAACCAATAATAACAATAATAATGATCATCATCCCAAGAAGAAGAAGAAGAAGAAGAAGAAGAAGAAGAAGAAGAAGATAATAATAATAATAAGAGAAATAAAAAGATGAAGAGGGCGAAGAGTCAGTGGATGCAAGTAAGGCTGGAAATAGGAGTTTTGAGAGAGGGCTGAACGAGGAACGCCGGCGTCGCGACGTCGCAGCAGTAGCAGCAACAGCAACAGCATCAGGAACGAGAAGGGAAATAGAGATAAACGTGAGAAAAAGGAGAGAAAAACAGTTAGGATGTGGTAAAAGAGAAGGAGAGAGCAACGCTAAGTGGAGATTCTGGCAGGAATATCAAAGCGAGCCGCGTTCAAAGACACACACGTGAAAGAGTAAAAGGTTAAAAGTAGCCAACGAATAGCGTAAAGATATAAGAAGAAAAAAAAAAAACAAATAAAAAAAAAATCAAATACCCCAAGAATCAGAGTAAGAAGAAGAAAAACAAGGCGAAATGCAGAGAGACAAAAATTTCAACTTTTACACGTAGTATGTATGTAAGTAAGTTAAGTAAGTACATACCTACGTATATACAGGGTGATTCAGAACTCCGCTGACAGCGGGAACTGGCGGGTTCCTTATCGAATTACGAAACGAAAGTTCCTTTACGAAAATTCTCCAAGACCAACGGTTCTCGAGTTATTCAAGATCGCGCTTGACCAATCAGAGCGTCTCTCCGTTCTTCCGTCTTCCTCTTCTCTCTCCATCTCGCTCCAGCCGGCACTATTACTGTCGCGGAGAGATGCTCTGATTGGTCAATCGCGATCCTTAATAACTTGAGAACCGTTGGTCTCAGAGAATTTTCGTAAAGGAACTTTCGATTCGTAATTTGATAAGGAACCCGCCAGTTCCCGCTGTCACCGGAGTTCTGAATCACCCTGTATATCTACTTTACTCGCCCCAAATCTGAATTTAGCGAATACATCCCAGATATTGTTCGACGAATGAGCTATTATACCGAATTCTACATACATGGGTATAAATCGAAAGAAAGAATATAAAGGGGGGCTACGATGATACGTTAAACCGAATAACTTCGCGATCATGTAAAGAATAAACAAGAAGAAGAAGAAGGAGAAGAAAAAAAAAACAGAAATAAAGGATAGAAAAGAGAAAAGACAGACAAGAATATATATATGTATATACCCTATACAATATGTAGTACATGTATAAAGAAAATGCGACAATGCTGAATGTAGAAAAGATCTCGCTTATACACAAAGCGGGGGGCAATACGCGGGTTATCCTGGCTATGAAAACGTTTTCTGAACCACATCACGCGAACTGAATATTCGTCTCGCTTCACAGACGATTTTTGAGGAACAATTAGGTCGCCGGTAGCTGAACGGTGTATTCTCTCGATCGCTGCAGTAAAGCAAAGTGAAGGAAAACTAAAGTATAGTATAGTAAAGTAAAGTAAAGTAAAGTAAAGTAAAGTAAAGTAAAGTAAATCACAAAATCACGGTGATTCTACTACTCCCCTCAGCGACCGTCCCGTTTCGAATTTATTGTTATCGTGTGACCATAGAAGCAGCTCCTCATGGAGAGAAGTGTTGCCCAAGTTTTTTTTTTTCCCCTTCTCGTAGCAGAGAGAGAAAGAAAAAAAAAGATAAAACGAGAAAAAATGAGTAAAAGGAAAGAAAAAAAAAAAAAAAATATATACAGGAACAATCAATTCACTTTGGCCTTATCTTTCCTGTGACGCTAATCCTGGAACCTGAATTACACGCGGAGTTACACGAGAATAAAAAGAAAAACAGTTTCCAAGCAAAGCGTTAGAGAAGACGAAAAAAAAGGAGGGGGGGGGGGGGGGGGGGGAACAACAAATTAAAATAAAATAAATGGAAATACTGCACGGATAGCGGGATATAATGCTGATTGTTTTTTAACCGGTAAGTAATATCTTGTTAATCCTGAATTATTATCCGCGAAATTAAAAACGAATCGTTTTTAGAGCCTCCGTGTCCATTACGAACCGACTAATTGCTTCCCAAAAGTGAATTTTCATAGTCTTCGGTATACCCAGGAACAAGTAGCAGTAGCAGCAACAGCCAGCAGCTGTACCTGTATTTCAACTCTCCCCAATTATCAACGTCTCTGCGAAAAAAAAAATCAGCCACGAATTATTCACAGCCCGGACACTCTTTGTTCTCAATTCTTTAGCATATCTCTGTGATCTCAGGATCGCTGTTATTCGAAACTGGATTAATTTCACGAATATTATACATTTAAACATATATATATATATATATATATATTTTTTCTTTTGTTTTCAACAATTCGTGACGATCGTATAGCGTCTAGGAAATATTCGTAGAGACAACGAAGAATAGAAGGAGAAGGAGGAAGGGTTCCACTAAAACTGAAAATCGATTTATGGAATGTAAAAATAAATTTACTCTTGGGACAGTTGACATAGCGGTTAGTTTTTTTTTTTTCTTTCCATCTCTGCATCTCTTTTCTTTCTTTCTTTCTTTCTATTCGATTTTCTTTTTATTTTTTATTTTATTTTATTTTTTTTTTTTTTTCACGAGTAAACACGTCGTGCGGGGGACTCGGGTTTCTTGTTACGGGCGTGGCATCGGTCGTCTTACGTGTGGCAAAGAGTTATATAAAACACTATGTGCTCGTGTGCGGGTCCGCGCGGCTTCCTTTCAACCTTTCGTCATTAGACGGGCGGCTGCCACTCCGTTGTTATTATTAGTTAACTTCAAATATTTATCATATTTCTTGGCTTCCTCTGTCACGTTCCTCACCGATCCTCAACCCACTGCTTCCTTCAGCCCCTGTAGGTCCATTTCGTTTCGTCTCATTCCCCCCCGTATCACATACGTTATACTACGTATAGTACCTATATACCACAAGACGATATTCTACCGTCTACGAGATTCATAATCAGATGCAAAGTCACCCGATCTGAACCTAACCGTTTCAGTCCCTTGGTATTTCTATCCTTATACAATAGGGGGATACATCACAGTCTCGGTTTCATGGTAACTTGCATCAAAAACCCTAGAATATGTCTTCATTTTGTCTTCCAACTTGATCAACGATTGCTGATCATGGTCTTCAGGATAAATTCACCCAATGTCACTTATAGACCCTTTGGAAAGCCCAGCGTGTTCAGCAAATCACTTTCATCGAATTCTTATAGTGGTTGGCAGCACTGGGCTTTTCCTTAAAACAGAATCAGGACATTGAGAAGCAAAGAGGATTTACTTCCTGTTCATGGTCTTAAGAAATGTTCAAAAAGTTACGTTTCCTGCTAGTCTTTGATCATAAGTCACTCATAGATCGTGATCGGCCTAGATGTTTAGCAAATCACTTCCATCAAGTTTCAGTGCGGTCGGAGGTGATGGGCTTTTGCTCAAAAAAGAACTGAGAGACATCGAAAAACGCGACACAAAGGCTTCGAATTATTATGGATCATTCGATCCTAAAAGTTTGCTAGCTGCTTCTTCATCATGCGGTATACTTTTGAAATATATGTGTTTCAAAGGTGGATTTGCCCATCGTCTTTGATCAGACGTGTCAGTCATAGGATCGTTTGTGGATGTTTAGCACATAGCCTGCAGGGTAAAGTTCTTGAGGTTGATGGTACTAAACCGTTTGTTATATACGAGGCTGCTGTTTCCGCCCGCGTTTCTTTATTTTTGTTTATTTTTTTATTGATTTTTTTTTCTTCTCTCGATGCGTTCACCAACTTCCTTGGCTCTTATTCCGTTTAGCGAACGAGAAATTTAGCAAAAGCTCAACGAGTAAGACGTTCTCGTTATAAGTCGCGGAGTCCGCACAACAGACTGCTGCAGCATTTAAACACTTTCCGAAACATCTGTGATCCGGTGGTTAAGACGCGTCTGCGTACTATACCAACCTATTAAAAGCTCAGTTACAGTTTGTCGAAAAGAGGTAATATAGACGTAGTGGTCGTGTTTACTCGAACCTGCAGACACGTCTACGTACATATCTATATATACATATATTCGTTGAAACTTTTTTTCTCGGCCGTGGGAGCCAGGCTACTAAAATCACTGGACGAAGTGTCAGCTCTAGAGATCAGAGATCAGAGATCAGAAGAGCCGTTGAAAGAAATGGTCCGCCACACGGTCCCCCATCTTCCGTGCTCTTCGAAAGATCCTTTTCTGGTTTATAAAATATCTGAACTGACCTGATTTTCTCATCTGGTTTTGCCGACTCCACTGTGAGGACCCTTGAACTCTTCGACGAGTTTTCAACAAGTCGAACATGAGGCCACGTCATTACGCCGACTAATTCCTTCAGGGCATGATACTCCTCTTTCCCCCTATCCGAAGAATTTCATTTGTAAACCAAATCCGAATGTCGAGGGGTAGAAGTGGATCCGTGAAACCTTACCAAGATGTTCAGAGTATTTTGTGTCCTATATCAAGGATTTATTATCCTCGAAGAGTGCGTCACGGTGAAAATCTCATCTATACAAGGAACGTTCATTGGCCACGTGTAAATGCCTGTGAACGTATATATCATAGAAATCGGTACCAGGCCGGCTGGTTTCTTCTTAGGGAAGGTCGAAGAGGTAGGAAGAAGTTGGGCTTAAGGGCACGCAGGACTCTCTCTCTCTCTCTCTCTCTCTCTCTCTTTCTTTCTCTGTATTTCTCTCTTTCACATAGTATTCGAATGGGCCTAACGGTGCCAAAGGCATTTTCTTTGTTCGAACTCGGCGGGGTTGCTTCGACCGGGCAGCTAGCCCAGATCATCGGCTAGGTTGGTACCCGACGAAAACCCTCGTCTCCGCCTTCGCGGCGATTTTCTATAGTGTGTCATTTTCTTGTCTGGCTTCGAAAAGGTTTAGAAATATTTCTCTGTAAATTACAGGGTAGTTTTGTGGGAGAAAATATTGTCTTGATGTATATTATGTGTTTCGGGGCGATCATCAAATCGCGAGGTAAGAAGAAAAAAAATAAAAATAAAAATAAAATAAAATAATAAAATAACGATTTTTATAAAATCGTCCGCATCGTGCGTTCGTTCGGCACAAAATGGGATAGAAACTATCCACGGGGATTCCGGAAAAATTGGCGCGGTGAAAAAAGAAAAGCGTTTTTGCTTTTCTCCTTTTCTTTTATTTTCCTTCTCCCTGGTTTTAGAAACGGGGACGTGCGGCAATTCTTCACCGCTTTTGTAAAGACGAAGGGTATTTTCTCGAGGGTCTTCGGGTGGATTTTGTTGACGATCTATATACCTACACCAATACCAATATACCAGCACCAAAGATGACTAAAAGTCTGAAAGATGTTCTTTCCAAAAGAGCTCCCTTCTCCTTACTTATTGGGCTGCTGCTGCTGCCTTTATTCACCTATGAATCGTAGAATTTACAGAATGATGCTCAGTCGCTCGGTATTTCGAGGGGTTTTCGATGGACCTGGGGGACCTTAGCCTCTGTTCCGAATCCCCTATCGTACAAGAAGAAGAAGAAGAAGAAGAAGAAGTGGAAGCCATATATTTTCAGTTTTAGACTTGGATCGCCATGAATTGAATAGTCGGTCTGGACAGTCGGGGTCTGCCTCTTTCTGGGCCCCTGAAGCAGGAGCAGCAGCATCAGCATCAGCATCAGCATCAGAGTAGCAGCAACGGAATGGAAAGGAATGGAAAGGTGCATCTTTCGATCGAGGGACTGGCTCAGGTACAGACGAAGAGACTGGCCTGAGGTAAAACGGATAAGAGAGAATGGTGAGCGATTACCTTGCTTTTAGGTATGGGCTGCTTCCAGGCAGTATCGTATTCACAGCGTTAATAACTCTTCGGAACTGCTACAGCAGCGACTATATAACGGCTGTAAGTATTGCCCAGAAACGAATGGAACCGAACTAAAGAGACTAGAGACTAGGTATATATATAAATAAACTTTGCTAGATCATTTCACGGAGATGAAATAAATAACTGATCGATCTCTCATCGGTCACACTGTTACTTAAGATACTCGATGCAATTTTATACTATAGACAAAAAGATCTGATGGTAAATAACGAGACAAAATGATGACGGAGGTTAAATTATTCGGTGTGAGGAATTCCAAATAATGCTTTAAGTTGATTCTGGGTTGTTTTTTTTTTTTTTTACATTTCATTTTTAGTTATAATCGTATACGACGTATTGCGAAAGTAGAAGTCGTTTAAGACTAGAAATGAGATCAGGCATAAGGTGGCTAAATGGGACTTGAGCACCTGCAGGTGCGCATTGCCGAGGAGTTAAAATGCGAACCTGTGCGCAGGACCCCGCGAGGCGAGTGATGCGGAGTGCATCACCCGCTGGGTTAGATGCTGAGCTGGCCAGAAGTTATCAGCTTCAAATCGGTGTAATTTGACCGAGAAGGTTCTTTCTGCACGGTCTGGTTTGCCGGATCGTGGCTTCCACACATGTGTGTTGCAGCGAGGGCTCCTACCCACATCGTATACACAGTTATATGCAGTAGGTATATACTTCAACGATCGTAGTGCTCTCTCAAAATGGAGAGTGTAAAGAAGATGGCCGGTGCCAGATCTTTTCTGCTTTTATTATTTTTATACGGGAATAAAACGTGAGATCAAAATCTGAGTAATAGACGGAGTTAACATTTTGGTTATTCCCTTATCGTCAACCAAAACGATTACTTACTTATTTATTCACCTATTTTACTGGCTCCTTTTTTACCCTCAGTTTTTACTCTTTATCTCAAAACCTTTATTCCGTGGTTCGTAAAAAGGCTCGAAAACATTTGTCGGCCGGAAAGAGAAAGAAAAAGAAATAGAGAGAGAGAGAGAGAGAGAGAAACTCGCAGGTAGAAATCGGTGATCGGTACATTCCTCCATCGTCCCCGTTCCCCACCGGGGGATCTTCTCAACGATTTTTTCTTATGTTTGTTTCCTTTTTCGAAAAAGGTTTCTTGTACATGATATCTAGTTCGGACTCGACTCGCCCAGGAAATTATTCGGCGGTTTTAGTTCCTTCGACAAAACCATTAGATATATAATTTGATCGTGAATTTTTTTCCAAAAACTCGCTAAAAACTTACGACACAGGATATATCGAGTAATGGAAAACATGGGTCGTTAACCACGGACGCAATAATATAATTCGAACGATCGAAGATTCGAATAGGTAGAAAATAATGAGGGGAAAACAGGAAAGACTGAAAAAAAAAAAAAAATAATAATGAAATAAGAGAAAAGATTTTATTTCGCTAATTAGCAATTGCGTTGAAGATATTTTTCCATTGCTAATTATCGTGCGATTTAATTAACTAACGAGGAAGTATCGATTACTCCCTTTAGGTTTGAAAACAAAACGGAACTAAATATACGGATGAAAATTCTGTCTAGTGTATTTCGTACGCAAATATGTGATGAAGAAAACGATATGAAACATAATCGTTGATTTTAGTGGAAATGAAAAGCGACGTTTCGGATCATTTTACTGTCTAGCTACCTGCGTACTTTATTTTCATTTTATGATGAAGAGAGTTTGAAAGTGACATTCGAACGACGTCAAGCAATAAATTTATGGGGTTGGGATTGAAGCTCCGAGTTCCAAAAATTCTCGAAGGTTAAAATTTCGAGTTTATTTGAGACGCGACTCTGAGTTTCTAGAAACGTTAGAGTCCGAAAGTTGAAAATTCCGGAAGGTCGAAATGCAGGGAGCTCAAAGACCCGAAATTTCGAAACTCAGGAAGTTAAAAAATCCGAAAATTTTAGAAAAGCTCATGACAAATCAGTCAAATAAACGACGTTGCATGGCACGAATTCCGAGATTTCGAATTTTGGCCTTTCGGATCTTTGGCTTCCGGAATTTTTAACCTTCGGTGTTTTTTCATTCAAAGTTTTTCAAATTAGCTACACAGACTCTCGGGGAAATAATCTTTCTAAAAACTCTGAGTCGTTTGTATAAAAATTCGCAATTTCGAATATTCGCAGCTTTTGAAATTCGGAATTTCAATCCCGTCCCGAATTTTCAAGTCATTTCGAGTTCCCGTCGATTTCGAGCTAGTTGAAAACGTTATAGATATAGAAGCTGAGCTCAACTATTCCAACAAACTGTACCCAAACAGTCAAATATTTGATCGCGAAGAGTGAAAAACACTTTCCTCTATGTATTCGTAATGTGGAAAAATATCGGAGGGTGTAAATATTTTCACCATTCAATACAGGCGTCGATATTGTTATAAAATTTACGTTCAAAACCGCGTAGTCGTTTGAATTATTTTCCAACCCAAATACATATAAAAATTGTTTATCGAATTAAACATCCGAAAAATAATCTAAGAAATTTGTTCCTGCACCTTTCCTTCGGAAGTATAATATACCTAGAAGATGAAAGGTTGAAAAAACGAGAAGATAAATGTTGAAAATTTGTTAAGAGGATTCTGAAGAGGGTATTTCCGAACGTAAAGAAAGAAGGAGGAAGAAGAGAATTACGAAATAAAAAGAAAGAGCAAATAAAATAAATAAAGAAAAAAAAAAAAAAAACATGAAAGAAAGAGGAAAAATTACAGTCAAGGCATTCACAGTATATAAGGAATAAATGAGTATAGGTATATATATATAGAGAACGACAGAAATATGAAAAACTTAATAAACCACCTCGCCTACACAGGACTATCGGAGATATTTGACTGTTTGTCTGTTTGTCGCGTGTTTATACCCATATACGAAAAACTAGAATTTTGTATGTGTATTATACGTAAATACATTATTCTCATAAGATTACGGTTGGGGAGGCGCGTTTCGCTGTATAAAAAAGTGATAAAAACTATAAGAAAGAGGAGAGACGAAGAGGGAACCAAAATCGTATAGAAATCGACCCAGTCGAAATATAAGCGCACAGAATAGTACCTATATATACCTACTTAAATATACATCTATCGTTCTCGTGTGTAGAAACATGTGATATTGTGTACAACGGAAAATATAAAATGAAATAAAATAATATGTATAAGAAAGTCCTTATTTCAAGCATAGGAAATGCGGTCAAACGTTGACATTGCAAATAATTCTTAGATATGTAGTGCTGATATAATTGCGTATATAATAACGGAATATATACATATATAGGACGAATAACTGCAGTGCCTTGGTAAAATTTTAGCAGCAGTTTTAAAATCACGGACAAAATAACTGGGACAAATAGTTTGGTAGATAAAAATCGTGGAAAAGTTTTTTGATCGAGAAGATTTTCGAGCAGAATTAGAAAACGAGCTTCGGATTACAATTTTTTTTTTCAACTTTTTGACGATGTTTCTTCGCTCCGAATAAATTGAACCGGTAGGTTATTTTCTTTCTGAGAATGAGCCCCATAGTTTGGTGGAAGAAAAAACCAAATGAAAAAAAAAAAAACACCCGTAGGAATATTTGTAAAACTGCAGTAATAAGAAGCTAGTTTTTTCTACCGAAGAACATCATTCGCATGCTCATTTTAAACTCACAAACGATTGACGAAAACTACGAGTGAATAGCAAAAGAGCAGTTAGGATTCAAAACTGGCTAGAGACGGGAGAGAAAAAAAAAAAAATAATAATCACAAAAATCTGAATCCAAGACGATTGAGAAGCCCGTTTCGTCTGCTTTGCAGAGATTTCATCCTCGAAACTTTTTCTTCGTTTTTTATCCACCAGAATATGGAAGTTTTGTCCTCGAACTTAGTAAGAAACTTGACGAATTGTCTTCTGACTGATACGCGAGAAATACGATTTCATTTAAAATTCCCACGTGATCGTAAAATTAGTTCATCTTTTCATTTGACGTTTATAGAAGTTGACGCAATATGTATGTACACATATATACATATGTATATATGCATATCGATATAGAAACGTACACATGGGGTTTAGTAGTTCAGAATTGTGAGAACGAAAGAAGAGATAGAAGAGAAACGGTAGAAAAAACGAAAAAACGAAAAAAAAAAAAAGAAAAATTACCAAAACCGCCGAAGGAACGTCGTAGCCAAACGGTATATACCTGAACACCCAGAAATGTCGAAAAAGCTAAAAATAACAGACAGGGAACCGCCTTTGACCGCGCGGTGCATTACGGCCGACGAAGGTAGGTATATAGTAGGGTCTCTCTGTATGTCTGTATGTCTGTCTGTTTCGTCTGCCTCTGTCTGTGTCTCTGTCGTTATCTGTCTTTCTCTTTTCTTTCTGACTCTCTTTCTATACCATGCCATAGGGTAGGTAGGAGGCAGTGCTTTTGGCTAACTTGGGGTCCCTAACAGGAAACAGCTGCCAGGTTTTGTTAATATTTAGTTGGTTCATAGTTGGCTTGACCGTCTGTCCATTCCGTTTCATTTAATCCTTGGTTTTTCGCTCGGAGAATTTTCCTCCTCCTCCTCCTCCTTCTCCTTCTCATTTTCCCTCATTTTCTTTCTCTTTCGATTTTTCACAGGCAATTCTTCGACTTCTATTCAGAAGCCTGGGAAAAGAGAAAGAAGAACGACAGAAAAAAAAGAAGAAAAAAAAAAAAATGTATATATGTATATTCTCATGGGTATACCTTGACCGCTTAAATTGCTTATCGATATAGAATATCCTGAGAAACTCAGAGTCTTTCCGAAGGACATTAAAGCTACGACCGACAATGAGACACGTTTCTGATCTATCTGTATCCAGATATCTTGAGCTGAGTGAATCCTGCAGTCTTCGGGACGCAAAGAAGAAGAAGAAGAAGAAGAAGAAGAAGTGGAAAAATTTGAAATTGAATTTGCTTTCGATTTACGTATCTAGCCGCAGGAAATCGTCGACTTAAAACCAAGAAAAAAAAAAAACAACCAAACAACAAACCGAAGGAAGTAGTTCTTCTTCGTCGTCGAAAGAAGTGGAATAAGAAAGTGTGCGAGTATTCGCAAGAAAAAAAAAAAAAAAAAGAAAACAAACAATAATAAAAAGATGGCAATCGTTTTAGTCGGTATAAGATGGAAATCCGCGGCGCGTGATATTATTCGCAAATAAAGTTAAAACGAGCGAAGCGCAGTAGCGATTCAATTGCACGGGATACTCGGTGCGATGAAAAAGCACTCAGTTCGCCTAGCCGTAATATCCGGAGCTTGATAGTCGCGGGATATGCATTCGATATTGCAATGCGAGAAGATCGGGGTCTTTCTTAGCCTTCGGTCGCGAGCCCACGATATGCGTGACTCGGGGCTTCGGAGCTGCAGGAGCCGAATAAGAAATGAATGAATTTATTGCTGAGGATACGCGCGGGTACGCTGTTGTTATTATCGAACTCTCTGGTACATTGTAGGTGGATGTACAACATTGCGTCATCGTTTCTCTATCGAGAATAATGTCGTAAGTCGAGCCCCTGGAGTTGAGTCGAGTCGAGTTCAAGTCGGTCTTTTATGCTGAGCCGAGTTATTGTATCGGTTTACTTCTTGTTTCCTCTCGCTCGGCGAACGTTCGACGTATGTACATACGTCTTTCCTTTTCTTTTCTTTTCTTTTCTCTTCTACTCCGTCTTCTTCTAAAGCGATTGACTAATAGACGCAAATTTGGGAAAAAAATCGCCACGATTTTTTTCTCACGCCGTTAAAATAACCGCATCGCGATAACGACAGACGTCAAAATAACCTACGCTCGTTGGTTTCTTAATAAACCGCGTCTGAAAACAACGTCGTGGTGAACTTGGAGAACCGGGCGCAGTGTCAGGTCGTGGACATGACTTTTATATCCGTAAACGTGTTGGCTCGGTTTTGATACCGACATTCCGTATAACGCACCGCGTATATATGCGGTTGGTTAATTGCGGGAAAGTAACGGCCATATACTAGTATGTAGTAGTCGTCGTCGTTCTATCCATCTCGCAGTCGTAGTCGTAGTCATAGTCGTTTACGCGCTGTAACCGGAATCCAGAGAAAAACTATACGGCGTGGTATGTTGCGGCTCGAACGTACCCTCGACCATACCATACTATACAACCAACAGCTATATCCTATCCTCTACTTTATACCTGAGGAGATGGACATGCCTGGCGTTAAAGTCTCCGGATTCGGTAAGCCCGCCGGTACCGACTCTAGACTATAACGACTGCGACGAAATGCGGTACGGCGGTGGTTTCCGACGGTCGCGCGAAAGATGTATAATACATCTTTTGCGGTTCGCTGTTTGATATTGCGAAAGATCGCTAATTGTCCTAAATGATTATTTTCCCTTTCGGAATGATAAGCGATCGATTATTATCGAAAATATACTTATGGGGTTTGGGGTATATCTCATCTTCTGTTATTATACGTTATTTGTTAACTTACATTGAATTCGTAGTGTTCCAATACATGCTGATTGTTTTCGCACAGTTGCTCACGGTTGAGAGCAGAACGGTTTGAAGACAGACTAGGAAAACTAGGGTCACAAACGACGTAGAAACCATCGTAATATAAAAACCACTTAAAACCGAATCTAATCATACACATTTAGTTTGCTGTTATGATCGGGCCATCGGTTTTGACTCTCTATATCACTTCATATATAAATACGATAATAAACTTTTACACCAATTAGCACACTCTTATATATATATATATATATATATATATACGATCACCGTCACGTTTTCGTCGCACTTTATTCGCACTTATCCTCATCAATCGTTCCTGGCGTATCATGTGTTATTATATTTCTCGATTGAGAACGGGGGATGTTTTTTCAACGTTTTTCATTATCTAACCACTGATCGTTTACCGCCCGTTAACGACGAACCTTGTACGGCCAAATTTTGCACTCGGAATCCACCATTCGGGTATTAGATATCTTTTCGATTCTTTATCAACGGGGTATTTTCTGATCCTCTTGTGCAGTCCGACATCGGTAGTGCGAAGATGTCGGTATTGAGCACCCAGCGTTATTTCGATCAGATTAAGGCTTTCGTCGGTGCTTTTCATTTGTTTTTTTTTTTGTTTTTGTTTTTGTTTTTGTTTTTTTTTCTTGTCTTTTCAAACCACGGGCGCGATTCAATGCTTTCTTTGTTCGCCCCGATGATGATCGTTGCGGCGAGGCTGCCTATTCCGACGCTTTACCCTATTGCGGGTTGTATCTTTTCGATTATTATACATATAATAACGATGCGCGCCGATCGAAAGACGATCGCAATTGTCGCCGTGATTTTTCAACAGCGATTTTCAAATCCGCGCTGCGGTACTGTCCGTCGATCTTTTTTTTTTTTTAGCCGGTTTTTTATCACCCGCAACGTTCTCTTACTTTGAAAGACTTCTTCTTCATGATCGATCGATCTCAGACTAGAGCTAGTGCAGCGTGTAGCAACGCTTGTTCAACTTATCGCCGTGCACATTACGTATTCCAAAAAAACGTTAGTTGCGATGCGTTTATTCCACTGCTCGATTATCACTTATAGTATATCGAGCACCGCGTTGCGTGTTTTTGTTTAGTTTTGCACAGGTCAAACTTATAGTGTAAAATGTGAAAATAATAAAAACAAGGGGTGATACGAAAGGGTCGAAAACTTTCACTGGTATAAACCGAACTTGATTTTAGGTAATTGTTCCTTAATTTAACTTTGCCGTTACTTGGTAAAGGGCGATTATTAAACGGATCGACTAAATGTCTGGTTATCGTTCGTTCGTGGAGCGCGTTTCGAACGGGGAGAAACGCTCTGAACGAAAACTGTGCTACCACCAGTGCCGGGGCCGCGGACGCGTCTGTTAAGGGCCGCGAGGCAGCGGCTGTGGTTCGGTTCGTTTCGGAGTTCAAGCTACGTAGTTTGCCGAATAGTACCGACGATGATGCACGAAGTTTGTCCGATATTATCCGATCTTTACCGAGTATCACCGAAGTTTTACCCTCCCTCCATATTTCCCGCCGTACCGCACGGCCCGGCGTGCCGTAGTCCGTACCTCAGGTATCGCGTACTGCCTGCCTAGTCCCTCTCCGCGCGAGAGAGTCAGGATCAGTCTATGCAAGTTCTGGCGGCACCGTGCAGAGTTTGCGTTTCGAAGGTGTGCTCATCTCCGAGTCGTTGAGTCGCGCGATGACGCGCCACGCTGCGCCGCACCGCGAGCCTCGATTCTTTTTTACATCTCGATTTTTATATACCGAGACTCTTCCTGACCGCCGTGCTTCTTTTTTTTATTTTTTTTTTTATTTTTACACTTTTATTCCCTACTATATACGTCCCGAGGCGTCTTCTCGGCGGACGTGTACGGCTGCTAATCGCCGTTACGTATCAAAGTTTTACGGATTTAATCGAATCGACGTGTCGTCGATTTTTTACTTTTTCGCAATTCCCCGCACCGCTAACGAATCTACTCTGTTTGCAGATCGATTTTTACTCATATTTTTGATCGTCTCTTCGCCCAAGGGGTTGCGGCAAGTTTTTGCTCGTCTATGGCGAAAAAATCACCGTTGCATGTGTCAAAGTTCAAACGGTTCAATAAAATCAAGAATTTGCCGATTTTTTTAACCCCTTTTAGGAAAATCGGCAACGATTTTATTAACCCCATCACCGATGGTCAAAACTATTCCGTTTTCAGTTGGGATGAGCACATAATCTCTCTTTCTCTTTCTCTTTCTCTTTCTCTCTCTCTCTCTTTCCTCTTTGTGTATACGTCTACGTGGCTACGATCCTAGGGCCTGGGGTCTCGAGGTCCCGACGAACCGGTATCCACCTACGGACAGTCATGTTAGTCATTAGTCCGACTAATGTAACGCTTCAAATTCTATCGAACCTGTGTACAACGGCTTCTTTTTATTCTTTGGCTGCCTCTGCCTCTTCCTCCACTTCTTCTTCTTCTTCTTCGTCTCGTCCTTTTCTTTAGCGGTCGTTTTTGACGTCCGACTATGCAGGTACACGTTCTCAAGGATTCCGTGCGATCGAGGAATTCGTCGTTATCGCCTCACACCGAGTACCGATTATTCGCGATTTGTTGAAAAAAAAACAACAAAAAAAAAAACCCCCCGTCTCCGGATACGCGCGGCTAACTACCGACAGTCGCGTACATCAGCTACCATTGTCTAACCCGACTCCCCACCTTGTACCGGACGTGATTCTAGACTCTGCAGCGTGTCCACCTAGTAAGGAAAGAGAACGGTTTCAATCTCAGCGAAGGATTCTTATGGATGTCGCGGTGATCGGTAACGGCACTTTTCATTTTCTTGAACAATCGCGGTTTTAACAACCGCGGCAATCGTGTGTCGTCGTAATTTTAGAAAATCTCTATAAGATTTGAAGAAAACCGGGTCGAAAAAATGGTGAAAACTTATGGTAAAAAGTAGGTGAAATGGTGAAATTCTTTTACGTCGAGTACCCCATGAAGGGGTGAGAATGAGAGAGGAAACTTGTTACCGGGTCCTCTTTGGCTGTTGGGAAAATTAGTTCCTAGCACTTATATGGTCCACGGGACTAGAGGAGTAGGTAGGTACAAACGAGGCTGTATACGACCTGCGACAAAGGAACGAGACTTTGCTACGGTCCCGTGTGCCGCCCGGCCCGGGTGGAGGCGCCAAACCTTTGTCCGGTCCGGTGTGCCCGTCGGCAAACAAAGTTGACCCTTAACCGACACCTGGACAAGCGGCTCGACTCGTTCACTTGAGAATAGAGTTTTCGCGAAAGCAGAGGATATTTTTTTTTGTTCTTTTTCGAAAAATGTTCGATTCGACGTCTCGCGGCAGGATTACGGGACGTAACGTCGCTGATTGGTTGAGCTAGTCAGCATCTTCGGTTATAGAAATCAAAGGAACCGAATAAGTGCTTCTTAAATATTGATCACTCTACTAGTGACTACGACCCACTTGAAGTGGAAAGCGGATTCGCTAAAAGGATAAAAGGCGAGGAGACAAGATCCTCAACTCATCCAAGTGTCAAGAATATTTCCACCCTATCGCCTTTTCCCTTTTTCTTTACCTTTCGATTCGGATCGGGGGTTAGCGAAATGAAACGGTGATAAAATCAGCCGGACTTTTGACTGCGTGCAGGACGAGTTTGTTCGCTCGTATTAATCCCATTTTCTTTAGGCAGTTTGACGCAAGTTCAAGAAATTTTTCAGCTCGTTTTCACTGGGCAGTCAAGGATGAAATATATCTCCTTTCTCCATCCGCGACTGTTAAATGTAAGTTTATGGATTTCAGCAAGGAGTAACGACTTTTAAGTCGTAAAAAACGGCGCGAATCGCTCAAGTACCGTCCGAGTCAAGTTCATGCTCGTCCTGAAAAGCTCGCGTTATGCTCTGGCTCTGTTCTGCGCTTAGTTATATATATATATATATATATATATATACAAACTTACAGCGAGATGACCGGCGACGACGTGGCTCTTCATGCTACCTTGATATTCCGTCGACAATCTTGCCATAGATACGGTCAAAGATCTAACGATCCATTAGCCATTAGCTAATCGATACGTCAATCAACCGTCGACACGAACAATGGAGGCTTGCCTATATTGCCGTATATACCTTCGAATGGAAGTGATTTCCATTCCTGTCCATTAATCGTTCAATTTTCGTCTCTAATTTTAATGATACAGGTGCACCACGTTCCCCAGCCTCCTTCCATCTCGCGTTTTTTTTTTTTTTTTAAATTTCTTGCGAAAAATGGATATTTAAGGAACCGCAAAATTCTGATCTGTAAAATCGGCATACTGCAGAAGTTTAATACGACGTAAAATTTTCCAAATCCTTAGGCCTAATCCCCCACCGGGGTGAATACCCGAGGGATAACCGTGATTTCCTGACCCTTTTCCCCCCATTGTTCTACTATATTCGGGAACTCTAAATGTTTCCCTTATTTCGGTACCCGCGAACTGACCATCCCGATTCATAATCCGAGTATAACGTCCTCGTTCTACCCAAGACTTGGGAAAAAGGTTCATGCAGATATATATATTCTCTATAGACGAATCTCCCGACCGTAATTCGAAATTGCCTATTACTCCGGCCGGTTGTTAAACCATAATTTTAGTACAGCTTGACAAGTCGCATCTGACTATCAGGTTCGTTCGCCTGAAGAAAGAATTTTGCAAAAATTTTGGAAAACGTTTTCTAGGGATTAGGTGCGTGGAACTATAGCAATTGCAGGTCGTATACGTAGACATAGTTGTACGGGAAATCAGCTAGAGAACTTATAGCTGGGATCCTGGTACACAGATGAATGTATAAACATGTAAATAGAAATATGTGTGCATACGTGTGTAATATATACAGGGTTATATGCGCCCGTCGAGGGTATAGGGAAGAGAGAACACAATGGCAAATGGTATTCTATTATTCCAGATGGGCCTGCAGCATCTCCGCCAGTCTCTCGGGCTCCAAGGAATGCAGCCATGAAATCATTCTCCAATATCTCACCGTTCGCCCATCCGTTCCTCTTCTCCATTCTCTTCTCTTCTTCTTCTTCTTCTTCTTCTTCTTTTTCTTATTTTGCCTCGTTTTATTCATCTTTCTTCGTACTCGCGCTACTACCTTCTTCGATACTTTGTTACCTTCTTGTAAAATCATTTTTAACAACAACGAAATCGCTTTGACGGAAAAAAATAATTGATCAACTGGTTTTCCCTGGACTTTTCATCAGCTAGAATCATTACTTTTTTGCCGTTTGATTCAGAATCTATAACTTTCGGTTGGTCCTCAAGCGATATCGTACAATTTGCTTTGAACCTAACCTAGCTAACATAAGAAGTATAAATCTGATCAGAATTCTATTTGGTTTTTTCAAACAGTAAAATATTCAGCCATGACTTTCTGCCATAGCAAAGCATTAAGTTACCGAGTTTCATTCCGGTGGGTTGGATAGTTTGGAAGAAACTACGAATCCCGTTTTCGAGGTGATGATAACTATTGGTAACAATGGAATTGTCTGTTCGAATTTCCGTTATTACAAATTGTTCTTACCTCGAAAACAAGAATCGTACTTTCTCGACGAGTACCTAATCGATTCGAACGAATCCTTGATGAATGAATTCAGTTTTTTTTTTGGCAAAAAGTGGCTACGTGTGTCACTTGATCAAAAAAACTGATATGATTTCAGTAGCACTAATTTTTTCTACGTTAGCTAGGTTAGATTGGAAGGGATCTCTACTATATCACCGTAATAGGACAGGACAATTTTTTATCGCCAGGACATACGAGTCAGTACGATCATGAAAAGTTTTCGAATTTTTTCGTCCAGCGGTTTTCCAGAACTCGTTCAGGCTGATTTAATTTTTATGTGTGAAAACTAGAGTAGAAAAAAAAAAACAAAAAAAAAACTAGAATGAATCGGGAGCGGAATGAAGTTCTTGATTCTAATGGAAATTAGCAGTTTGCGTTAGCAGAGAAGTTATTAAACGAGTCGAATGAACCTTGGCGGTCCCAGTGTCGGATTACACATTCGTTCATTACTCCCGCATGATGAAGAATAAGAATAAGAAAAAGAAGAAGAAGAAGAAGAAGAAGAAGAAGATCATCATGAAGAAGAGTAAATTGGTAGAATTAAATTTTTACGTCCCGACAGACCGAGTGGTTCAGAAACAACAACGAGTTTGTATTTAGCAGCCGAGAGAGACCCTTTTTTTTTATTTATTTCTTTATTTCTTTCTCTATTTCTTTCTCTGTACGTCATAATACGAGGCACGTAGCGTTGATTTCTAAGTCGAACTACCGATTTACTACTCTCGCATATTAAACCAACTATACGTGATATAACGACGCAATTACAAAATTGCTCTGGTTATAATACATATATATATACATTATGTATATATGTAACTACGTCTGGACTAGTTTTACACTCTTAATTATACAAACCGCACGAATTATTTGAACCCACTAATCATAACCACCGTATAACGTCCAGCTAGCGTAGCAGATCGTTAAATTTGATACGGTCATTTGTAGGTACGGGGCGGAACCGGGTACCCAATTTCTAACACAAACTTTACTCCCATTCATTTTTACCTCTGAACAAAAATCAAAATTTCATCTCGCCCTTCATCTTCTTCTCCCGCAATATCCAAATCGCAAAAGTCCCCTGATCCAATTCCTTCTTCAAAATCCATTCGGTTTTTACAAATGTCAAATTAGTTGACTCGAAATATGAAAAATGAATCAATCATGATGATTTTTTTTATAGATTTTTGAAAATTTTTTTTTTTTGTTTATCGAGAGGGTAGAATTTCGCGAGGAAGTATATATGGAAATCGGTATCTATGTACATAGTGGTAACGGATGTACATTGTATACATGGAATTAAATACCCGTGGCGTCTGCAGGAATTACGTATTGCCAGTTTGACGCATAATCCTAGAGTTGTTGAACTGAATATCGAACTTGCGCCACTTTCTCCTCTATGTAATACTAATATCGCGGGTAATGCGCATGTTTATTGGTAACCGTTCATCTGGCTTATATATACTACCTACCTTATAGCTACCTAGACGTCAGGCTACGGCCTAGATTCCTCGTCTAGCTGCTCGCCTATATACCTTATACCTTCCTGCAACAGCCCGATATCCCAGCTATCTCGGCGTGGGTGAGCAATGACTTGGCCAGACGAGTTTTAGATTACTTTTTTATTAACAACTTTCATTTTAATCGACCCCTACCCTCATCCATTCTCTTCCAATAGCTCGTTTGTTCGTTCTCTTCGATCGATCGAATCTTGCGCAACTTTTCGCCACTTTCGTTTTATCGGGCGATAAAACCGCGGAAGGAATCTAATCCACATAGTTTTTTTTTTTTTGTTTTTTTTTTTCGTTTTTGTTTTTCTTGCAAATTTGTTTGGAATC
The DNA here is from genome assembly GCA_963989295.1 of Ametastegia equiseti. NCBI lineage: Eukaryota > Metazoa > Arthropoda > Insecta > Hymenoptera > Tenthredinidae > Ametastegia > Ametastegia equiseti. The sequence continues at coordinate 5,331,613 of OZ022400.1, forward strand.
AAGAAAGCGATTTTTTTTCAACACCGTTTGATTGAATATTGGATATTTTTCAATCGAATCTCTCGATTAAAGTTTTACCGCACCGTTTTTATTTCGTCAAGGGCAGAAAACAGCGCGACAGCTCAAATCTGTTGGAACTTTTTTTTGTATAATTTCTTTTTCTGAAAGAAGAGAATGATTTTACAACGAGATTCAATAAAAAGTTGGCTTTTTTTTTCTTTCATCGCGAATATTTTGGTTAATCGAAAGTTTGCTAATTCTCAACTGTTGTTATTCTGATCGGTTTACCTTCGATATATTCTTATTCCATATCGGTTCATATGTCGGTTTTATGGCTCATTTAGATTCTTGGTTTTTGGAACTAAGAAATTTTTGATTTTTTGTCATTGCGAACTTTGATGTTTTCAGTTTTTACTACCCTCACCGGATGAAATGGAAGATATATATGGCTCAAAACTGCCCAAGATTCCATCCGGAAATAGCCGATTTCTAATCGAGCCGCGATAAACGAAAAATTATTCTCTCGAATTGAAAGAAACAAATATTAAAAAAAGGCAGAAGAGATTTTTCCCCGAGCTTAATTTCCTGATCAAATCAGAACGTTGGAAAGCTGCGCGGGAAAGTGCGGCTATTAGAAAATTTGATTTCCGGCAAATCGAACCTCTTGTATTATCGCAATCTGCATTTTACTATTTATAAAATTCAGAAAAATCATTCGGGATAAATGATGAGCGTTAGGAATTTGGATGATTTGATGATGAAGTACTTTCTAATTCATGGATTATCGCTATTCATATATAAGTTCGATATTTGAGTCGCTGAATTTCAGGATTTTGGTAATTACGAATTTTGGGGCCTTCGGTTTTTCGATCGGTACGCTGATCTTGTTTTCTTTCTTTGAAAAAATCGTCTATTCCCTTCACTTCCGGAGTGTTTTAGGCTTGTGAAAAAGAATTTGTATTTTTTTTTTTTTATACGGCGTTGAAACGAGCTCATGAATTGTTTCTGGTTTTTAGGTTTATTTTCCCGGGACTTGCCACAGTCGAGGTACGTAACATACGTACGTAGCTGAGATTAGGATAAATCGTGGTAGTCGGCACACGGGGCGTTAGCTCGGGCAAACGGGATCAAATGCACGTTGTTATATTATGTATCCAAGAAGTTCGGTGCCCGGTGAGAGAGAGAGAGAGAGAGAGAGAGAGAGAGAGAAATAAATAGAGAAATAAATCGAAAGAGCAAGGGAGATATTATATAGTGAGTTTAGTTTGATAGCGGTGGAGTTAGTTGCGGTTGTTAACGTTAATAGAAAATATGACTCACGCCTATGGTATAAAGCCAACAAACGGGGCCCATGCAAGAGAGTGATATCATTCCATCACTCGTTCATTCATTCATCCATTCATTCGTTTATCCATTCATTTATTACACATTATCATATTTCCCAAGCCTCATGCCCCCAAGAATTATAATACAAGTACACAATTCTATGGAGATACTATTTTCTATTCTTTTTCCCCATCGGATTACCAAATTTTTGGATTTTTTTTTTGTGCCCAACAGCAACAGTGTTTTGTGTGTGTTTTTTTTTTCTTCGGATTTTTATCCTCGATTTTTCAACATTTTTCGAAATAAGTTGCGCAACGAAATGGTCTCTGAAATTCTTTTTATAATTTTCACACCTTTTTCTATTCCCATAGACAACCACGAAATATATTTAAAACTTAATCAGCCAATTTCGGATGCTTTTTCAAAAAGTATTCAGTCAGCAATGCAATCAATCGATTTTTGAATGTCTGTATTCAATTTTGGACATTTTTTTATTCATCACCAGTTTATATAGAGAGCGATTTGGAATCGTTTTCTTTAATTTTTGGTAATTTTTAAAAATAAAATCCGTCAGAATAAACAGATTTTGACTTTTTTTTAACTGTCTTTTTCAACTTCGGTTAACGTGCTGAGCCTGTTCTGTCCAAGGAAAGTACTTTGATATTTTTTCTTTCAGTTTTTGACGATTTTTATTAAAAAAACTGAGTAACAAAGTAATTTCGAAATTGTTTCTTCCGATTCTGGGCACGATTTGAAAATGTTTTGATATTTTTTCACCGATTTTGCAGCGTTTAAAATATGACAAGCATAAGGAAATGGGATTAAAAATGTTTCTTCTTCGATATCGAGCGTATTTTTCTCTGCTCTAAATTGTTCAGCAAATTGATTTGGAAATTTAGTTCTTAGATTTACGAGTCGCCCTTTAGCCCGCGATCTTACGAAATCGTTTGAATCGCGAGAAGAGGAAGACGTGTACCGTATGCCTTGGTTATAACAGGGCAACACAGCTCTCGGGATAAAAGGGAAAGGAATAATTTGACTTGCATAATAAAGGCGGCCACCCCGTGCCTGACTGAAAAGAGGTGAAAGTGTATCAGGAAGAGCGGTCGGTTCCGTGGCCTGGAAAGTGTAGATATTTAGTATACAGCTGTATATAATGCCTAATGTATGTATGCCTTAAGACTTAAGTCCACGTCCATACCGCACCGATTATCTTATTATTCCGAGTCTTTCAAGTCACGATTCTTCCTCGTCGCTATTCGGATCTCGATTTGTACATACCTACAGGCTTTGGGATATCGGGCAGGATCCATTCTTTGCCACGTAATCCTTGGGCGTCATGACGACAGACAAGGAAAACCGCATCCTGAACAGTCTGTAGTCTGGTACCTCAAGAATTAGCCCAGAATTAAAATTCCGAATTTCAAATGCTGCGAAAGGTGAAAATTTACGAATTTTTCTATTACCGATTCACAGTTTTCAGAAAGATTGTTTTTCCGAAAATCTTAAGTAGCCAATTTCAAAAATTCTCAATGGAAAAGTACGGAAGGTTCAAAATTCCGAAAGCTAAAGATCCGAAAGGCTCCACGTTGCTTAAATTTGCAGATTTTTGGACTTTCTGAGTTTTCAACTTTCGGATATTTGAGCAGTCTGCATTTCGATCTTTCGAAACTTTTGAATTTTGGAACTTCAATCCTGCTCCTTCAAGTTTGCGTGACTGTAGTTTGCTTCAGCTTCAGTTTCAGCTGAAGCCTCGGAGCTTGAGAAAAGTAAAAGTTATGGCACAGCCTGGCAATTGGTCACTGACATAAATTCATAAATTCATGATCCCGCGCTGGTGGAAGCAAGCAGCCAACAGCCAACAGCCAACAGCTAGCAGCTTGGCTCGGTTCAGCTCCATGGGGTGATGGGAATTTTAAACGACTTTGCAATTAACTGGCTGTTAGCTCCGAGCTCGAGTTCGTGGCACCAGGGCCCCGTGCCGTGGTAGTGGGTACATGTTGCCGACGACTAAATCGTTTGATTAATTCATTTCATTTTCAAACCGATCATGAAATAAACCGACTTTAGCCGATTTTCACCGCAGAACAAAATCGTTATTCGATTTTACTGGACGAATAGGACGGACTGAGAAATGTTTTAAGAAGTTTTCGAAGGGGTGAGATTCAGTTAATCAGATCCGCTACATGCTGGAATTAGGTAAAAGACCATGGAACAGGCTGAATAAGTTGGTTACAAACAAGCTGAGAGATCAGGGAAAATTTAGAAGCTAACAATAAATCAAATCTGGAACTACGATCTGATAAATGAGCTGAAAACTTTAGAAAAATGGAGCTGAAATTAGCTGAAACTTCGAAATTCTGATGAATAAAATTCTGTTGAAAAACTGTACAGCGTTAAAAAGTAATATCTGATGTAGTTCAAATGAGCTGAAAAGAACTGAATAGATGTAGTTTGTAGAAAATTGAAGTACCTGCCTAACTTCGAAACGCGTTGAAACGCATAGAAATCTTTCGTAGTGGTTTTATATGGTGAAAAGAGCTTGATGATAATTCGCTGAAACATGCTGAAACAGATTTAGCTAAACGGAATTGACAGTAGCTGATTTAAAATGAAAATAAATGCTCCTTACTGCATCGAAGATAGATGAGATATCAAATGAGTATTGAAATGTGCTCTGAAACTGTCCAAAACTCATAGAAATCTACTGAAGCTGCTGAAACCTCGGAGAAAAGAGTTGAAAAGTGGAATAAAATAGATTAAAACAAGTTGAAAGTCAGTTGATAGAAATTCCATATAGCGGGATTCGAGTGGATTAAAATGTTTTCGGTCACTGAGAATTAGCTGAAGAATCCAAAAACCGTTCGATGGGGTCCTGAAACGATCTGAAACGATGGGGATCTGAAACGGTTTGTCCAAAACTCATAGAAATCTGCTGAAGCTGCTGAAACCTCGGAGAAAAGAGTTGAAAAGTGGGATAAAATAGATTAAAACAAGTTGAAAGTCAGTTGACAGAAATTCCATATGGCGGGATTCGAGTGGATTAAAATGTTTTCGGTCACTGAGAATTAGCTGAAGAATCCAAAAACCGTTCGATGGGGTCCTGAAATGATCTGAAACACCCTGAAATCAGCTGAACTTGCAACAACAGATAGTGAAAATTACGATTTTGACATTGCAAATTAATAAGAGATCGACGAGGGTCAGATAGAGAATAGAAAATTGTTAAAATTCTTCCTGAAACGATCTGAGAAACCCTGAAATTGGCTGAACTTGCGATAGTTAAAAGTGAAAATCATGCTTTTGAATTTGCGAATCAACGAATGATCGACGAGGCTCATATAAAGAATAGAAAATTGTTAGAATTCGTCATGAAACGATCTGAGAAACCCTGAAACTATGAGAATACAATAAAATTGAAAGATGGCAGCAGCATTTATGGCGGCTATTGGTCCGTTCGTGTATAATCGTTTGAAAAGGAATCGGTTCTCACGGGCATTTCGCGACCATACGACCGACTAGAGCTGCAGTTGGGTTATATGAATTCGGAATAAGTGGCAATGAAAAATTAGCCAACAAATAACGCGTTTAAACTATTTGCTGGGCGCGGCGAAGCACTCTAATCTTTTAGTCCTAATGGCCCGTTTGGTGTGGTCGAAAAGTTGGCCTTACGAATTTTAACCGGATATATATATATATATACGTATACTAACTTTTGGGTTCCAGACATTGGGAGATATATCTAAGACTGCAGCATAAACCAGCAGCTCAATCCTGATCCTCGTCGCAGACATATATTTTGACGACTTCGAGTTGTTAGCAATTCCGTTACCCCTCGGGGGACTAAAACATTTTGCCCTAGTATTTTCGGCACGATTCTGCACGTTTGTTATTTCGAAAGATGAAAATTACCCTTCGCCTTTCTTTCTTTATTTCCTTCCAAAACTCACGGACGATTCTCTCTGTTATTTCCGTTATTACCATTTCGTTGCGTTTCCAGGTTTAAGAACCCACCATGAGAAGAATAACTATCCGAATATAACTGCCGTTCCTACTTCGAGTTACGACCGATTCAAATTATACACACGAGCCAAAGCTTAGCAACTTTGTTTTCAGAATTCTCAGCTCGGGCGTTTTACAAATGAAAATGTTGGATATATAGAGAGGCTATATACAAATTTTTGTATACGCCCGGTATTTCCAGAAACCCCCTTAAATACTTCGGAATGGCAAACGAAATATGGGATTAGCTGGGGAAATCGGTCTAGCCCGATCACTTGGTTGTGTTTAGCATTTTAATGGCCAATGTCACTCCCACCGAGTTCAATTTCGAATTCATCCCATGCTCGTGGAACGTGGAATTAGGCCAATTCGAATCTCCTAATTTCATGCGTTCGAATAACAGACTATCTGCGGACTTCTGCGAATTCAAAGATTCTAACTTCTACCCAAATATCGTACCGTCAACTTTCCTTTTTTTTTTTTTTTTGTTTCTTTTATGATCCTTTTTTTTGCACCGTCTCGCTTTCTAACAATTTAGAGATCTTCAATTATCCCATTCTCATTCCTATCTGCATTCCTATGCTACATTCTGTAATTATATAGATATTTAAAAAATTTTCGATTTTCAACAGAATACTCAAAGTTTTGGATAAATTCTTTGTTTCGTATAGCTGAAGTTCATTTCAGATTGCAAAGCTTCAATAATACCTTCGTTAGGAGAAAAGTAACTCATTTTAATCTCTTTCAGGTGATAAAAAGACGAAGTCATATAAAAAATATATCGAAATAACTGGATATTCAAATTTCAAAAAAGTTTCTAGGACCAATGTGAAATTTCAAATATCTATCAATTCAAGTCGTCCTGAGACTGATAGATATGACAAAACTTTGAAGTTGAATTACAATTTTCTAATAAAGTGCAAAAAATTCTATTGATTATAAGATTCTTCGTGTTGGATGCGAAAGATAAAAGAATCAAGAAATCGTCGACTTTTTTTTTGGGTACAAATTTCAATATTTTAATACAGCGGAGAAAACTGAATTTGATTTAAGAAACAAGAGTCAACTTCTTGACCAGCAAAGAAATTTGTCTGAAAAACTACTTGCAAAATTTTCATGATTAATCAACTGCAATAAAATGAGTCTGAATTTGTCTGGAATAAAATAAATGATGAATATTTTTTCATGAAAAATTTAGATTTTCATTTAATGTGGCAATAACGAAATGGAAAAAGTTATCGATTATAGCTAACAGAAGAGAAATTTGTGGTATTGGTTTGTTATAAAAAATCATTTGGAATTAGGTATTAGGTATACATACATATGTTTATGGGGAAAAAGATGGCGGTCTCTTTGTCAGATCTACCAGCTAGTATAGAGAAAGAGAATTGGTGGGTTTGAAATTCCTCCGGATTCAATTCGTCCCGTCGCGTCGCGTCGACTCGACTCGGGTCTGGGCCGTCCACTGGCCAACTTCAGGCCGGTTGGATATTTCGCCAAATCGCGGACTGGCCATTCTTTTGTAGTCTGCCGTCCCGTGCGTCGTCTGCAATCTCTTCTTGCAAACGTCGCGCTTTCGCCAAACCCAAAGCCAAACCCAAACCCAAACCCAAAGCCAGAGACGAAAGCAAAGGCGAAGCGAACTGCAACGGCGGACGTTCGGCGAGCCAAACCAATGCGATTCTTTCCTTCAACTGCACCTGAACCAAACCGCGTATGTTCAAACTACCTGTTGTTCTTCGGACACGTGTTTGTGCCGCGCTAACCTGTCTGTATGTCCGACCGCTTCTCGTCGCCTGAACGAGACCGTGAGAAGACCCAACGACGACGTATTACTTCTTCGAGTGACAGCACGACGACGCGTCGCTCAGTCTTCGAACGAATCCGCGGCTGGTACGTTCGTCGCCGAGGCGATTTTTCCCGCACATGCTAATTCCGACTACAGCTTCTGCAGATCTCGTCCTGAATTTTTTTTTTTCTTTTTTTTTCTTTTTTTTTTGCAATGTCACAGGGTGTCTAGAGATCCTGAATATCTTGAAAATCCTGGAATTAGCCTGGGATTTTTTTAGTAGTACCTTGAAATTCTGAAAATAGTCTGGATTTTTTTTTAGGAATCCTTTATTGTTTTCCAATTCAAAAATTCATTTGCACTTTTCACAGTACGATATTTAATTATTCAATTAATATCTGCATTGTGAATATGTACTTATATCTAAAAAAAAGTCATCTACTAAAGCGATGTATATACAATATGGTCGAATCGCTTGTCTGATTTGGATTAAAAAAAATACTGAAATTTTTTCAACATCGTTTAGTTACATCGTATGGCATATTTTTGAGTAGTCTTGAATTTACGTAAAACTACCCCAGGAAATCCAGGAATTAGGCTTGGAAGTTGGAAACCAGAACTGCGATCATCGGCTTCGAGATTTCGCGTGTTCTTTAGTCGTTTGAAATATAGAAATAAATATCTAACAAAATATCTATCTTGCGAATAGCCAGAGATTTGTAAACGCGAAAAGTTGGCAAAGTCTAGTTTCGATTCCGGTTCTCGTTTCGAAAAAACTGGGAATCGAAAACTTACTCTGATGACTAATTTCCTTCGAATTCGAATCAAATCTTCAGCATCTATCGTCCATTTATTTCCGCCTTCTTTATTTTCCTCATTTGGAGGTCGGGTCCGGATTCGATCGCTCAAAAAGATCCTGAAAATAGTCTAAAAACAAATTTCGAATTGGTCTGATAAGACGAGAAATTCTCTCAGCTGCGGAAAACTTGTCTATATAGAGAGATTATTTAAATAGATTCAGCGAATTCCGAGAAAACTTTGACGGCATTTTGTCAAAAACATTCTGAAGTATCAACTCGATTCACAAGAAAGAAAGAAAGAAAAAAAAAATGGTCGGTTCATTTCTCGGAAAATATTCCGGTACAGTTCCCAATCTATATGCTGATTATCTCTGAATTTTTTCTGTTTTATTTTCCTTAAGTTTTCGACTGTCCTGCTCAATTTTATAAAATGACTAAATAAATCACTGGAGAAACGGTTCTCCAAAAAGTTGCCCGGGTTTTGTTCGTGCTGAAAGGTACGGGAGTTCGGTATGAAAATTTCTCAAACTTCTTTCGGAAAATTGATTGATATTTTACAAGGTATTTTTTGGATTTATTCAGTCGACCCAATCCGAGAACTGTAGAAATTCGCTAACATCATTTCGTCTGATATTTGGTATCGAGATTGAAAAAAAAAGCAAACAGCGAAACGAAGGAAACCAGACAAAGAGAGTCTGGCATTCAAGAGGCTTGTTGATTTGTACTAATCGCTCTTCACGGACGTCAGTAATTTCAAGTCGAAATGGGTGAAAACAAATTCTTGATGAGACTGTTTCTCAATGCTTGGGAGCTTTTTCTATTTTTTTTTTTTTTTTTTGTGGCACGCTATCCCGTAAATTAGATGTAGTCATCTTGGATATTGGAGTTGGAACAATTACTCAAAATTTTGTTTGAAAAATGATAATTTGCAAATTCGCGTCCATCAGGTTTGCTGCTGACGTAGGGGCGACGAATAATAAACAACGATCCGAGTCTCTCCCATTTGAAAACCAACCCCCTGATCACTTATCATTTATTTACGATAAATAGAAAAGAAATTTTCTTCCGAATTCTGAAGTTTGACGATAATTAGACGTAGTGGGTCCGATTCCCTGATCTTTGCCGCAAGTTCTTTATCATAGCTCAGGCATTAGTCGTAGCCGGTAGCAGGGTGCAGTTTCAGCGAGTACGTGTCCCGTAGGGTCCATGGTCGATGATGAGTGTGCGTGCATGCCGGGGTGGATATACATACACACACGAGTATGGCCGGGTTATACAGAGCCTTGGGTAACTTAAGAGAAAGAGAGTGAGTGAGTGAGTGAGTGAGTGAGTGAGTGAGTAAGGGAGAGAGAAAGATTGAGAGTAGGGTTGCGGGTCGTGAAGCGAAGCGAAGCGAAGCTTGGCGATGCCGAAGCCGAAGGGAGGCGTCAGCCAATGAGAGCGCGACGATGTGGCGGCCATTTTAATGATCGGGCGAAGGTAAACAAAGGGTAAAAAAAGGAAGAGAATGACTTCGTCCACCCTTCGCGGCCCCCTTTCTTTTTCAGTAGCGCACCCATACGCGCGCTACGTCAGATCGAAGGGTGCCCAGGGTCCAATCACCGTCCCGCATCTCGACGACGCTTCTCTTCTCCTTCTTCTCCTTCTTCTTCTTCTCTCCTCCTCCTCCTCCTCCTCTTCGTCCTGGTCCTCATCCTCATCCTCGTCCTGGTTCCTGGGCTACGTGAAGAGGAACACACATATCCAGCATCCCCATATTGGTACCCAGCACGTTCTTCAAGAAGTGAGTAGTAGGAGCCCATGGCTGGGGGTGGTGGGTAGGTATAGAGGAAAGAAGAGGAAAATATGTGTCTGCAGGGTGAAAAACTGAGCGTCAATTAGAAAAAAAGCTTCTTTGAGTCTCACCGCGTTCAAGAAATCATCCAACCATCCCCCACCCTCCGTTTCCTGCCATGTTTCAAATGGCACTTTCCTTGGGGGTGGTTGGGGGTAGCAACGCAGCAGGGGGTGGTGGTTTTAGACCATCTACCGCACCCTCCCCCTGCGCCTCTCACGCTACCGGGGAAATGCGAGTTATTTAAGCCCCGTGTGTACTTTGGAGGTTTCTGATCTCATTGAATAATTTGTAATGTTTCCGGGCGGCCCGCAATCTAGTGTTACAAAGATATTTCCGGTCGACTCCCCGTCTACAACCGTAACTTATAGAGCCCTAGCCAGCCCTAGGGCACCTATAACCTATCTATCTATCTATCTATCTCTAGGTGCGACATGTGAGGTGTAATAGTGTGTGGATCGATTCCTCGCTTGGTTATGAAACTGGTACTGGTTCTTAGACGCTGTGTGGCGCTACGGTAGCTCCTCAGCGGAAATCCCCCACTACGAAATATTCTGGACCAACGTTGAGGCTCGCGTGAAGTGTAGTGAAGTGAAGTGAAACCATGGTTAGAGGAGGGAAAGAGGGGGGGGAGAGGGTCGTGAGAATGAATCCAGCCACGACAAACGGGTCCGACTGACGCTGATGTGATTTGACTACGTTCACACCTACGCGGTGTGCCCCGGTTACTTCCCGTGGGACATAACGCACCCCGTAGGGTCCCCCCTAAGGCAAGACACTACGGGTTTCGCCCGCGTTAAGAGCTGAAGAAGAAGAAGAAGAAGAAGAAGAAGAAGAAGAAGAAGAAGAAGGAGGAGAAGCCCGTTCGAGAAACCGGCTGTGTGGCTTGGGTATTATGATAAAACACCGGAGTGGACTCGAGAGAGCAGCTTCGGCTCTGGCTCCGGCCTCCTCTTCTTCCACGCGGTTGGCGTCACACTGAACCTCATATCGGGTTTCGTTCTCTTCTTATGTCTGGACGATGTACGAACGCTTTCACCCTCTATGGTCTCTATATGCTCGGGGAGGTCCTGCTGACTGGATCAAGAACCGATTCGTCAGGATTCATCAAAGCGAACAAACGCCTTCGATACATTTCGGACAAATTGGAGGGAATTTTTTTTGTTCTTTTCTTTTTTTTTTTTTTTTCTATCGGCCTGCCATCTATCTCGTCTTCTCGATATTGTAGGTGTTAGGATGTCGTAGTAAATGTTCAAGATGGCTGGTGAGGTACCTACCCACCTACCTTGTAACCAACACCATTTTGGCAGCCATTTGTCGCCCAAGGGGAACTCGATAGGGCTTAATTCATCTTCCTGAGACCACCCTCGATCGAGTTACCTTCACGTTCACCTTAAAGATGGCTGACGACATTCGGACGCCGGTGGCCGATATGTTTGTCGCCATTTTGAACAGCGAAATTGAACGACCAAAAATGCAGCTGTTAAAAAAATTTTAGAGCTGGGCTCGATGGTCTCCGATGAACCTAACCGAACTTTAGTGTGCCATGTCGTCATAGCGTTCAGCCCGTTTATTGCTTCGAGGAATTAACCGAATTCTAATCACGGACGTCACGTGGTGGAGAAGGTAATATAGAGTGGGAACACCCTCGGAACATAATTTTCTACTTTATCCCAACACCTAGAGGTAACTCCTCGTGTTTTATTTCATCAATAAATCAGCTCACCAGCGCTAGTAGTGATAATGCCGAAGGTGCGCAGTGCCTCATGGTCTTCCTGTGGTTGTGGCTGAGGCTGAGGCTGAGGCTGAGCCTGGGCTTGGTGTTGGTGAAACGAATGAAATGAAAAGTTGTCAGCGGGTATCGGGCTGGCTATTAAATGGTCGCTTGAGTTTCACGCTAGGCTGCATCTGCCTCTAGGCTCTTCGACTGTGCACCATTATACGAATGCCTATACTAAGTATAAACTTGTTAGCTAATTTTCTATTGGTACCCACCGGAAACTCGAAAGAAAACGAAGCGCCGAACGAGAATGAGAGAAATAAAGATAGAGGCATTCAATCGTGACTTCGAATAGATATATATATATATATATATACAGAGGTTATATTCGAACAGGGTGACATTTTCTATCCTGGTTATGCTGCGGAGGATTTGAATTGACTGTAAATTGTTCATCATCGTTACGCGGTTGGTGCAACCCACTTGTTGGTAGTCACAAGTGATTTATGATAAATTACATCCTCTCGGACATTAATGATCCAGCAGTAGCTGCTACTAAAGGGTAGCTCATTTCAAATGACAATAACTTATGATTGGATTCCTGGACTATTTGACGGGTTTGCTTCATTCGAACAATTCCCAACCAAGATCCATACTCAGCTTATACGCTACGATAGGTTACTCAAAAGAATTCAAGAGCTGCCATCAACGAACGAACTACGATTTTCAACTTTGAAACCAAATCGATCTGATGAAGGGTAGGACATTTAGTTACCAGGCTGCTGATAGTTGCAATGAAATGTTGCAATGAAATGTAAATTGAACCCATTTCAAATAGAGTTTTGAAATGTTCGAGGTAAAGCACAGTTCCTGATGAAGTGCCCACTGATCGAACTCTTGATAAGAAAACTAATTTCTCCTATCCTTTCCAAGTTTTTTTTTTACTGATGACCATGGAATAATGCACGGAGATATTTAATCCCAAAGACAGAACCCGTGAGGGGTGTTTAGTCCAAAGGATCAGACCGAACATTATTGCATTACGAAATGATTAGTAGCTGGTAACAACCTTCGGCTTTAGTTAATTTGGTGTTAGATGCGATGTTCCATGGTACGTTTCATACATGTGGTGGAACACAGGGTTATATGGGGAAGCTGCGGAATCCTTTTCTCTCTCTTTTTTCTTTCGGAGTAATTCATATGCATAATGTAATTGACTTTCGCGTACTCTGTGTGCGCCAGGTACATCGTCCATTCCATAGCACTTCGCGTTCAAGGCTTAACGTTAGGCAGGTACGTTAGTTGGTCTATAATGTTCTCTCCCTAGAGTATCCTGCTGCTTCGAAGGTGCAACGCAACGAAACGAAACGCAATATTGCAATGCAATGCAATATGATTACTATTACTGCGTTCTTGTTGTTGTTGTTGTTATTGTTATTGTTGCTGGACTGCGTGGTAATGGCAATGGCGATGCCCAGGCAATTGTGATGCTATTATTGTTGTTGGTTCTTAAGAGAGTCCCGACTCCCTGGTCCCCGTGGTAATAGACGACGGACGGTGCAAGAACGATAATGGGGGGGGCGAGGTGCATGCTTCAAATTAATTGTTTCTATACTGGCAACGGAGCCGGCGAGCCGTGCCGTGCCGTGCCGTGCCGTGGCTTAGCGGTTCGAGAACCCTGAAGTAGCCGTACCGCCGCACGGACTGTCTTCCATTACATTGCACACCTTATTCCCTCAACTGCATTCCATTCTTTCGCATATATTGAGGATTCGCGCACACCTGGTATATTATCAGAAATTTTTCTCACCGTAGAAATTACCCGCTTCTTTCATCATCATCATCATCATCATCATCATAATCGTCGTCGAGTATAAGTGGATTTCGACGATGCTGAAAGTCCTTACGAAGTCCTTCTAATTCCTCTCGGATTATCAGATAATTGCGAATTTATTATAAAACCTTACGTTATTTCTTACCGTTCAGCTGCGACTGTGGGTACTAATGAATGAATTGGTGCCTTTTTTTTTTTTTTTTTTTTTATAGATGTGATATCTTTCCAATGATATTTTCTAAGCTTTGGTACCTTCGGCGTTTAGGAACCGGTGGTATCGCTGAGGCTGCATGGGCAATACGTACCTGAAACAGAAAAGAAAAGAATCCATTCGTCATTCCTTTGGTAGAGATATATATATATATATATATATACAATATTGTATAAGCGAGTGCGGGATGCCTTGCCCGGCGTCTCTTTTGAACAGGCTTTTAAAAAATCTCCACTATAGCTTACAACGCTATTCACAGCTCTCTTATTTGTCTATTTTTTTAACCCAAACTAATGCTAAACAAGTCCGTAGCTTTTCATACGAGTATTAACGATAGATTCTTAAGCCTTGGCATTACAATAAATATGATACATAGGTTACTCTCAAATATACATAATAACATATGCTCATTTGCATCGGTCACACAAAGTTAAAAATCTATTCGCTATATCACCTTAATTCATCATCGAGCTTCAATGAATGATTTACCATTCGTTCCAAAATGAGTTTTTTTTTTGTTTCTTTCGCCAAAAAGAGAAGCTTTCCTAAGAAACTTTCTCCGAATTCCACAAAGATGAAAAAAAAAAAAACAAAAAAACAAAAACTTAACGGAGGAATGTCATCGGCGATAAAGGACTTTGGCTTTGGGGTAGGTACGGATGGACGGAGTATAATGGAATTGATTTGTGTTTTTGCTTATAAGGTACTAGGCAGATACCCGCACTTCTCTCAGGTTCTCACCCCTTGTGAATTAATTGAACGACTGAATATATATTGGTCATTAAAGCATCGTAGACTGGGTCCCATTAATAACTTAAGCCACATTCTTACGCGGTTGTTTCGTCATCCCTGTACATACACCCCCACAGTGTATGGGGTTGCCACGCTTACGCGATACCCTCTAATGGGATGCACCCCTAAAGCTGAGTCCCTGTTCTACCGATGACCTGTCCTTTGCTGACCTTTACCAACTCGAGCCAAAGGGTGGCGGATTCCCAGTCATACGGTCACTCTAAATGTCATGGTACCATGCCTATGGCAAAGCGGATAAACCAACCAACCAACCAACCAACCAACGAACGAACAAACTAACGGGGACGGATGGGTTTAATGGTCCGGTTATCTCTTCAAGAACGGAGAATTTCGAAGCAGGTTATATTTTCCTCGGGTCGTATAAACGTCGAAAAAATACAAGACGATTGTCTATAGTGATAGGTGAAAGACATTTGTCATAATTCATCACGGCGTTACTTCGAAGATGCTTTCAATAATTTTCCATAAAAATATTCAGTGCGCGATGCAATCCAAAGCTCGGTTTGTTTGCATCATGGTGTAATTTTCATGGGGTAAATGGCGAACTGGGTACCGTTGCTTGGCGACAAACCGATCGTTGGTAGTAGTTGCAGATCTTGAACTACGACTTGGTTTTCGCAGGGTCCTGCAGCACAGTCCGCGCGTGCACAACGGTATTCCCCCAGCTTCCTAATGAGACCTCGTTAACGTCTTCGGCGAGGGTGAGGGTGAAGGCAAGCCAACCAGGCAGGCAGGAAAGCTCGAGTGTCCTGCAGGGTATATTGCGAATGGACTGGACCCCAATCCGGTAAAATATTCAAGGATTCGTCAAGAGGTTGTCCGCTTAGGCGAAGGGCTCCCTGATCTGATAAGAACTTCGATCAAGACCCGAGCTAGGCGGTGGCTCGGCACCGAGGCTCTTGACCACGTTTCGAGAAGATGAGGAGGACCGCCAACTTCAAAAAAAAAAAAAAAAAAAAAAAAAAATACCAAGAGGGCTAGGTCTTACCCCAAACTCATTCAAAGAAATATTAAATAACCTTTCGAAACGTGCCTGAGCTTCGTAGTCTTGGACCTACCGAAGGACTCGTCTTCCAATACTAGTAGGCACTAGAATCTTGGTCGGCAAAAGTGTCTTGAGGAAAACCCATAAAAACCCATAATTGTCGTTTTGTTGAGCATTCATCTTCCTCGAGTAGGACTCAGGGGCCGCCCAGTGAGTCCACGTTTATGGTCGGTTAAGGTGGTGCTGTTCCCTTTACTTGAGGGATTTATTTTTTTCTGTTATGTTTTTTTTTTTTTTTTTTTTTTTTTTTCTTATGTTGGAAAAACCTTAACGCGACGAATCAATTCCAGGCCCTCTTTTAACACACTGGTATTATATATAGGAAAAGAGCTCGACGTAGTTACGTTTGGCTCGACAAAAGCTGGGGGTCTCATGTAATCGCGGGGTATCGCGTCTGGTTTCAAATTAGGTCCGGGCTGAACCACCTGTTGCCTTACAGTATTATCACCGCGTCTCTACAGCGTACCAGTATAGTAGTGCTGCCTCTTTTCATGACCAAAAATTGCTCTGGGTATACCTTGAATGGTTAGATGTGAATTTGGCAAGCTAGCAGATTTTCACAATAAAACAAAAAAAAAAAAAAAAAACATGTTGAAGCTAGGTAAGAAATGTTCTGCGTAAACGAGGTTTTTGAGGTTATGTTCACTTTTCAGAAACAAAACGGATGACGCTTCGAGGGTATAACATGTGCACGACATGCGTCCCAGACGTATTTCCTATAATAAAATTGACCCCTCTACGGTCTATACGGTATACATATATAAACGAGAGAGTAATATCTTGGTTAGGGAACGAGGCGTCGGTCTGAAAAGAGGGTGTAACGCGATAGGGTAGATAAAGAAGAAAATAGTTAAAGAAAAAGATGGATGATCAGGGTTGGAGACGCGCGTTCCTTCTTTTGCCTAGTTACAGATTTCTTGCTGGAGACCGTCTGAGAAAAACAATATCTCCGATCCGTTCAATGGTATGGTATGGTATGGTATGGTGCTATGGTGGCATATATACAAATACATATATAGGTATAATGTAGGTATGGTATACGTGGGTCGTAGTATATATATGTATATATATATATATATATACCGTGTACCGAAATACCATGTATTTACACGTTGTAGGGCACTATGTAAGTCCGGTGGTGAACGGGCGGTGGAAGTTAGAGAGGAACAGGGGCGACACAACCATACTGCGGAGAGAACACCGGGGTTAATGGTTGTCAACATCGGTTAGTGGGATATTTCCTCTCCCGTAGGCATTGGCCATTGATGTCATGGAGTGTGAGCTTTCTTTCACGGGGTAAATTCCTTCTCTTTTTATACCTCAGGGTTTCTTTTTTTCCTCCCTCTTTCTCTCTTTCTCTACTCTGGCAAACCCTGTCCCGTTTCATTATTATTACTATTATTATGATTACTCGACGTGAAGAACGCTTTGTTGATTCGAGCAAGGTACGAGTGCCGGTTCCTTCCTGGCTTTGTTAGCGAGGCGAGAAAATCTTCGCTCTCCTTCTCGCCTTTTCTCTCTTTCTTTCTCTCTCACCTTTTTTTTTTTTTTTTTCTACCGATTCTCGATTCTCGCCTACGTTACACGCGTGTACCTAACTACTTCGGGCCTGTGCCCGTATATACTACTACCCCACTCTTTGTTGTTAGTCAACTCCGTCAGTTTACCAGGTCGGTCGAGGTGTGACACGCACGACAATCCAGACCATCGTAAGCTCTCTCGTTACTCGGTTAACTCCGTCCCTGGATCCTAGACGCCAATTCGATCTTTCGATTTCCAAATATCGATCCTTCTTTCTAGATCGATTACATACATGTCGAGATACTTTGAAGAAAGTGTCACATTATCGATTGTTATTACGATACTTGGTGAGGCGATACGGTAGAGATCGCTTCGAACTTAACCTAGCTAACATAAAACACATATATGAGTTTTACTGGAATTCCTATCAGTTTTTTTTTTGAGAATTGACATACTCAGTCAGTTTCTGCCAAAAAACTGAATTCATTCATCGAGTGTTCGTTCGGATTGGTTGAGTAGTCGCTGAGAAATAACGATTCGTGTTTTCGAGGTGAGAACAATCGGTAATAATAATGGAATTCTGAACAGACTTTCATTACTACAAATTGTTATCACTTCGAAAATACGATTCGTAGTTTCTTCCAAACCAAAGAAACTACTGGAACGGATTTCAGGAGCTTACTGCTTTACCATGGCAGAAAATGGCCAATTATTTTACTGTTTGAAAAAAACGAATAGAATTCAAATAAAATTCGTATTTTTTGTGTCAGCTAGGTTAGGTTCGAGCGACTTATACCATATCGCTTTAGAAGTTTAAAACGATTGGTTTCTTCTAACAGTACTTAATTTCAATAACTTGCGAAAAACCGGCTTGAAATATTTTTTAAATATTCAAAATCGGCCGTTTATGATCCAAGAATCGCGTAGGTGGTGCCGATTTTCTCTGTATAGCACAGAGAACTGAGCGACGACTTACGATTAGTAGTCGAGCAGATAAGAGCGTACTTTTATCTTTATCGGAAGACTTATTACGAGTCGTCCGAGGAGCAGTTTAACGGAGATTTTTTGAACACGAGTTAACCATTAGCGATCTCTCCCGCATGGGCAGCTCGTTGGTTAAGATCGAACCGTCGTTTTAAATTAGCGATAAAGTTTGCCGAGGCGAAAATAATCATCGCGCGTTCCCAACAAACTAAAAAAAAACTAAATGAAAGATTTAAAAAATCTTATCGAAGTCAGTTTTTAACGCGTTTCTTTACCGATCGACCCGATCATTCCACGTATGTGTAACTTTCTACATAAGGAAATGGGTTTTTTTTTTCATTTAACAGGAGGAGAATGAGAATCGTGGGGATTTTTCTTCTTATTTTAAGTACTGCTCATATTATATGGTGAAGCGAGGCTGTATAAGCATTTGGTGGTTCTTTGAACCTCAGAGGTGGTTCGGCGTGTACCTATGTACCGTACCAACCGATGGAATTCTGGATCTACCTAATAATTAATGCGGGGGCGTTTAAAGTGTGCCACACCCGTCTGAACTCAATCTATGAAAGCACGAGGGCTAAGGGTTTCCTTTATGGAGCCGAGCGAGACCAGCTTATCTCAAAACTTCAAGTCATCCTAATCAATATAGCGTTCGTGGATAAGATGATGGTGCATCGACTCACTGTATACTTACTTTCCTATTTTTTTCTCATCCACCTAAGCCCTGCGGTTCCCTTCCTCTTTGAAAACCCCCTTTTCTTTCTCTTTCATACTCTAGATTATATACATTAACCGTCGTATATCAATCAACCCGTTGCCACTATTCAATTGCTCACTATTTCATGACACAAAGTCATTTCGATCTTTCATGTAAAATCGGTTGATATATATATATATATTTTCTCACGATTCGATAATCGAAAGAAATTTATCACAGGTCCTTCGTCGTCGGTATGAAAATATATACCTAAGAACGATCTTGAAGGCTCGATGTAAATCGGCCATATCGACGAGCAGCGATCGTTTAACGATAATGAAATATTCGACGCTTGGTATTATCTCGATAAAATATCGCGGTTTAATTAATCGTTTAATGAAACAGTAGTTAGCGGTGATGATTGTGATATTTTATTATTACCGGTCAAGCCTCGGTCGGTCCCCATGCGTCCTCGTCCTCAGCCTCGAGATCGGGGCCTCCGTCTCGGTCTTGGCCTCATCTTCGTTCGACGTACGAACGGACGGACGGGCGAGTAAAAGAGATTAAAATATCTTCCTCCGGGGATGAAAAAAATGACCGATAAAAAGCTCCACGGTTAACGGAAGATCAGGTGGTGGGGAGAACCAATTTGTAAGAAAAATCGTCGGACGTACGTGCAGAGTCCAGGTACTGACTACCATCCTTTACCATCTTATGTACCAACCAACCAACCAACCAACCAACCAACCAACCTACCTACCTAACTGCTGCAGTATCGAAAGATTGTCGCTTGCAGATAAAACTGCCACCACAATAATTACCCAACCATTTTTATTTTCTTTATTTTTATATCGTACAGTTTTTCTTTTCTTTACCGAATAAGATCGAACAAAATTCTTACCAGAGTTCGCGGAGTCAGCGAATCTACTCTCTCGATCTAAATTCCCAGCAAATACCCAATCGCGATCATGTTTTACATGTTATTGTCCATCATTCTCCCGGCAATTATAATTAGCTCGGTATTCGATTCGAGACAAACTTCTTGTTTTCTTTTTTTTTTTTTTTTTTTTTTCGTATCATACTTGGCTGGTTTGCGAATCATTCAAAAAACTGAAATTAGTTCCTTCGAATTTTGCCGGTTCTGATAAAAATTTTCGGAAATATGGCCAGTTTCGAATTAGATTTTTCTATAGAGAAGTAGCAAATTTCGGTATTAATTCTTGAGGAGTAGGCCGGTTCCGAAGGAAATTTCTGATAATATGGCCGGTTTTGAAAGTAATTCTCGGAGATACGGCTGGATTTTAATGTAATTCTTCCGGACATTTCAATTTTCGAAATAAATTTCTAGTCACACACGGTCGGTTTGAAATTTTTTTTTTCAGGGACATGGCTCGTTTCTGAATAAATTTTCGAGCACATAGCCGGTTTTGAAACGATTTTCCAGGAACATGGCTGGTTTTGGAAGAAAATCTTTCGAACATGCCCGTTTTTAGTGATAAATATCTGAGGTCATGGCCATTTTTGGAATAAATGGTTTTGAAATACTTGAGACCCGACGACTGGCAATATTAGTACAATGAAGACAGAAGATCGATGTGGACCGCGTTTCATATACCGAGTTCAAACTCGTCAGCGAGAAAAAAGGTGCGATGATCGGATCGGTTCTCCATTCGCTACCGCGGAGTGGCGGTGGTTCAGAAGGCGATAACCGTCGACGTTTCATTCGTAATTAGAGAGAATGTAAATCAAAGTCTTGGCTTCTTTTATTCTCTCAGTGATGCGTTTGAGAGGCGGTAGCTTGCCTGGGGAGGCTCTGACTCTGGTGCTGGTGCTGGTGCTGGCTCTGGCAATGGTGATGGTGATGGGTTTGCGCGGGTACCAGTTCCGCAAAGCGGGATCGTGGCTTCGGGAATACAGTGTGAGTGTGAACGGGTCGCATTTGTAAAGCTGTCAGTTGGTTGAAAAGTTAATTTCCTCCGGACTGAAACTTTGCCAATTAACAACTATCCTCTCCGGTCGGTGAGCCTCCGACCCTTTACCGCGATTTTTGTTTTTTTTATCTCTGTTATTTTCATTCTCAGTTTCCATTTTTTTTTTTTTTTTTGTTTTTTTCTGGTTATTTTTCTTTCTTTTATTTTATCCTTTCATTTTTGCCGTTTGGTTCCCTTTCGCCAAACATCGGCAAACGAGATAAACACGTATGGTGACATTCGGTGACGCGATGCCCAAAGACGTGGCAACGAGCCCGAAGGGGACGAATAAAAAGGGAAAATTTAAAGTGTAAAAAAACCGGACTATGTAAAGGGTAAAAAAGACTCAAAAACTCGGGTTTCCAGACCGCGTTAAAGCCTGCATACCACGATGGCGGAATATACTGGTTTATGGTGGGAGAAACAGCTATTGTCTTGTCAACAGGAGCCGTTAAATCTGACCGCGAATCTCTTCACGATCCCACCATTTCCCCCGCAGTCCACACGCCGCCTTCTTATACTTCTTCTTCTTCTTCTTCTTCTTCTTCTTCTTCATCCTTTTCCTCTTTTTTTTTTCTTCTTCTTTTTCTTCTTCTTATTCGTTGCTTCGCCGCGGTTATTTATATTTTTATTTATTATTTCGCCCGGTCGTCCGCTCGACCACCCTTCTGAAAAATCCTCAACAGATCTTATTCCGATAACAAAAAAAGAAACCAAACAAACTATCGGCTGGAGGGACTGCACCTTGCTCCACACATTTCTACTATCCCTGAAACCCTGGTGGCTCCTTAAACACCAAACCTTTCGAAAGGACCATACCGTTCCTCGCGACATCGGCTTGAGCTTCGTCAAAACAGATGCTCTTCTCCAATGTCGCGTGTTCCTTGGCTGTTAACTTCTTCGGCAAGTTACACTGTTACTCGTATGTGTGACGTGATTATGGTATTGGTTATGTGCCAGTCTCTGAGGAGGTGCGAGACAAAGGATAGGAAACAGTAGCAACGACTTCTCCTGTAGAAGCTGATGCTGAAGCTGAAGCTGAAGCTGAAGCTGAAGCTGAAGTAGCAGCAGTAGCAAAGGACCTACAATCGGAACGGGGGATCAGACAGTGACGAATATCTCATATCATTTTGTATCATTAGCCTGAAGTTAAGGCGTTCTGTATCCCTCGGGGATCTCTCCTCTCTGCTCGGTACCATCAAGTGGAAGTGGATAACTTCGGTTCAGTAGATGAGCGAAGGAGTATCATGGGGATAAACTGCTGGGTGGCGATTGCGCCCCCTTATGGCGCCTGCCTTCTTGATCTTTGAAACGATGGGTGAACTCTGTACAGTTTCCCGATGGAGTCATAGATAACGGTGTACTGTCATTGAAAAATACCCGCGAGTCTAGGAGTCGAGGAATGCGCACCGGCCATGACCACCACCGAGACCAAGACCAAGACCAAGACCAAGACGAAGACAGAGTCGACGACGAAAGCCGTTCCTAACTTGCAGGCCTTTGGCTTTGCTCAAACCTGAGAAAGAGGGGCGACGACGAAGTTGGAAATAACAGAGTAACGCTCCGTCCAAAAGCGGACAACGACGCGCTGACCACCTGACCACCGACTGACCTGATAAGGTCATCGCCGTGCTTGAGTCTCAAGACCAAAGACCAGAGACCAGAGAACCGGAGAACCGAGAATCAAGAGCCGGGGAAGAGGCGGCGATTACCTACCTGGAGTTAGGTACTCCAGAGTCGGCAAGGGGCGTGAGAATCACAACGACCCGGACACTTTCTCACTAAACTTATACTTTGGCCAAGAAACGTCACCGGCGTACTGTACCTACCCGTACAAAGATCACGTCTGGTAATGTCCACGCCGTGACACTCCACTGTATACAATTTTTTCTTTTTTTTTTTTCTTTTTTTTTTTATTCTCTCTCTCTTCATTCCAACCGGTCTGAGCCAGTTTTCCGGTACTCCGCGGACTTCCGTCAAGCCGGAGGACGTTTACACACCTTGAACAATTCCCGAATCGCAGCTTGGTCAACTGCCACTGTTTCATCAGCCTCGACGCTCTGGCGATCGCAACGTTAAAAAGTTACTGATGGTCACGAAGAAATAAACGGTACTCGGAGATGAGGACGGACTTCCCAGTTCTCATGTACGAATGCCAAAGTATTGCCGGATCTATCCAAATGGCACAGAATTGGCACTATCCCGGTTGCCAAATTCCATTTGATAATACTGGCCCAATACAGATGAACTATTTGCCCAACGTTGGGCCACTACTGATGACTAGTACTGATAAGTGAACATGGTGTACGAGCCGGAAGTATCCTAAGATTGATTTTGACTTGGGCAAAGCTTGGCCCTTGGTAGCTGTCGGTAGTGGTAGCTATGGTAAGTCAGTTTGCAGTGGTATGTACATACGTAAATGGGTTCCAGAGACTGGAGAACCTAGGAGGACAGGACTGGTGCATGACCTCTGCAATGTGCCATCATCGAGTCGTGATATGAACCTATTGAGAAGGTATTTCAGATGTGATCCTGATCGGCTCAACAGCATCGAAGTTTGTCGGTGGGTCTGCCATGCCCGTGGCGCGTGGATGTACTCGGCTCGTCCATCACTTCGCTCATTTATGCTAATCTTTGGTCGGGAACTGGTTCCGATGCCATTCGAAGTAATTATTTCACACTTGCAAAGTGGTCGTTATTTGTTGGCGCCGGGAACCGGCCGTACCTACCTTCCTGCATGCATGCTTGCTTGCTTGCCTGCCAGCCTGCCTGCCTGCCCACCAGCCCATACAGCTTTGCTTCGGACTTAATTAATAACGCTAAATATTGCTTGGTACTCGCCTCACGTCTCTGGCGGTACTGTTTATTACACTTATCGTCGGCATGGTACCCCGCCCCAGAGATCGTGAACATTACAATGACCCAAAGAAGCATCAGGCCTCAAGAAAACACTTGGAAATTCTGTAATAATTGAATTTTCAAACCTGAAGAGGCCACCCTATACACATCACTGCACTGAGACTCCGCGATGAGTTCCGCAGCCTTCTTTTGGAAGATTTAGGAAAGGTTTATTCCAAGATCAGGGAACACGTTCAGGCTGAGGTGGTAAAAATTAGTTCTCTGCAACGGCTGAAGTAAGAGGAGCTTTTGATCCTCTCAAGAATCTATCCGGTCTTCATGGTAGGTACGGGTCTCGGATTTGTATACAATAGAAGATCGGAGGATGAAATCTGGTTAACATATTCCTGGCACCATCATCACGAAATCAACTGCTGTAGAACGGTCACGCTATATCTCCCCCACACAGTGGTGGCACCGTTCATTGTTAGTGGTCATGCATTCACCGTGCTGGGTTGTTCTTCTTCTTCTTCTTCTTCTTATTTCTCTTATACTTGTTCTTGGTGGTTATTCTTAATCGCGGAAGTCCGCGTTTAAGCTGCTAAATGATATTTAATATCGTCGTAATTGTTCAGCGAGGCGTCGATAGAATCGTTTGTGTGTTTATATACGTTTTTACAACCATCATGGGGTCGACATTATATTCTCTTCGTTTAAGAGAACAGCGTTGTAGAGAAATTGAGAAGGAAGTGATTAATTTTCTGAATGCGTATCCTCGTCGTCTCGTTCAAATATATACCACTTCGCCTGTTTATTTTACCGATCATTGTTATCCGGTAGGGACATCGTCCTGCCAAATTAAAAGGTCCTTCGTTGAAGGCGCGATCGTTGTGGGGTCGGTCCTGCAGGCATCAGGCAGCTTGTTGGTAGGTACCTGGCAAGGTATATAGACGCGAAAAGAGTCTGAGGAACAGGATTTCGATTTCAATATCAGATTTCATTCCCCTTATAGCCGGAATGGAACTATGGCGACACGATGCCGATGGTAAGCCGTGCCGTCGAATAACATTCGAACAGAACAGAACGGAACGGAACGAAACGGAACGGAATGGAACCGATGGAATAATATCAAATTGAAATGTGGCTTATAAATATTGCAACTCTTGGAACCGGGCCCATCCTCTTTGGTGGCGATCCTAGCACCGGAGTTGCAGAAGGAGTTTCTTATAGCTTCTTATCTCTTCTGCAGGTCTGAAGCTGAGAATTTCTATACCGCAGCTCCTCCTTACCTCCCGTTAGGCGAACAACACTAAAGGACTTCCGTTTTCGCGCTTGCCTTAAGCCACGTTCATATTAAATCGGTGGAATGGTCCAGACGATGTTCCTGCATCCCGAAGAAGATGAAGAACAAGAAGAGTTGAGGAGGATAGAGACTATTTTCCTCTCCACGTCTACCGTTTTGAAAAATCGAAAATAAAAAAAAAATAAAAATAAATTAAAAAGAAAAAAACTTAGCGTAGGAGAAGAGCCGGGGTTGGGCCCCTTTCTGTATCTCGGTTCCCTATCAGGGTACGGTTTCTTTAATTACAAACTGCCTCCGTGAGTCCGTATCACCCCCTACACAAACCAACTACCTAACCAACTCGAACTCATTCCCTGAAGGAGGCACGCACGTTATTTGGTTTCTACAAGGATTTTTCTTTCTTTCTTGTACCTATAACCTTTTTTTTTCTCCCCTATCTCTGTCTTTATCATTCTTTTGTACTCTCTTCGAGAGCTGCCCGAGAAACGAGGGCCCGACCGTGTGGCAATTAACAAGTAATAATTAGTGTGCTGTTGATAGGATGCAGACATACAGAGAAAAAAAAAAAAAAAAAGAAAAAGAGACGGTGCCCCTTATAGCATAACCGTATGAGGTTAAGGATCGCGAACATGGGCGACAGATTATCAGAAGAAGTCAATCTCATTGTGAGAAAATAGTTACTTTATACATATGGTATATTAATAATTATATTTTTAACTGTCGAAGAAGAACAACTTTCCGAGTTGGTAGGTCAGGTATATTTAATAATTATTATTATTACGCTCCGAGATTCAGGAAGCCAAATAACACTCGATCATCAAATTGCAGGATCTATTGTTCCGGTTGTGAATTATACATACCCGGTATATAATATTCCAAGGAGGACAGAGATGGATTAAAAAAATTTCAAACGACAAGAGATGAAGGCTTCCTTTATTCCTCTGTATCCTTCTCATCCTCATCCTCATCCTCATCCTCGTTCTCATCCGCGAAGGTGCATAACGACATAATTCATTAAGAATTCGATTCATCGGGAACAATCGCATTCATTAGTCTCGCTCTTTGGCTGCAGGGAGAATACTCGGTGTTTCTTTTCTCCCCTGTTTATCTCACTCACTCTCTCTCTCTCTATTTCTTCTTTCCTATGGTATATATTTCTCTCAATAATAATCGTGTGGGCATTTATATAGTTATACTTGCTACTTGCCTGAGCGTCAAGTTTTCAAATTGGAACTTGACTGGTTCAAAGGTTCATATACCTTCGTTCATCATCAACTTTACTCTCGAGCCATTCGCACTCTTTGGCAAGCAATCTTTACGTCCATTTATCACCGGGTTTTCGTACCCTTCCTTTTTTACTTATGTCGTATTCTCCCGCAGCTCCTTTTTCTTCTTCTTTTTCTTCTGCAGTTGCTTTTTATTTTTATTTTTATGTTTATTTTTATTTTCATTTTTTTGTATCCTTGCTTATTCGTCGGTTAAGTTGCTCGCTTTTTGAGGCCACTGCTAAGAGCAACTTTATATTTCTCATACCGATTCTTTATTTCTCTCTCTTGATTTTTTATTTTTATTTTTATTTTTATTTTATTTTTTTAACTCACCATCGGCATATATAGCGTAACGTTTGGTGTCGAGGTGAGATTTTTCGGGCCTGATGCCTTTGCACGTATAGGTAAGTCCGAGAAGACGGTTCATAGTCCGTTTTCTAACTAAGTAACGCATTATTCATCGCCTCGCTTTACACCTTCGTCTAATGACTTGTTATGCTCGCCTACCGACTATCAATAACCCGACTACAGCATATATATATATATATGAAAGGGAGTAGGATATTAGAGGTTCACTGGCTAATTGTAAACCCGGAATAAGAATAAAATGAAAAAAAAAGAAAGAAAAAAGTCAAAAGCCATTCGTGTATAGTATACCGATCCCAATGAAAAGAACATGAACTTTCTACAGTCGTCGATACTCAATGGCTCGTATACAATAGCGTTCGAGCGATATCTTCGCTGGTGGTTCTGATAGTTACATCACGAAATGAATGATACTCGAAAAATGGGTACCTCCGGGTAATTAAGAGCATCCGTTTTGATTTGCATATGACTTGGCAAATCATTCGATAATTTTCGAAGAGGGTTTACAATCGGTTCGCTGCATGATACAATACTTGAAGTTATTAATGAAGCCCAGGGTTCTGAGATCTCTCCGAGTATAATATGTATATGTATATACACGAACTGGTAGGTACGCGTAATACGTCGCTGCTGCAGCATCACAAAGAGAACAATAAGATGAAAAGAGAAAGAGAGAAGAGAGGCGAATACACTTAAGAGACTAATTGCACTCGCGGTATTGTGAGAAAGATATATTCACCCGGGTTGGATATGACCTATCATCATTCCAGACTTGGTTTTCGAACAAATTTGGTAACGCCATACGCAGACACCTCAAGGTCGAGATACCTACTGGTACTTGGGATATCATGGAAAGGAGATGAGAAGAGATGAGAAGAGAATCGGAGGCGTGGCGGACGGACGGCTGGATGGACGTGCAGAGCTGAGCATAAGGCGAAGATGAACAGAGCCTCTATAAATCATCATAGCTGATGTTCCGTTCTTTGGTATTACCGTACAAGACGTGAGGAGGAAGACTCATCTCGCACCTCGTTCTTTGCATGGATCTTTCTTCATCACGAACTAAACCTTCTCCAATAAGGCACTTGGAGTTATCGGCTCTTTGGTAAATCGAATGCTCCAAAAGTCCGAATGCTCCATCCTCCTTGGTTCCTCAAGAGTTTACCACAGTTTCTTGATGATCTGCGTTCGCCGATCATGGACAATCCACGGATATATCTGCATGCAGGCACATGGATCCGGGTCAAGGCTGAATTCCATTTCTCTCTGATGTTATAACCCTTATTCGATTCTTCAGGTACATTTGTTCACCAACCGCATCTTCCTTTCACCATCAAGAATGGGTGGAGGGTACGATAGGTGCGGCAATAATACGGTAAGGTAAGCCTGATCCTTCTCCTCCTCCTCCTTCTCTTTCTCCTCTTCTTCAACAGTGAGTGTTGGCGAGACAAGGTTCAGATCGGTATCGCAACTCTGTTCCGCACCGTATAAAGAATTGTAAACGCCAATTAAACGCTTCATTGATTTGCTAGGCACGTGTAAAGGCGTCAAGACTTTATCTTTTCCTCATCCCTGGGATAGTGTTATAAGGTACAAGCCTCAACTCCCTTCTTCTTCTTCTTCTTCTTCTTCTTCTTCCACGCGATGTCGTCTTCACGCGGCTTATGCCGGCAAACCAAAGCCGAAGAAGAGAATAAGAGAGACTTTGGTCTCTTGATGGTACCATGGTGTTTGGTTTGACGGTGAATTACACAATTGACAGTGGTCCGCGGTTCCGAGGTTTGCTCTTCAACGGCTGGACTTGTTTGTTGATATTTTCATCGATACAGATTCGTATTGGTGCAGCATGTCCCAAGTCCGGACATCATGTGAAGTGGATCGTTCATCTTTGTGGGGGGTGTCTCTCACGATATAAGATGTGACCTCGGGGGCCTTCGGTTCTTCTCGTAGAGTAAGATTACCGATGGATATCTTAATACCGCGCCTGCCCGTGTGTCGGTCCATGGATTTCTACGCCAGTACCTACGTCTCTTCGTTCATACGTTCGTTCGTCTGCGGCCCGCTGTCCGTCTATCCGATGTGCCTCATGGACAGCCGAGAGCGGGCCCTGGTAATTGCGTTTCAACATCAAATTACTCTCTAGCAACGTTCGGAACGTACGTCTTATACCGAACGTAGGTAGAAAACCGAGGAGCCCTCCAGTCCAGTACCTCATGGAATCTCCTAAGGTTTGAGAAAAATCCTATATACTGCTACAAGCGCACTTGGAGTCCTTGAGGAAAGTCTCCATGCCGCAAAGTGCCGAGTTGCTTGTCAACGTCGCTTCATCGTCCTTCTTCTTCTTCTTCTTCTTCTTCTTCTGATCTTGAGGTTTGCCCGGTATCTACTCCCACGGTGTTTTCACTTGGACTATTATTTGTCCCCCAGGTGACCGTGGCAAGTGGTCATATTCATGGACACGGTGTAAGAAGGTTCAAACTTGGACTGGGGGGGATAAGAAACTGATGCAAAATGACGGGGAACCGGCAAACCTGGGTTCTCGAGCTGTCAGTTATCGGTCCACGAGCATAAATTCTCTTGCCAGGGTCTTGGGCCGAGGTGCATGGGTATATCTACCAACTCTTAGCATGCAGTGTGTCTTAAGGTACTTCGCAGTGCGTGCGCGAGTTATACAGGACACAAAGAGTAAGAGGGATATCGTAGTAAGATGGTAAGACGAAGGAAGAATAAGGATGAAGGACGAAAGGCGAAAGGCGAAAGACTAAGGACGAAGGACGAAGAAGCGAGGAATGGTGTATGATAAAACGGAAGATAAAAAGATAAAGAGCAAAAAAAGAGAGAGAGAGAGAGAAACTTGAGGAGAGATTTAATGCCGGGTCGACATTGTCATCGACTCCAAGAGTCTCGGGCTTGCGGTACCACCGTTATAAACTAAGCCTGTTTTAAACGCGTGGTAGTCGGAGAAGTACGAGCCAACTTTATACCTACCTTATACTTCCACGATGCATTTCCATGTGTATACCGATCGTGTTGTGCGTCAAGTCCAAGTTTCATCGTCATGCGTTTGCTTAGGGTACGAAACAATACCCGCAGTTAACCTTCTCGCATTATCAAGAAAAAGCTGGCTTCTCTTTGCTACAAAGTACCATCGTGAAATTCACTGTTCCCTCATTTTCAAATTCATTTTATAAAATTTGCCACGTGACTGGAATGGTTATGACAAAATGTAGACCGTCGGGTGCTGTAAAGCAATTTGGAAAAATTTCCATGTCCAAACCTCCTGGTTAGATAATTTTATCGACTATGGTGTGAAGCAGACTTCCGGGGACGAAGAAGAAGATGAAGAAAGAAAAAAATAAAATAAAAATAAGAAGGTAGTGAGCGAGGATGAAGGAATTTTTCATTGTACATTGTACGACGGATCGGGTATTGGTGGTTTGAACTTTGGAGCGTCGTTTACTTGAACTTTGGTTTACGATCGGGTGTTGTTAATGCACCAATCGCGGTAAGATTTACGAGTATTAGACAGCCAGTCATGCCAGTGGACGGGCGTAAGCGAGAAGAGGAGATTCCGAAGCGTCGAAGATACGTACGTATGGGTACCTACAGCTACGAACAGATGGAATCTCATTCTAATATGACAAACGTTATACCTGACGGTAAAAGTCGCTAGTTTGGAAGGCGGTGTGATTCACGGCCAGCGCGAAGCCAGGCTTATTTTATTTGCGGCTTAATTTTATGTCCCTCGCCCATGCGCATGCCCACCTTCATCTCTCAAGACCTAAAAAAAAAAACCTCACACCCAACCCTTCGTTCCTTCAAAAATTCAACCCAACTGTACCTAACACATCTAGATAAATTCGAAATTGAACAAACATGATCAAAGAACCAAACTAAGTAAATTGAACGTCTGATTTATGATGGAAAAGGGTTGGCAGTCAGTTTCGAAAGGATGTCGAAGACTTCAGGGATCTTGGGAATTAGGGTTCTGCTGGAAAGTGGTAATTCGTGAAATCGAAGAAAAAAATCTGATTCGAAACATCGGCTGATGTTTCCGGGCAGTGAAAATGAAATGACAGCTCGAAGTCCTTATAAGGTCCGTCGTCCGGTGCCCCGGTAGATAAAATATTGAGAAATCTGTAACTAGAATCGGACAGCTTCTCCTGATCGGAGAGGTCTGGGTCTCTGGGCCTGATCGGCTTGGCTAGACTCGGTAAGGTAAGGTAAGGTAAGGTAAGGTAAGTGAAGGCAAGAAACCAAGGTAGATACGCGGTTAACCCGGACCGAATCACACTGACCGTTCGGTTGTCTCGGTTAAATGAAATGTCCGGTGCCATGTCAGTGAATGTCAGACCCCCTCTGAGCAAGCGAGTTCACCGAAAGACACCGTACCTCTCTTCTTATATACAGTGGATGTATATTTACAACAAACCTACACCACGCGCACGATATACCAATATACATATAGGCATGTATATCCTAGTCCAAGTATAAGGTACGTTGGCCGGTGCAGTAACGTATGTAGAAAATGTTGTGTGTATAGGACGCGCGACACATAGGTAGGTACCCGTCTTGACTTCAGACAGTCCTGATTCCTACTTTATTATCTCCGTATACACAAGGCGAAGTAAGAAATAAGCATAACAATAAGAATGAATAGAAGAGGATGAAGTAGAGGAGAAAAAAAAAAAGCCTGAGAAAAGTAGGAAGAGAAGTTTTAGTCTAGCCTCAGGCTACGTTCCTGGATTTTGATCTTCATAAAAATTGGCGCCCAACGTTTATAGCTCGCGGTTTTGTTTGCTCTAATATTTTTTTTCTAATTTCCCGGGAAACCTAGGCTGCTTGGATTGATGCCTTTTGTAGTACGGATATTCGAGAGCTGCCCCTGACCCGGACTGAGAGCAAAAGAGACACCGAGTCGCCCACGATTCATTCAGATATCTACTGTCATGAGCCCAGCTGTGGTCCTCGGGCACGGAGGAGGAATCCCACAATCACCATAGTCCGAGACTCGGGCGCGGGGTTCTCTAATTGAATCAATGATAACTTGGAGTAACTCGATACCTACTCCTCGTACAAACTCGATCTGGTCCATGCGTCGAATCCGGCTATCTATCGTATCCAGGCGTTATCTATTTCTCGCCTATAATTAAGCGATTCGAATTTAAATTCCGAACTACAAGTTGTCCCCGAGGCCATGGTACGATACTTTGGATAGCTATGGGTGGTGCAGGTATAATGTCTATTCCTGGTACATACATCGATAATCACTAAACAATCTCGACCTCCTCAAGTGGAATCCTGTAGTTTCTATCTTCCAGTTAATTTCAACACGTGTCAAAAACATTCGCCTTCGATTACATTTGGTTTCTTTGCAATTGGCTGTTTCTGCTAACATCACATTTGCGTCTTTGAAGTCACAACGTTAATGTGGTTTTGCAAGATTGACTCTTGATATAACTGGAAAAAAAGTGATAAAAGGATTTCAAAGGATACAAAATCCAGTGTGGTATATTTTTTTTCTTCTTTTTATCTGCAGATCGCGTGAAATTTTCATCGGAGTATATCGAGTAGCTAGACGAATAACCAGGAGGCGTCGTTTCTCGGTTGGAAGGGTTTTTGCCATTATGGTCGTTGGCCCTGGGTCGGTTCGCGTTGCCCTTTTGCGGCCCGCGGTCATCTCGCCTCTTGGCTATATCTTCTTTGTCCCTTTGCCGGCTGGCCAAGCTTCTGGCTGACTCGAACAGTCGGCTGACTGGTTCTATGGTGTTTCGCGAGAATCGAGGTGCCTCAAGTCGACGTGTGTAATGATGATTGGTGCTAATTTAACGAGGCATAAAATATACATCCACACTCACAGCTCGACTTACGTGTTAAGGATTTTGTCCCCGCGAAAACGCTCAGGACCTCTTCTTCTTCTTCTTCTTCTTCTTCTTCTTATGGTTCGATCTTTCTCTTTGACGTGCGTCCTGAGATTAACGGGAATAATATAAAACCAATGCAAAACGAGGACGGAGGAGGAGGTAAAATCGCGACGTTGATCAGGCGCGTGCAAGACGATCACGGAGAGAAGCCAATTCCGTGGTATATAGCGGCACAGTGACAAGTTCATTTTATTAAGAAGCCATCATCTTTTCTTCTTGGTATTATCATCTCCCTACTATACCTACACGTTCGCGTTGCAAAGTATGTTATTCGCGAACGCCCGCAAGTGAAGTCTCCCTTCTCTTGGTCTGGCAGACCGCTAAGTCCCTCCTCGCGTATGGTTGACGACTGTCAACGGATATACGTCGCCTTCTTTGATGTTTCTCCCTTCCATTCGTCTCTGCTCCTTGATCCAGGCTCTTGCTCCTTTTCTTCCCTTCATCTCACCCTCTTCTTCTACTTCTACTTCTTCTTCTTCTTCTTCTTCCTTCTTCTTACTTCTTCCTCTCTTTGGTTATTCACGGGGGGAGCCTAGTGTGCTTCGTTAGCTTCCTTCGCGTCCAAGATCTTGCCTTCGAGTCTTTCAGAGTCTTTCACGCAGTCTTTAGGTCTCTCAGTCTCCTCTCAGTCTTTGGTTAAGGCCCCGCGCGTTTAGCTCTATACCGACAAAAGTTTCTTCGCCTTATAATCCGACCCCACCACCGCGTTTCTTTTCTGATCCTTCGACGCCACCGCACCTTCAGCCTTTTTCTCATTTATTTTACTCTTTTGCCTTTTGCATTATCCCCCCCCCCCCCCCCCTCGCTTCTTATTCGCCCAATTACCGCTATGCGATGATCGAATTATTTCTACCATTCACAAAATGCATCTCCGCTTTTGATTATTATTCAACAAGCCTTCTCAACATCTCAGGGCAACCTCTCATTTACTATGATCAAATGCTGCCGATAAAAATTCCCTTGCATGTTTCTCGGTGGGAAAAAAAATACGTATTTCAATCTCATCTTGCATTCATTTCTAGATAACATTTCAGATCGACTTTGAGGTTATAGCAACAGTAACACGAATACGAGTGCAATTGTGATTGAGAACCTCTGGCTGCGCGGGTAGAAAGTTGAGCTATTCTGTTATGCGCATGCGCGAAAAAGGCGCCAGGGCAGGAAGTGAAGTATTTAGGATCTGCGCATGCGCTGACTCGTCTTCATTCCTCAATTTTTGAGAATAGAATACTTCGAGCAGGCTTTGAAAATCCAGCTTCCCAAGCACGTGCCACAAAATGTAATTTTCTAACCGAACCAATACCATTCCCGTATCACCGGAGGTGATGGAAAGTAGAAGGAAAGAATTGTAGGGTTGATAGATGGGGGGGGGGGCTCGTGCGTTAAGCCATCAGGAGTAGATACACGTATGCATATACGTATGGCGTGTACCAGAGAGCATGTTACTCGGTGGATACAGAAGATGGTAGTGAATAAGCCAGTTCGAAGAATATTAATTAAACTCGATAAGATCTAAGGAGGAGGTTAATTAGCCTGGATTATAAACTTTGTAGCCATGGCGCACGATCACCGCCGTTTCCGTCTCTTCGGATCGTAGTTATCCAATTCCGTTGGTCCCCCCCCCCCCCCCCCCCCCTCCTCCCTCTTGGTGGGCAGAGCAGGTAACAATTACTAAAAGGACCATAAACGAAAGGACGAATGAAGAAAACTGATCGAAGTTCGTTGCCGGGTATCGATCAGCTTACAATACGATTCCACAAATCAAGAAGATGCCCTATCACCCACTGTAAACTACCTGTACAATAAAGGAACGGAGGTTCTATTCCCTCTATTTAAGAATCTTCACAAGACATTCGAAGGGTGCCACACACCTGTCCCTTTCACGGCTCGACTTATACCTTGAAGAAAACACGGCATAGCACGTGTTTTCTGGGCTGGTATTTCCGAGGGGACACGAGGGGTAGCGTTTTTTTTTTTTTTTTTTTTTTTTTTTGGAGGTTGTAGTCTATGAGAGGAAGAGGGCCGAGTTCTTGCTCGTGGAATTTCTGGTCATAGATCGTTAAATCGGTGTTAGAAAAGTGGTTATCGTGGAAAGAATGCAGTCGGAAAGAAACAGAGAAAGAAAAAGATGAAGAAGAGAATTGAATGACGCGTGTGTGGTGCTTTTGGTGAGAAGTGATCGTCCTCATTCCGGGGTCTTTTAATTCCCGTATCTAAGTTAGTTTGGTTGGTCACGACCCGGTACTATATACAAAGCGTTGGACAATTAGCAAAATCGCTAATTTATCGCCCTTTAAAACTCTGTTCTACCGTTAATTAAAGGGTACGTATATGGGAATGGGAACGCGCAGGAGGAGCTGAATGAATTCACTCCAGCTCGGTAAAATTCTTATTTACGATTCTCGGCCGAACCTTCGTTCCACCTTGTTTTACGTCATGCGATATACGCACGAACCGGGGAAACCCAACCAGCGCCACCATATCCACAATCCAAATTCAGTTTTTCAATGCACTTCAGAGTTTGAGCAAAAACTTATGACTCTTCACTTTTCATCGTGAATTTCTTTTGAAAAATCCAAAATAATTGGTCCACAGGATAACTCTGAACTTTTCACGACAATACTGTGTGAAGTTCGTTTTTATTTTCTTTATCGGGCTGTGCCTATCCGTAACATAATGAAAAGTCAAAATAAAATACCTTTGATCGAAGGTTTAGAAGAAATAGATTTTTTCCTTATACCTTCGCAGTCAGTTCTGGGAGTCATGGACAGGCCGATGATTCGACCGGAGTTAGTTTGATGCACTGTCAGTCGTACATCATAAACACATTAGTTCTCAATAAGAGTCTGAGGAATGGTTGCTCTGGGTCCGGCATTCCGTTAGTGGTAACACAGGACTGTTTGTGAGGTAAATATGGCCGGATATATCGTCGGGACGACAATTGATCGATGTTGGATTACGGTTTGCTCAGTCCGGCTAACAAGGCCAGTCCGGGATCACGTTAAAACGGTTCTAAAAAATGGTGGGGTAACAAAAAAAAAAAAAAAACAAAAAAAATGCGAATGCAAAGAGACGGGTGAAGGTGGCAACGCGATAGAAGTTAAAAGAAGACGAAGTAGAAGAAGATTGAGAATATCCGATGAGCATTGAAGGTATTGATGAATGGCGTGGCTAATAGAGTGGAATTGACTCGTGTCCAGTCCATGGTATTCAGGAAATACTTCACCGGGGTTAAAGCCACAAGTTTGACTATTCATCTTGACCATTTTGGAGATGATTGCAGAGAAAGAGAGAGAAAGAGAGAAAGAGGGACGAAGTTCAAGCAGCTCGATGGTATCCTGGTTCTAGCTGCTACAGTAGGTCCCTCACACGACGTATACCATTCGGTGTCGAGACACTGACGAATCTCTGCAATTAATAAAATGTTTACCTGTTTATTGTCGTGGTAGCTACCAACTGCTACGTGGCTCACTAGCTCGGACTGGAGTCTGTGCTCGATGTCTCAGCGTCTCGTCTAAACCTGGGCTACCCTTTTCACCGACACAGAAACTCCTCTCTTTATTTATTTCTCTTTCGTCTCTCGCTACTTCGCGTCGTTTCACTCTATGGGACTCACAGTCTGATGCTGCTGATGTTGCTGCTGCTGCTGCTGCTGCTGCTGCTGTACAGCCCGTCCGGTTTCAATGGACGCGTATTAATTGGGCCTGAGCCACGAGCTGGCACTGGTGGATGTCCTCGTGTAGAGTTTCTATAGTCGAGATTGTCCGCTCCTCAGTTGGCTCGTAAACGAACACCCAAAGCTCCTCTTCTTTCATCTTTCTCTTACTCTGATGATTTTTATTCTATCTCATTTGCTCACTGAGAATCCTTTCCTAATATTACCTCAGCTCCGTTACCAAGTTACGTGCCAACGCTTATCTACCACCACCACCACCACCACCACCACCACCACCACCACCACCACCACCACCACCACCACCACCACCACCACCACCACCACCACCACCACCACCACCACCACCACCACCACCACCACCACCACCACCACCACCACCACCACCACCACCACCACCACTGGGCATCCATCCTGAGTATTCCCAAGATCCATGATCCAGATGTCAAAAATTACTCCACGTCCTTATTATAATTTTTAAAAGTTTGATTTTTTGCTGATGGCATTGATAGGCTCGTGACGATCGGATCACTTTCAAAGTTAATCCAATGAAAGCGATGAAACATTTTCACTGAAACTTCCAAGTGGCAGTATCCCCATATTGAAATAAAATGGGAATATCGATCAGAATTCGGAAGGGAAAGTGAGATATCTTGATTGATTGATGAGCTACAGGATTTCCAAGGAAATGTTGCACAGCTTCGAAGACTGGAACATTCATATAAGTTCTGATGAAGATGTTCATCTTGAGCGTTGAACTGAACGGATATTTTCGGCCCAGGACAAAGACCTTGATAAGTTTTGGCAGAAGGTGCAAGTGGACAGTTCACAGTAGCTAAGAGTATTAGCGGAAAAGTGACCCATGGTGATTCCATGATCCGGTCTCTTCGAAATAAAGGCAAGTCCATCGCAATTGAGTTGTAGTTCAACCGGTAGTAGTCCTAGATTCCAGTTTCCTGCAGGGTCAATCACTCGGAGCGTGAGAACTGAGTTTACCTAACGCCGAAGCCCCCATATCGCGTTGGGTTTAAATCGGTTGTGCACATCGGTTTGAACGATCACTCGAAGAGACATCGATCTATCATCGAATAATAAATTGGTCGTTTGGTCTGCAGCCGCTAATTTTGAATGGAGTCTCGTTTGCGCGCTAAACCGAAGCCCTTTGGTCCTATTTATTTATTTTCATCCTCGTCCTTCTTATATTCTTCAGCTCTAACCAGACGACGAACAGATTGACGACGCGACTTCAGACCAACTCGATTCGAAGATTTACGACATGCCGTTTTGTGACTCGGATTAGTGACCACCGGTCAAAGACTTCGGTTTGGTCTCACCGGTTCTCTTATCAGGCAGCTGGTTCGAAAGCTCTGAGGATTTCTTTCGGGCTTCACTCGAAAGCGGAAAGTTCACAGAACATCTGGCTTTTGTTCATCGGTCGATTGTTTATCATATCCGCTAAAGTAAACCGGCGGGATTTTCTTTCTATAGGTACGGTTCTTTTCGTGGCAGCTTCGTATACCTAACACATAACGCGTCATATCTTTTAGCGTAAACAATACGTACGTATGTATTTACCTATACACCTACACCTACATATATGTTACATATACTCGTACTTTGCAAGATCCAGTCATAGCAAACCGGCTAGCTGGCGCGTTTCACACGTGTCAATCCTGCTGAGATTTACCGCCGTTTGTCCCCTCGTCTTCTTCTGCTTCTCATTCTTTTTCGGTTTGCATTTTTATTTATTTTTTTATTTTATTTATTTTTTTTGTTTTCATACTCTTCTTTTTCTTTCGTCGTTCGTTTCATCTTTCTTTATCTCTTCTTGTCTTCGTCTCCTTCAACCAGTTCGTAAATCATTCGCATATGCTTTTTTCGACTTAGTCAGTCAGTCAGTCAGTCAGTCAGTCAGTCAGTCATTCATTCACTCACTTCTTTATTTTCATCGAATTTAAAATCAACCGGGAATAAGAAAGCTTTGAAATTCTTTCGGGTGTATATCGAGTTCGATGGATTTCCGTCTGTCAATTTGCCGATGAGAAATGATCGCCTGCAAAGATATTTGGAACCGTGAAATGCAGCCGTACATATAGTTTTCGGTTAATCAACACGTACGGGCTAATGATTTTGATTTTCGTGAGAAAATCAATTCTGCGGTGTTTCCAAAATTTCCCAATCATTTAGGGATCACCGGCTTCGGGGGTTCCGGTTTCGGGTTTTCTCCAGGGAAAAGAAGCCCGTTTGCACCTTACAGAACTCGGCCAGTTCCGTCCCGGAATTCTCGCCTTATGTTTCCCACGCAATTTACTGCCAGTTTCTACCTCGGTCTCCCATTTCTAGTTTCACAATTCACTATCGCTATTAAACGGGCAAAACAACGTCAAAGAACGAAAGAAAAAGAAAAAAAAAAAAAACGATTAGAAAATAGGAAAACATCTAGGACGGTTTTCCTGCTGTAACGAAACTGCCGCATCTTGATACACGGGAAACTAGAGTCCCTCTTCTTCTTCTTCTTCTTCTTCTTCTTCTTTTTCTTCTTCCTCTTCTTCTTCTTCTGCTTCTGGTTCTCTCTTAGCTCCGGTGGTATTCACGCGGTGAAGCTTTACATCGCGTTAATGAAAAATGCGTCCAAAGTCTGTACGGACAAAAGTGCATAACAGATGGCTATCTGGAGGGCCGTGCTTTTCGCCTGGTTTTTCCTCTCGTACTTTTAACTCCATGGTGGTATTCGGGTTAGTTAATATCCCCGTCGTTGTCGCTGTTTTAAACGGAACCACCGCACTGCGGCCAAAGAGCGATGCGACTTCTAAACGGTTCTGAGGCTAAGTTTACTCCTTGGTCTAGCTATATACCTACCTTGCAGGCTAGTTAGATAGCCAAGCTATAGCTATCAGGCGGTCTGGTACACCAAGCAGGTGGATATAATACATGGCTATAACCACAGCTCGTCCATGGGCTCGAACCGCTAGGAATTTCCTCCGGTTTACAAGCCCTCGATGGATGTATGTTATACCCGGGTAAAACTTACTCTGCCATATTATACCCAGTCGGTATCTCGAAGCTATACGGGCTCACACGTTTAACTAGAAAACACCGACGCTTATGGCAGCAATTAACAAACGGATTAATTGGGAGAAGGTTATACAATGTCCGGAGAGTCTACGGTTTTGAAACCAGAATAAGAAGAAGAAGAAGAAGAAAAAGAAGAACTAGAAGAAGAAGAAGAAGAAGAAAAAGTCGAGAAAATGAAAGGAGTCACACTTTCTCGATTTCTTTATTTTCTCTTCACACATTCGTCAGATTTTTGACGCCCGTTAACTATTATTCGTGGACATAGACGTGAGGGCCCGATTCGTTTGGTGGCCAAAGTCCAACGCGAGAAACTTTTCAAGTCAAAAACCCAGTCTCAGTCTCAGTCTCAGTCTCAGTCTAAGTCCCAGGCGAGCGGCCGCTTTGATCACTTTTGACATTTGGAATTTTCATAATTTATTCCGTGGAGACGGCCGGCGACGCCCCCTTCACGGTCGAGGAGCCGTTAACCCGATATTTACTCGTGAAACTCTTACCTGGGTCTAGAAGTTTTTGGTCATTTTCACCTGGCCCTCGAAACCCGGATAATCGACCTTAGAGTCTGTCGCATACTTCTCAGCTTCACGATCTTCAACGCAAATTTTATTCGACTGGCAGAAATCAAGAGGAAAATCATAAAGTGCCTTTTTCCAATAGAAATTTCGCTGTGCTCTAATTTTCAGTCCATTTTCCGATTTTCCAATGCGGCTCCGTGAAATATTCCTTCAAAATTAGCGAGGACCAGAATAGAAAAGTCGAACAACTTTGTCAATTTGATTAAAACAAACAGCTTTTTGGGAGAAATTTGTCTTGATTTTTTTACTGAATAACCGTTCGGTTAGTTTCCTCATTCATTATTTTTTAATATTCTATCGAATTTCGAGATAAACAACGAAAAAAGCTCACTGAAGAGCTTTCCCGACGTTTATGAGCTTGACAAAATTCGAAAATTTGAGTTCAGCAAAATTTGAAATGGGAATAGTTATCATAATTTTACGAATCCCGAGGATTTTGCTACCGAGAGTATTTTTTTTTTTTTGTCCAGGAATAAAACCGTGAGAGAATTATTGGCCAGAGCTTTAATCCAAAGAGTGGACTAAACTTGAGGTATAACTACCACCGAATTTCTAAAGGTCAGAAAAATGAATTGGTAGGATAATATTGTGGGAATAGTTTGTGCGTAAAGCTAGTTGATAAATTCTTAGAATTTTATTTCCATAGGTGTTGGAAGGAAGGAATGAAGCGCTAGATATGAAAAACGGCTTACAGCTGGATATACGGTAATGCGTGACAGACGGACAATGGGTGGCATGTAATAATTTGGAAATCTGAAAATATCACCTCGCCAACGTAGTCTCCAATTATAAATTTAAATATCCGAGAGTCCGGCTGCCAGGCGCATTTGAATAATCATAAAGCGTCGATAATAACAGCTCTTATAATCCGCGGGTCCAAAGCTTCAGGCCGAAAGCCTTAGCCAGTACCCCATGGAAGGACACGCTTCTTCCATCGTCGCCGAATATTAAGGATATATTAGGAATATTATTAAGAATCTTAAGAATACAGCACCGCGTGTGAGGGGTATAACCGATATTAAGAATATTCAGATGGGAATGCTCAAAAGCTTGTAGCATTAACATTAAACACGCTGGTATTACAAGTGTAAATCACAGAACCCCGCCAGCAACGGTCTTCTGGATGGGGCAATTTCTAAGTAAATCGGGGGCTAACTTTGCCCAATTTATTTTCATCAAGTTCTCTTTAACCGGACAGCTGCCTAATGCATATATTTCAATTTCGAGCTTTTCGAAACCGAGGTTTGCACCATCAACGACTTCAATAAGAACTCGGAGAAGATAGATTCCCATAGAGTTCCTATAAAAGATAGTTGAGACAATCACCGCCATATTCTGTGGCGAAGTAAAATTGCGGTAAGTTCGAAACTGATGTAAGGAAGTGATAACATTGATATAATTATGAATATATTTCATTTTGGCTATTGTATTTTTGAAAATTCTCCGAAACATCGAACACGGTTTTACATAACGACGTTGTTGGCTGGCATTACGATATTTGAGGTTATATTAACGCGTTACTTTACGATCAAGGTCGAAAAGATAATACGGATTGAAGAATCATGAAATGATCATGAAAAATTCGACACTCTTTACTATGATGAAAATTATCGTTGATTAAATATTGAGGATGTTTATATCCAAATATTCGCGCGTTTCCGCCATTACGTGGCGATGTTGAAAAGCCAATCAAAAGGAATCATCGATTGTCTTAACTCTCTTTTATAGGAACTCTAGATCCCCATTGTTCATACAGCGCCATCTGCTAATGGCATAAAACCGCGATATTTGATCCGTGGATTTTTGCAACCGGGAGTTGAATTAGTTCGAGGTACTAATTTCACTGTCTCCGGGTACTCTTTTCCTCGCTTTTTCTACCCGTGTTCATATATATACAAACTGCGGTAGAAATCCATAGCAGCAGCAGCAGCAGCAGCAGCAGTGCGAAAGACGAAAGGTTGAATAAGCTGCAGACCTCCACTCAACCAACCTGAATATAACAGCGAACACATAACATAACACCTCGAAGTATGGCTCGGCCATTGAGGGGCGACCCGGCATTGTCCGGCTTTACAATGGGTCACTCGCTGAACCAAATGACCCGTATACCTGTATCCGTGTGCATGTATGTATATTTATTTATGCGATGAAACCGTGTGTGAATTGCGGCTATGAACTTTGTGTGTGCAGTTGGTGCATATAGGCCAGGTATTCTGCGACTAGTCCCATGAGATGAGAGCGAGCGAGTGAACCAGGTTTTTCCCTTCATCGTGATGATTTCACTTTATTTTCTTATCGAGTTCTCGACTCAATTTCTCGCTTGCGAATTCGTCAAGCCTTGTGTAAGAATCCTGGCAAAAAAAAACCCATCGTGCATCCTTAACTCGAGAAGACCTTCGAAGATCATCTTTCCCTCCTTTTCCAACTATGTTTTACCATATGATTTGTGGTTCCTTCGTCATTGATCGTGATCCAAAGTCATCGAAAAATCCACATTCACCACGTGCCGGTAGCCGAATGACCTCGTAACACAAGAATAATATCTTCTTCAGTTGGTATTCGAAGGTGCGTACAACATCTTTGTGTTAAAGTAATTGTCGGAGGATCAACACCATTTCTTGTAATTGATGGTGTGAATCGAATCAGCGAGGACATATGCTTGTAGCTTTTCTGATCGGTGTTGATCATGTTAAAGAGTAATATATATGACTCCTTGATAATTCCGTGAGGCATTTTAATCCATTTCAGTGCGGTTGTGTTTTGGGTTGGAGAGACGGTCCTGGATCGCTTTGAAAGGGTCCTGCTGAAGAGAAGATCACGGAGACAATTATTTCTAATAAAGGTCCGGATCTTTGTCACGCGCATCAAGTTCTTCCTATCTATTAATTGTCCGAGTCAATGTGGGCGGTAGAGACGTTCGCCTAATTGCCATCAAGAGATAGTGAACTAGTGGGAGGGAGGAAGGGTCTGCATCCGTGGCGACTCGCCAGGTCTGGATCCTCGAGCTCTGGACCTCCGAGAAGGATGCGATATCTTGCTTTTATCACAAACCTGGTGCATACCTCTGTAGTATTACCTTCGAGAACACGCGGGGGCTGACCCGGACGGATATATACTTGGGGGAAAAATAAAATCTCTTCTCGAGTGGATAGCCCACTGCTAATGAAACGAGTCTCCTCTTCGATAAATCCTTTTAGCTCTTGATCCAATCGCTTTTAAATTGAAGAAACACGTTTGTGGTATGTATAGGGCAAGGGCCCAGCATTGCACATGGTCGAAAATATCTCCTTGTAGTTGAATGTCAATCTCAATGGTTGATCCCTGTCCGTTGATGATGAACTGCGCGTTGGTGGTCGAACGTAAACTTATACTCTAAGTTATTTAAGAACTGTCTAATGGGTTATTTAAATGTGTATATAAAATCGCCAGTTTCTATTA
Source organism: Ametastegia equiseti (assembly GCA_963989295.1). Lineage (NCBI taxonomy): Eukaryota > Metazoa > Arthropoda > Insecta > Hymenoptera > Tenthredinidae > Ametastegia > Ametastegia equiseti. Next base: position 5,374,616 of record OZ022400.1, read on the forward strand.
GGAACTAGTCGGTGTTGTAACGCCGTTAACATCCACGATCAGGATCGTAAAGATTCGTCTCTGACATACTATTAGTCGGCCATTAGTGAACCGCGGGCGTATAAATACGGGCGTTGAATACGAATCGGATATTGCAGCGTTAGGAATTCTAGCCTGGAGCCATTCGGATCTCAAACAGAATTCGCAAGTCTCTCTCAATGTGGGCCATCCTTGATCAGGAACAAGTCCAAGTCCTGCGATTCAATTTATCAAAGAGTGGCTGACTTGACGCGGGTTTGCGTGGGATGACCTCGGACTCTTTCGGCCAGTTTCTAAGTGGGTGTTTGAGTCCTAAGACTCTTCGATAAACTTAGGTGTTCATTGGATTACCCTCTGGTACGCAATGCTAGCTAGTTCGGTCCGGTTATTTCCATAGCCCTGCAGATGAAGGGGTTGGATTCAAAGCCAGACGCTTTCCTGAAGATCAACAGAAGTCACCGTTCTCCAAGGCAATCCACTGTCCAGAGTCTCCACCGGACAATGCAACATGATGTGAAGAATGAATGGATACGTGTGGCAACTTCTTTGATTGGATTTGATACGCGGACCTCAGGCTTCGCCCACTCGTATCTAGCTGCAGTACAACTAACACTGTTCTTCAACCATGACGGTGCCAACTTAGCAGACGACTCGTTTTTCTTTCGCATTTCTGGTGAAAGTGAATCCACCAATAGTGTCCAACCAAGTCATCCAGAACCTCCCAGTCTCGGACTCATTTCAAACTCATTGTCGATGCAGTTGGTCTTTTGGGTTCAGCCCTTTTTCTCTCAAGAAAGATTACAGGTTGCAGTCGAAAGAATTGGTTATCGTCAAATGGTGTCGGTTGAATTCTCACCTCGGTTTACTCATCGGCTATAGAAGGTCCGAGGTTTTTTTTTTTTTTTTAGTCTTCTCGTATCCTGGTCTAGGCTCGTTTAGGCTGACATTTGAAAGCACTGAAATTGACCGGGGCTTAGTAGGCACAGCTGCTATCAGTGTCCGAGGTTACTGGAATGTGCATCATGAGTGGATCGAGTCTAGCAGTCGCAGGTAGGTATAACCTACGCCGAGGCGTGAACCCTTTCAACGAACGATAGATAAGCGTTGGAAGGTAGGTACCTATCTAACAGACGACTCTCTCGAATAACTTGGAACTAAATAATTCTCAACCGCCATTTTGGTTTATCTCTAGTGCTCTGATCACACGAAGCAAGGCCAGCCCATGCAGTAACGCAGCAATGCATCCACGTAGCTGAACACCTTGCCTCTCTCGGTATATCGAGTCTCTATATCTATATCTTTTTTACGTCTTGGTACGGGGCTTCGCTTCCATTATCGTTTGACCATTTCCTGGCAGATCGAGTACATCGTTTTGAAGATTGAGGATTCGGACTTGGGGTAACCACAGCCGCCTCACCCTGCCTGCCCCTGCAGTTCACTTCACTGCACTGCGGCAGTTACAATTTAATCGACAAATTTTTACCTCAAGGTTCAAATTTTTCATACTACTATCATGATGCTTACAAAATCCATACGTCATGGTCGATTTTATTTTATTCCCATTTTACAACTCACCGAGTTGTTTACGTTTCTTGTTGTTCTCCCGCGCTGTTGTTTTTATCATTTTTTCACCTTCTTTCTTTCACTTCTATAGCAAGTAGGTATAATAATACGGGTGTGATAAATAGGCGAGTTTTTTGTGTTTTTTTTTTTTTCTTTCGCGGCATCGGATATACCATGAAAATAAAATAAATAATCCAATTCTCTTAGAGCGCGGGTATAGCTGAGCAATGGGCTTCTTGATTTGGTCAAAAAAAAAAAAAAAAAGTATCAAGAGTCGCTTGTTTGTAACTCGCGTCATTTTCTCAACTGGTGTTAGTGCTACCCGGGGGTACCCGGCGTCGTTTTATCCAACGGTACGTGGTTAGCTGCGGTTAACCCTGGTGAATAGCCATTTGGAGATATTGTATCGGTAATTCGATAATTTGTCGGTATCCGTTTCTTGCCGATGACCTGGATAGCTTCTCGTTCCGTTTCAACGATTTCGCGAACTGTATACAAGTTTTCGGAAGTTGGATGCGGTGTTCACTTTTCTTTTTACTTTTTTTTTTGTTTTTTTTTTTTTGCCTCAAACACTGGCACACTTTTGACCATAGAGTGTTGATCGAAAATCTGTAAAATCGATTATACTTTGCAAGTGGATTTTTTTTCTCGCGTCAAAAACGCTCCAGTCCCCAGAATATGCCGAAAGCTCGACTGACTTACCAAGGCGTATGATTATTGGTCTCTGCCCATGGTGTAATATTATGTCATTGTGGTTTCATCGGCACGGCCGCGAGCCCGGGGCATTTTTGGACCGGCAGACGAAGTGAGCATGGGACGGTAAGGCCCCGTTGCTCAACGTTCACCGACTCTTCGAAAAGAGATAAAAGATGATGAGTAAAAGAGAGATAAAGAGAGAGAGAGGAATCCTTAATAACACGTTCTCCTCTAACCTCTGTACCCCGGGGAGTCCGTTGAGCTGCGAGATACTCCGCCGTGGTCAGTACCAACCGATGGACTGGCACTTCGTCGCTCTTCTTAAACCACGGCACCGTATGCACTGAGATTCCGGTGTACTTTGGCTGGTAGAGTCGACGCTGACGGCGAAGAGCGAAGAGCGAAGAGCGAAGATTGAAGATTGAAGATTGAAGCTCGTGAAGAAGAGAAGAGAAAATAGCTGAAGAGGCAAAAGCGAAAAGCACGTCCGCCGTTCTTGCTAAACTGTTGATCCCTCGTCGTCGGTCGCTATGTCATTATCGTTTGTTCAACTCGCCACGCCGTGTCAGTCCCGGATCACTTTGGTCCAGTAAATATATATAAACTCTGGCTAATGATAGTAGTACCAGGATTGGTACTGCTGGTCAAGTTACGGGTATTTCGTATTACCGAAATACCGGGTAAGTACCGGCATTAACCCAGAAGTACCCCGGGGCTATATAAGCTGAAAATATTATCCCGCTAAAGCGCGTCCTTCGTACTTTGGGTACCCCATACGGCAATTGCCCAACCCGTTTGGCGCCCAACCCTATACGAGCTATTTACCACACCAAAAGATTTTGCTATTTTGCTTCAATCGCCGTTCGTAAAATCAACTATAGACGCGACAACGCATTCACTCATTTACTTTCTACCCAGGTACAAATATATGACTGATTAGTAATTACCAATTAACAATCAGCAATGCGGTTCGCTAATTTTCGAATTAAACAATTTTATTTCTCGCCAATCAGCGCCGATTATATCTAATTATTAATTAGTGGGTGAATCTATGATAATGTAGTTTATAATTCGTATGGACGTGCGGTGTCGCGGATCTGGTGCCGATTTTTTTGCGGAAACTAAAAGTTTAGAGTAAATTTTTTTTGCCGATTATTCCCTGAGCCTTGGCTACGGCAGGAATAAATGGTAACTGGTTTTCGGTTAATCGACGCTCGTAACTGGTTACTACGGTGGTTAAATAATATGAATAAAAAATAAGAAAAAAAATAAAAATAAAAAAAATAAAAAAAATTTGCGTGCACCGGATCATCGCGCGTGTCACTGGGTAATAAAACGAAATTCGAACCTCCGGCGATCATAACCCGATATTTTACTGCCTTTTAATTAGGTGTCGATTTTAGCACCGGGGGTACTAATCGCCCACGATACACAGACGCTCTTATTTCTTCACCGTCATACCTATACCTTCTCTTACCACTCTCGTGTAATTATCAAATTGCATTTTTTCCCATAGATTCCGAGTAATTTCTTTCGCCGTTTTTTGCTCCTTGACCTTTTTTCACCCCGGCTTCTTAAATTCGATTGTCCTTCATTTTTTCTTTGAGGAACGATTATGGATTCTCAACCGAGAAAGTGCGTAAGAGAGAGAGAGAGAGAGAGAGAGAGAGGAGGTATTTCTGGTTCTGGTAATGGTAATTTTATATTTCACACCCCAAGGGTAGGAAATATACAGCCAAAGTCGTATTTAAGAAATTTGCATAATGGCTTCCTGACATGTTTATGTACACACGGTTGAATCAGCCGTCCTACACTCGCGGTTCTCGGACCTGTTCGAGAAGAGGCCTTATTTCGATAGGTGTAAAAGTATTGCAGATGTAAACTCGAGATCAAAGTCATATATACGGCGTATACTTATGTGTGGACCATGCAATGTACACGCAATCTTCTCGTAGTCGGGGATTAAAAGTCCGCCATTATCTGCACCGCGCCGGCCAAGGCCCATCGTAAAGAAACGATTTTTTCCGGCTACCAAAAGCCCAGGCTCTGTAAAACTATATACGCCACGGCACCGTCACGCTTGACAAACAATTAGAACGATATTATTGTCCGGCTAATTGCAAGTAAAGTGTTTGTCGCACGCGATAAATGACCGGAAGCTCACTGATATCGTGAGCTTTTTGTCAATCAAGGTGATTCGCAGGGATTAACTACAAGAGAGAAAAGATATCAGGCCCGAAGGGCTATATTCACTACTGAAATCAACTGTAAACTTTTGTTTGAAATCAGTTAGTAATCTCTAGAAATGCAATCACTCGAAATCACTTGAAATTATTTTGAAATCACTAAGGAATTATTTGAAATCAATTGGAAATCAGTAGTATTTTTTTCCGAAGTCACGGAGTCACTTGTGCACCGAAAGTTAGAGTGAATAACCCTTCGATCGGGCCTGTAGAATAAGCGGAAAATGTGCGTTCTGGGCTCGTAATCATCGAGTCGATGGTTAATAAATTATTTGCCTATAGTACTGACAAGTGACATACATGAAGCTCAGCCGGAAGTCAGTTCTGTAGTGGAAATACACTGAACCAATATGGTGTAGGACCCAAAATAGACGTCCCAAGATTGATTTTGACTTGGGTAAAGTTTGACCTTTGGTAATTGTCAGTATTGGCAGACAGCAATGGTACCAATACCGTGCCAATGCCAAGCCAGTTTGCAATTCGTCCCGTATACTGGATGAGATTTTTGATGATCGTTTCGAAGGAGACACCCTGTAGGTAGTAAAGAATACAGAGAATTTACGGACACGTGGTGTTTATGTCTACCTGGCTCACATATCTACGGTATATATCTACTTGTTTATAAGGTTCGTTGTGCAGACATAGCGACGAGCCATGCTGAGTGCGTGCCCAGGCGTGTATGTATGTACGACTTGTACATACATACATAGTACGTTTGGACGAAGAAGCGAGTTGGAGTTCGACGTGTGCGTGTACCTGAGTTTCGAGGTCCCATAGCACACGGGTATAATTAAGAACCTTAAATCGCGGAGGATCGCCGGTTCGTAGGCGTGTCCGGTCTCCTCCACGCATCAATGCCCGTCAGTTGGTCAGTCCCTTGCCATGGGCCCGTCCGCTTCTTCACCTTACTCGAAAAGATCTTTCGTTATAACTCCTCATTGCTATCTGGGCACGATGACGATCGACCTTTTTATTCCATTCCACTCGGTGATCGATAAGAAAATAAACCAACGCCAACAGTACTACCGATCTTTTTCCTTTTTCCTTTTCCTTTTCCTTTTTCTCTTTCGTTTTCTTATTCTCCATTTTTTTTTTCTTTTTTTTTAATTTTTTTTCTAGCCGTCGGTCGATTGCCGATTTACAAAAGGACATCCATTCATTATGTCATCGGTCCGATCACGCCGTTTCTATTCAATGAAATATCTAATAGATTCCGAGAAATCGATCACTGTGGCGAATTCGGCTATTTTCAGTCCGGAATTCTATGAATACAAAGTCATTGCACTTATTTTCTCGTTTCGTTAGTCGAACTGTCGTTTCCGGACATGCGCGTTGTGATTTATTTCGACTAACGTATTCCTAACCTCTCAGATTTTTGTCTCAGGTAAAAATATATCCATCCTACATCGTTTCTATGCAGCAAAATCCATGAAATTGGTTCCCGGGAGTCGTTGACTGTCTCAAATTTATCGAATTCTTGATTAGAATAATCGAAAATCGAAGTGAGGTATGGTCCTAACCTCTAAGATTTCGAAAACACGATTTCCCACTTGGAATTTTGCGAAGTTATTTTATCCGCAAAAACATATCCGTCCAATGGAAAATTGATAATAGCGATGAAGAACAATTGAACAAAGGGCATGAAATTCTTCAATTTTCAAAAATCGGGAACACGTTCAAAAGATTACAACTTCTGATAAATAATCTGTAAAATTATTATTGATTTTTGGAAATCGGTAAGAATATGATCAATTTCACGTTGATCGGATATGTTTTTGCCGAGAGAATAATCTTTGAACATCGTGTTTCATTTCTCCTTGTATTAAGATGGTACGGGACTTTGTTTGGAATTCCATTATTACCACTTGTTATCACCTCGAAAATGAGATTCGTAGTTTCTTCCAAACCATACAAACAACCGGAATGAAATTCGGTAGATTAATTCTTTACTACGGCAAAAAGTGACCAAGTATTTTACCGTTTGAAAAAAACTAATAGAATTCTAGTCAGATCCATATTCCTTACGTTAGCTAGGTTAGGTTCAAAGCGACATATACCATACTGCCTCAAAAATCGTCCAAGATTCGAATGAGAAAGTTGAAAAAGAGAAAAAAAGAGGACCTGTAGCGATTGGGGAATCTCGTGAGAGTGTATTTGGGGGAATCTATTATTGTCTATCGATAATTCAAGGCGTTTTATTCGCTTCATGAGTGTGGTTTTCGGGGCGACCCCCGTTGCGGAATTGAGCGAGTGGTCTGGTGATGAATAATTCATGATCGGAAGAGGCAGAAGAAACGTTCCCGGTTGACTCGGTTTGACTCGGTTTAATGCGATACGTACCAGTTAAGGGGCGGCAAGTCTACCGACTAAAATGGCTGATGGACTGCCGCCGCCCTTGTAAGAAAGCGTCATGAGTATTACGGCGTCCTGTTCCAGGGTGTTCGAGGGTGTTTCGTGATCGCGGCCGCGACTTAGGTTTCCAAACACCACAGGGTGGCTAACAATAAGTCGAAGAAGCTGGTGAGATAACTCGGTGAAAAAAATATACATATACATAACCACCCTGGTGGTGTAACGACGGTGTTTTATTCTTGACTGCGGTGTTGTCCCCCTGGTAACCAAATACACATCGGGGGACATAACGAAACCCCTGAGCGTCCGGCGAACAAGACAACAGTTTGTATCGAATCTCTTCCTTCGCCCTTTGCCGTTCGCGGTCCGCTACCTTTATGGATGGATCGGTTCGCCGCCCTGACACCTGTCCGACTGGTCATTCTCACACATGAACACGCTGCTATATCACCGTCACGATCTATCCTACCAGTACCTACCTACACCGGTCGTGTTAGTTGGACATAACACACCAGTCGATCCTTCTCACCAAGAAACACAAAGTCTCTGATTATATGTATTCGGGGGAAAACAAAGAAGCCAGATATCACCGTTCTCGCGGCTACAGTCCATCCACATATATACTGCAAACTGGCTTGGCATTGGCACGGTATTGGTCCCATTACTGCCAATACTGACAGCTACCAATGGCCCAGCTTTGCCGGAGTCAAAATCAATGTTGTGACTATTTTTTGTCGTACACCGTATCGGTCTAGTGTCTTCCTAGCTGTACGAGCCCCATGTATGTTCACTTGTCAGTACTGGGTCATCAGCGTTGGCCCAACGTTGGGTGAATAATTTATTTTTACTGGGTGAGTATTACCGAACGAAATTTGGCAGTCAATTCTTAGTGCTAATTCTTTGGCATTCGGTGATTTGATGAAAAAAAAAAAAAAAAAAAACATACTTCTGGGATTGGAACTATTCATTCAGTGAGTGTTTCGAATTAAAAGTCTAATTGAATCGAGTCCGAGGAATGAACGAAGTAATGGGTGTCATCTGATAATAGGGTACGAAACTTGTTTAGAAGATTTTTCTGCCAGTCACGGTAGGATACCTACCCGGGGGACTGGTATTAACCGCATGTCCCCTTTTGTCGATCGACGCCGCAGCCCTCTTCACCTATCACGGAGTTCGAACGATCGATAATTAATTGATGGGAACCCTGAGATATCCTCGACTAGAAAAAGAGGAAGCGAACCTTCCTCTTCCTCTTTGTCGCTCTCTCGATCTTGGTCATCTCGAATCTATCCTGACCGCTTTCGTTTCCAATTATTATTTTCATCCCTTTCGCCCTTTTCCTACCCCTTGATCATTAATGAAAACTAATCGGGGAAAAAGGAGTAACATCATGAAGTACATCTCTGCTTAACGTTACTCTCAGACTCGAGCCCTACTACATATATACGTCTGACGTCAACAAAGTTTCGCTAGATTATTGCGGTAAAATACGGTTTGTTAACGTTCACATGAAACTTGTTCTTTCCCACAGAAGGTTATGCTCCGAAGACGGAAGGTCCTGAAGAGGCTTCTTTACGCTATGCTCACGAGCCTCGGAAGGCGTGGTTGAGGTCCGTTGCCGCGGGCGCGTGTGTCCGTTCTGGCGATGGCCAGTCGAGACGTATCCGTTAGCCAGCTAGCTAGCTTATAGGTTAGGTAGGTAGGTAGGTAGGTAGGTATGTACCTATGCGTAGAAGAGGTAGAAGGTGAACAGCTAGAAAGAGAGAGAGAAAGATGAGAAAAAAAAAAGAAGAAGAAGAAGAAGAAGAAGAAGAGGAAAAGATGAAAAGAAGTGAAGAAGAGAGAGAGAGAAAGAGAGATGGATATAGAGGGGGGTCCCTTATACATAAATATCTCATAAATAACCATCCGGATAATCAATGTCGATTATAATTACCTACCGCTTGTATCACCAGCGTTGGCTCTGGTATCCCAAGTTCGTCCTGTCCGATGCCGTATAGGTACCTCTGCCCAAAAACAAGGCGACCGACCCGCCGCCTTGACTTTTTATACTTCGTTGTATAACATTAGGCCGACCCTTTTTCGTTTTTATACCACTAGTAATTGGATTTCGACATTCCCCCGCACGTATACATATGTTGTATATATACATAGTTACCACACGAGAAAGTTATATGTGCTTTGGGGGGGTGGGGGACGGCCGGAAAGACGCAGATCATCGGACAGCGTGCGGTTTGTACTTCCGTTTTATTCCCCCCAGTTCCGCGGAAAATTGTATTTTTCGCTAATTGCTGTGCTTGTAAGATTCTCGAAACATTATATATAACCTTCGTCATTTAATAAATTACACCGTTTTCATCCCTCAATTTTCATTCTCGTTTTGTATTTCTCTTCACTTTTAGTATAACGTCTCTTCGCTTCCCTTTCACCGAGCTTATTCTACGTAATAAATATTTTGATTAAAGAGCGACTTTTTACGACCACAAACAACGTATATGTATATAATTGTATACGGCATACGGGCCCACGTGCGTTAAATGTTAGGAATATTATATTTTCCTGTTTGGAGACCAACTTACCAGAGGATTATCCTGATGTCGCGTTATGTTGTGTATACGCGTACTATATACGACGTTGCGAGATGTGACGGTGCCAGAAAGCTCGGAATGTCTATAATCCCTGACGTGTGGGTGAACCAAGAAGGATATACAAAACTTTTTTTTTTCGTCTTGTGGTATACCTGGAGACCATTGTCATTCGGATTAAAGAAAATTTTCTATTGATTCCTTCGAGTCTTCTCCTCAGACTATCTCGCGTTCTTCGTGGGACTTGCGTAGGTTAAGAACCCTTCCTATACGTATACCTTATACGTAGCACGTGAAACACCCTGTAAAACGAGGATCGTACCGTCGCTTTGCTATCTACGGGCAAGGTGTACAGGCTCTGATCCGATCCTCGACCCGCAGGATCGAGGAACTTGTCGAGTCACGACGACGAGAGCCTCGAGCAGCGGATTTGTTACCTCGACAAGGGGCAAGGCTCCCGCATCAAAAAAAGAAAAGGAAAAAAAAAAAAAGAAACAATAACAACAACAACAAAAATCAAAACCGCGATTAGAATAATCGCCAGGAGAATCGAGAGCGAATTTTCGATCTCGATTACCGAGCGTTGACAAAAGCTACCGTTAAGATGATATCGTAGAGATCATTTCCAATCTAACCTAGCTAACATGAAAAACACCAGTTTTACTGGAATGCTATCAGTTTTTTGGAAAAAGTGACATACCGAGCTATTTTCTGCCAAAAAACTGAATTCATTGGTCGAGGGTTCGTTCGGATCGGTTGGGTATTCGTTGAGAATATACGATTCGCGTTTTCGAAGTGAGAACAATTGTTGATAATTGAATTTCGAACAGATTTCCATATCGTCTTCAACGATTGAAATCAGTTATCGATCAGTTATCAGTTAAATAGAGTTCAACAAATCGTAGATTGATCGGTTTGATTAGCTGTTCAAGCTTTGGCAAACAATGGTGAAGTTACGCAGATATGAAAAGTCTAAATATCTAATCAACGATCATTTTTATCTTATACAGTGTTTCGTATAGGTTATTGTGAAATAACCCTTTGTCACAAAATTCCTATGATAATTTCACGAGTCTTCAACTTGCATTATCTTTCCGATCTTCATCTTGAGACAACGTCAACATAACCTCAAATATATCGTAGCGCTACCATCGACGGTGTTATGTGAAGTCACCGTTTTCGACGCTCAGAGCGACAATGATCAACATAATATGGCAATTACACTTTTTGGGAGATATTTTCAAGTACCAAATACCAAAAGTAAATAAATTCAGTCGAGAAAGAGTTTTTCATTGATTCGCCAAAATGGAGGCGATTGACCGACCTCTGTTTAGCAGGAATCAAAGTATTGTCGTTACCGATCTCGCCGCAGTGCGTTTCGTAGTTATGGGCGCGGCGGTACTCGTCGTTATTTAGAAAAAAAAACTGAATCCAGTCTCTGACTTCAGCCTCAGAACGGTTCAACGACTCGGGTATAGGTAGGAACGAATTAAATAACTGTCTCCGAATATCAAGAGCGACGATCGGTTCGTTGTACAAACCGGGGGAACCGATCTCAGGAGGTATGCGGATCGGGAAAAGAGCCGGCCTAATCGAGCCCGGGAACGGAACACGCCGGAGCGATTTCACTCCGACGAGCCCCAGCTTCCCCGTAATGAGTTGCCTAAATGGATCACAACAAATTACATTCTCGTGCTTGACTAAAGGAGTCGATCGAATGATACATTGCCCGCGCCGGTTGAAGAACCTAATCGCTTCGATCACTCGGATTATTTTCGATTTTTGTTGTTCATTTCGCTCCTCGGCCCTCGGCTCTTGATCCGTTTCAACAAATCCTTCAGGAGCCAAAGCCCCGGTCATTTGATTGCCTATTATTTCGCTAACTAATTGTTAGAAGAGAGTCTTCCACAGCGCGAAGTACCAACGATCGTTGAACGGTACCATCAAACGTCCATCGAAACGATCACCAGGCTCTAGGCGAACGGCCAAGGTGATGGATAACCTTAGATGAAATCATCGGTAGGTATACGTCAAGGCATGTTACCGCTCATCCTTAATTGCCGATTGATTTATCGTGCCCGTCGAAATCGAGTTACACGTGTTTCGCGCTCTTCGGAAATGTGGATATTCCGCCATGGCTGATAATACTCGGATTTCAATGGCGTTCGACTTTTGCCGTAATGCTTTTCAAAGCAGCCCATCTAGAAATTGACCAAGGGTCTAAGTATTGGGTCAGTACTGCCGACGCTGTACCAACGATTGGCTGATGAACGGCAGTACGTCGGAATGACATCATGAGTCTTACGGTTGGTAGTCAATGAAAACTTTCAGAATTGGGCCAACCTTGGCCCAACGCTAAACGCATGACTGTAATTAGCGCTCATGGTTGGCCAATCATCGGCACCGTCGTACGTAGACATGAGAACCAGGGCTGGGCCAACGTCGGCGTTCCAAATCGTGCCAGTACTGGTCTGTTTATCAGCATAGGTTGGGTACGGAAATTTCTACATGGGAGGAAAGAAATCGAGCGATCGCGATCGGTTCCTTTGGCTTACTTTGAGTCAACCGATTAGGCAGGCTTTTTCTGAGGCTTGTTCGAAACTGTGGCGATAGGGAGTGTTGTCTTATCTCGAATGGCCGCGGCTCTCTTAGCTGTCGTCTGAATCACTCCTTTCGGGTTAACGGCACGATACACGAAATCACTGCAAGCTCTGCGACGTCGTGCGGCAATATAGCAACGCGGTGCGGAGATCAACGCGACGATTTCAATATCGAGAAAACCGATGAGGATGAGGAGGTGGCAGCTCGCGATAGCGATAGTATATTATGTGTGTAACCTCATCTTCAACGCTCTTTGCGATCTGATTCATCGATAGGGCCTGGGATTGAAATTCCGAATTTTTCTACTACCGATTCAGAGTTTTTTAAAAAGATTATTTCCCCGGAAGTCCACGTAGCCTATTTGAAAAAAATCCGAATGAAAAAACCGTGGGGGTTAAAAATTCCGAAAGCTAGAGCAACTTCTATTATTTTACAGTTTTGTCACAAGCTTCCCTTAAATTTGCGGATTTTTGGACCTTCTGAATATTCAATTTCCGGATTTTTGAGTTGTCTGCATTTTGACCTTTCAGAATTTGCAAGCGTTCTGAGCTTCAAAGTTTCTAGAAACTCAAAATCGCGTTTCAATTAATAAATTCGAAATTTCAACTACCGTTATAGAAACTTTTGTAATTCGCAACTTTAATCCATAGACAGTGCGCGATCTAACCTTCATACCGATATCCGGATACCGATAACCGGATTTTCAGCCCCCGAAGAAATCAGCTTGTTAACTTTAGAACTTGAAATGAGCCTTCTAATGGAACGATACTAACCCACAGTGTAGGGTTGAATAATTTTGTGTAAACTCGAACTCTTTTCACCGTTTTTTTTTTTTTTTTTATTTTATTTTTTTCTTTCTATCCCATCCGGCGAGCTTCGCGGTATATTTCTTGTGGACTCACGCGCCATCCTCTCGGTTAATGTACCAAGCGTGTCTTTGGTGGATCCACGAAGATCCGGTGGGATATAGACTTCAAAATCCCCCTTTCGTTTTCCCCACACCCCAGGCTCACCAGTCGGCATTAAAAGCATTCACTTCGTTTTAGTACCACGCCATCGTCTCGCCTTGCCTCACTGCAGCCCCGTCCGTCTGTCCGTCCATCCTGCGGGCGTCTAAATTAACAGACTCTTTTAAGACGCGGGTTTCCCCGCAGCACGCGCTCTACAGCCCCCGCCATTATGGGTCCAGTTGCTACCAATAAATACCACACCGCGGTATTACCTCCGGAAAACCCATATCTTTCTTTTTTTTTTTTTTTTTTTTTGTATTAACGACGAACGAGCGGCGGGTTTTCGATCAAGAAAAAAAAAAAACAAAAAAAAACCACCCCCTATTTTGACCCCCGTGAGATTTTGATGAAAGTATGTAAACACATCGGTACCGAGAGAGACACGTACGATCTAGAATAGGATCAGGTATAGTTAAAGGAAGCATAATTCACAGGGTGGCTTTTCCTCTTCCACGCGGTAATACTTCCATCGGAGATAAACCCGCAGACTGCTATGGAGAACTTTGGAGCGGGGTGAGTTTTTCCGGGCTTTATTACCGGGAGGTTAATTGTGTATCCATGTAAATCACGGAATTGCTTTTTTTTTTTTTTTTTTTTTGTCCGTGAAAGCGTCCTCATTCACCCGGTTTGCCTCTCATTCGTTCGTTGGTTTTCATTTGTGAGCTTTTTTTTTTTTGAAGTAAAACCTGCAAAGTTAAGTCAGGGGGGGGGGGTGGGAATTGGTGCTGCGATTTTTATTTCCATTCTACAAAAATATCTCGACTCACCCGGCCACCCCCTAGCCGGGGGCGTCGTGCATTGCCTGCAGTAGGTATCACGCCTTTATACTCTTTCGGTTAAACATTTTCTCCGCAAATAGATTCAGTAAACCGTGCGCGATCTCACAAGGCGTCTTGAGTTTCCTGGAATCGGTCCCGAGATAAGATACCGCCTAGCTTGGTGTTCAACGGTACGTTGAGAAAATATCAAGAGCTTTGAACTGAGGCGATGATCGTCCTATCGTTGGCTCCTTGGGGATAGGAAAAAAAAACCACCAATATATACTGCAAACTATGGCTTGGCATTGGCACGGTATTGGTGCCATTGCTGTGAATACTGACAGCTACCAAGGGCCAAACTTTGCCCAAATCAAAATAAATGTTGAGACTATTTTGGGTCCTACACCATATATTGGCCCAGTGTATTTCCAGTACAGAACTGACTTCCGGCTGAACTCCATGTATGTTCACTTGTCAGTACTAAGTAGTCATCAGTAATGGCCCAACGTTGGGCAAATAATTTATTTGTACTGGGTCATTATTACCGAACGAAATTTGGAAATCAAGAGGCGTAATTTTTTGTGAAATTAGTGCCACGCCTCGTACCACGCCTACGTACGAATGTTGGTTTGGCTTGAGATAAGGAGTGCTAACAGCTAATATCGAACTGCTTTACGACGGTGGAAGAGCGACGCCTGGGCATGATAGAAAGAGAGAATGAGAGGAAGAGATAACGGATACAGGTAGAGAGGGAAGAGTTGGAAAGGATAAACGCGAGGACACTTATTCGGGCGGATTCTTCGGTGGGCTGAAACAAACGTTGGTTTATCTCGGATATAACGGAGGCGGTTTTATCGTTATCCAGAGTTCGTTCCGCGAAAGGAATGTCTGACGATAAATAATTCCTTTCGCACGGCGAGTAAAACTTACGAAAGTATCGCGATGCGTCCCTAACCGATTTCGTGAACCAGGCAACGGTACACCTTTCCAGAAATCACGACTCGATAAGGAGCCTCAAAACTTTCGGGAACGTTATCAAGAAAACTAATCCCGAAACTGATTCCGACGACTTGGAATCGTCACTCGAAATCCAACAACAGTATACGTCGCGATTAGTTCACACGACGCGAAATCGGTTCACGATATATGGGCGGCGTTTCGCAATCAGTTCGTTTCGACGACGTGAAATCGTTCTGTGGTATTTCGGAAAGCAAAGTCAAACTTTTGATAACGTAGAATCGTTATACAGATTCGAATGATATTACATTGTGAATGAATAATATTGGAAAAATCGGTATAAAAACCAATCTAGAGACTTTTGAAAACGTTAGTTCGTCATACGACACAACATAGGCTGTGTATGATCGCGATGGGATTGTTTCGAAAATGTACAGTAATATTTATTCATGCTTGCTCATCACGTCGTCCGATTTTCTGCGCAGATATCGATTGAGACCATAAATCGGTAGTAAACACTAGTTAGCCGGAAAGGTTATAAGGCATATGAAGCATTCTTCATCAACTGGGCCACTTTTTTGTTTTCAACCCCTCCAATTTTTATCAACATCTGCCAGTTTGAAATATTAGTCAAAAAGAAGGTCTGTGATTTTGTTTTCGATTTTTTTAGGCGTCCGTTAAGGATTTTCAATTTTTCATCACGAACACTGTATCGAAAAAATATTCGTTGAAAAGTTTTTATACTTATGTTTCTTGTTTTGTTTTTTTATTTGATGTATATTTTTCGAGGTACAGTGTTTGTAATAAAAAATTGAAAATCCTACACGGACGCCTAAAGAAATCTAGAAAAAATCACAGACGTTCCTTTTGACTAATATTTTAAACTGGCAGGTTTTGAAAAGAATTTGAGAGGTTGAAAAAAGGTGGTACAGTCGCGAGAACGAATGCGGAAATGTTCGAAAGCGTAAAATCGTGGTACGGAATCGAATCGGAATCGCAATCGGTTGGTATTGATGGCACGAGAAATTCGCGACAACGAAAAATGTACCCGCAGTACACAGAGTAGTGGGTATCGGGATCAGCGAATGAGGCTTGAAACTTAGCCGTGCGTAAAATCGGAATGATTAATTAACAAACTTCTCCTCTATGTTTTCACTTTTGTTTTTAGAACAAATTAAACCCCCAACGTAGCGCCTCTCTGTCTTCTCTGTCTCTGTCTCTGTCTTTGTCTCTGTCGTCGTTGTAGACGCGGGCGGGTTTTCAACCGCGTGGAAAGCCTCCGGTTGTAAATTGGTTTCGAATTTCCAAATTAAGCCCGAGAGTATGGCTCGCGGAAGTAATCTGTGGACTGTGACCCTGGTTTTAACGATGCCCGATGTTTCCAAAGCGCAGGGAAAAACGACGAAAGGAAGGAAGGAAGGTCCTGGCCCGTAGAACCGGGTCCTTTTTCAGGAACTTTGCCCTAACTTCTTCATCATGATTTTTCCTTATGGTTTATACCCAGCGAATATTTCCGGAGCAATAACATATAGCTTTTTTTTCAAACTAAGGAATACATATTTCATCCACGGACGAACAGCTAAATAAATCGTTTCGTTAGCCGTATGCAGGATCGTTGGAGGGTAAGAAAAACGCACGTGCTTCGTATACTATACACCATATAATACCCAAAGTTCAAGAATTCCTAAATTAGAAGTTTACCGTGTTATTCGGCCCCGCCCAAATGACAGAAAACTAGCGATGTTCATTCATAGAACGAGCAAGGCTTGCATCTGGTTGGTGTCAGCCGAGTTAACGGAGGATGGTAAAAGGGTCTTTGATTTCCAGCGCGTCCCGTGGGTTCGATGGCTTCCGGAGAACCCGTGCCGAGATTTCGAAGAAATGCAGTTATCCCCAAAAAATGTATAAAACGAAATTTCATTACTCTAGCTTCCTTCTCAATCGTTCGGTTTTTACGGTGGAAAATGTTAAGCCAGCCAAATACGAACGGGTGCGCCTAAACGCCGGACGGATATGGTAGTTTGACAATTCGATTCAATCGAATTAACCGATCGTTGCCCATCGGAGCTTGAAGACAATTTTCTAGCGTCGCGTCTCGTCGTTCAAAGTCATATGCCGAGATCGGGGATATGGCGGCTAGGAAATTTCCTAGAATAATTTTTGTCCATCTTTTTCCTTCCGAGTAAACGGCCATAAAATGATATTCGTGTCTGGATGAATTCTGGTCTCGAATTACGATGAGTATAGAAATAAACTGTCCGACAGTGACGTACATCATCATATGTGTTGGAGTTCTTTTTTTTTTAATTTTCATTTTTTTCTTCACCTTGCCAAACGCTACTCAGATATGAATTTTGAACGAAATTGTTAGAGCCAATTTTGAGAAATTTGAAGTTTTAAATATCGGCCTTCAGAAAACCATATACCCTTAATTTTGGGACTAGAATCAAAATTTTGATTTTTTTGATTTGATTAACTCAGAAAACAAGTTTGGTAAATTTTTTGTCGATTCAGCAAAATTCTGTTCAACAATCGATAAACTGTCTTGCTATGTTAATTCAGCTAAAATTTGTGGACAAAAATTATTCGTTGAATCAAATCTCAATTTTGTTTGCTGTAAATCTACTGAATTTTTTGTAATTTCAGTAAAATTTTAGTCGATTCAACGATACTTTTTTCTAAGTGTACCAAATCATGAACAAATATGAAATTTTTAGTAAATTTATTGCTCTGTTTGGACTCCACACTTTATCGAATTCTCTGTTCATAAAACGCGAATATCCGTAATAATATCATTTATACTTTATATAATTACAATACTTTCTCTATCTATAGATGAGAAAGTGAAAATGGAACCTAGCTGAGTGAGGTTCGTAGCCAAAGTGTAAGATTTTGCTATTGGTTTTCATCCGTTGTTAAATTTGTTTTCAAGAGCGCCATATAATATCGTGTAGCGGCTAGTTCTAGGTGAGCGCGGAGAAAACGAACGATGGATTTTATTCCCAAAGTCAGTTTTACAGCCCGGGTTGCTGCGGTCGCGTCGGTAGGTCTTAAAAATAAACTAATAAACTGCATTTATACGTCTATATACCGAGCTGCCAGTCCCTGTACCTAGAAGTGGAAGAACTTTTTGAGGCTTGGTGCATCATGGCAGACTACAAACTACAGACGTTCGCCTCAGCGTATATAGCTCTTCGAATAGTAAAAGACGAATCCTAGCTTCCTTTGTGTTTAGTTTTACAAGCCCCAGTTAAATATACAAATCCCTACCATTTCCCTCCAGAGAAACGCTACGTACACGTATATACCCGTAATAGGAATAATAACAACAAACCTAACGACATCTGGACCCGCGATGCTCGTAAATAAAACGTTACAATATATGACGCGTTACTGCTCCGGAGCTGGCATTAAGCTTTGTCACCTGTCTTCTCTATTGCGGTTTGGAAAACCTCGTTCCGTTTCGTAAGAATAAAACATACGCTTTCTTTGAAAAACAGAACAAAAAAAACAAAAAAAAAAAAAAAAAACAACAAAAAACTAAGAAATCGAAAAGCTCCTCGATTGGGAAACTTTCGGAGCAGATGGTGAGTTATTTTGGAATTCCCCAGCCGCGGAGTTCGGGCTGTGGGATGCCGGGGACGTTGTATATACGTATCAATTAGAAAGGTGACTATTAATTTCTGGGAGGGAACAGGCATGTTAACACCGGGTACAATTTTTCTTTGCTCCTTTTCCCTGGAGAGAGGATGCGACGATCGTAGAGATCCGAAAGGCAGAATGCCTCACAGTTACCGGAGAATCGTTGTTCGAATCCTAATCTTGGAATCGGGTTGGCGAAGACCATTAATAGATACGTCACCTGCCCCGCTAATTAAATCTGGCTACTTCCTCGGTCGATCATTATTCTCCGAACTATGATTCGTACCTGGACTCTATACGGGCTAAGAATTACTTTCACACCAATAAATTGGCTACAACTCAATCTCGAGTCGAACAGCTCCAATCTGCGGTCAGGCAAAAAAATAATTCCCTGAAAAAAAGTCAGCCCCAGACTTCGATCGGTAAAAATCGGTAAAAATCGATGGAATTTAACAACGATCGCTAACTTTTCTATCTGTAGGAGTTTAATTTCACACCACATACTTATCGATCTCCATTTTGGATCGGTAGAATTAGTTCCGATCGATCGAGATCGGCAAGACTTTGAGAAATCGTTAGAATTCGGATGATTTTTTTCTCGGAACGACCTCTGGATGTGAAATCAGTCTGATTTTCGAACGATAGGGGGATCGGATGCATACCGATCACCGTGCGAGAGGAAATCCTGGATGAATTAGGCTACTTTTTCTTTCGATCATTCTTCCCCGAACTATGATTCGTACCTGTACTCCGAGCCAAGATACTTTCACACCAATAAATGGGTTACAACTTAATTTTGACTTGAACAGCACCAGTTTGCGGTCGAGCAAAATAATTCCCCGAAAAGAACTCAGTCTCAGACTTCGATCGGTAAAAATCGACGGAATTTAACAACGATTGCTGAGTTTACTGCTTGCAGGAATTTCATTTCCCACCAAATACTCATCGATTTCGGTTTTTGATCGCTAGAATAATTCCAATCGGTCCAGATCGGCAAGAATTTGTAAGAACGGTTTGTTCGGATGGTTAGAATTTGGATGAGATTTTTTGGTAACAACCTCTGTTCGTGATTTTGGTCTGATTTTGAAAGGCCGACGGGATCGGATGCATACCGATCACCGTGCGAGCGGAAATCCTGGGTGACGTGGCTGTGGGAAAGTGTCGAAATAGTTTGCGAGCGAGAGAAGCGATTCCGAGGAATGAGAAAAGATGAGTGTATCTCGAAAACCGGGGTGTGATTCACCGGCATGTTTGCAGTGATCGGTAACCGCGGACTAGTGGAATTCCGCCAACAGACCGAGGCCCGTGACTGCGTTCGCACCTCCGAACCGCGATCGGCGTCCGTCTCAACTAATTAGTCACTTCGCACCGGTCGCGGTCTGCCGTTGTCCCGGGACATTCAGGCGTCATTTCCGTCAACCGGTTTTCCCTCTGTTTGTATACCTGGAAATGCGGCAACGCCATGTAGACTGGCTCCGCTTGCGGCAGATAATACAGCAGATGTTTATACTCCGAAGAAATGACGCGTCTAGGCTCTGGGCCTTGGGCCCCGTCGCGTCTAGCCTTTTATTGGCCGTTTTTATCAACGCCTTACTTCATAAATATATCGAAATCGGTTTTTATGCCCCAACACAAGTAGCTAACCACTTCACACAGCCATCCAAACACGCGAGCTGCTAGGCTGATCCCTCATGCTCAACCGACTGGGCCAATAAAATGGTACTTTTTTTTTTACGGACATTAGGCATTCAAATCGGTTAAAAATCAGCTAGTATTTCCGCCGTTAAAAAAACCGTCCGTGTCGTACAATTGGCTGAAAAATCTTCGTCTCTCATACTACATCGCGAGTGAATTTAAACCGGCATGTGTTCACCATGGCGGTGGCTTAATACGGTGATTGCAAACCGGGTTGTCAGTGCCGATTGGCAAAAAAGGTCCATTTCATTGGGGGGGATGAGGATGAGGTAGAAAAGGCGCTTCACGTTTAACTAATTCGGTAATTAAAATGGATGTCCCCTCGTCGAACCAGGGCCCAGGACCCGGGGCCCAGAGTCCAAAGGCCGGGGCCCAAGACTCACGCGAGCCAACTGCTAGTCAAGTAAAAAGATTCGCCGTCGCGTCTCGTCGTCCCCGCGGTTGCTTATTACCATCAGAATGAATACCCACTTTGAGAGAGACAGTGGCTACGGTGTCTTCTCTTTAACCAGCTTACCAACTCGTTCCGCATCGCGAAGCCCCTTTTTTACACTCTTTATAGCCATACCTACTTGACACTCGGGACTCTCTAGACGCGGCTCGCCTATTCCCGGGTAATCCCGTGGTGCAAAAAAACCTCGAATTTAAAGAGTCAAAGGTTCTCCCGACCACAGGGCGAACCCTCTACTCCGAGGGTCTCAAGTTTTTCGCGAAAGAGGCCACCGCGAACGTAATAACAAGCAGATAATTCGTCTGACCGCATTGGGTGGGACCCAAAATTAACCGTCTACATTTTTTTTGGTTCAAAATATTCGAAAATTTATGAATCTTCTTCCTAACTCATAAAACTATGAACTCGATTGTTTAAAAAATTCGTTCAGATCCAACTGTCCAAGAAATTCTGTTTTCCGAATAACTCGGAGACTACTGGGCCGATAAATCCAAAAATTGGATCAGCTCCGGGCGACGAAGAAGAGGATCGATTGGGACCTAAATCATAAAAATCCATTGGTTCGTTCTCGAGGTATAGTTGGACGTAAAATTCATCACGTCTGAGAACCATAAGAAATGATTAATTTTTTTAAATAGTAAAACGGTGAGATAAAAAATGGACATGTTTGACCGGATAGCTGTGGGGAAGAAGGCGAGGGTGCGTAAGGTCCGAGGATCATGTGGGCCTGAGGAATTCATCCGAGATGCTAATCCGATTGAGGTTTAGGTCCGCACAAGTTTGAATAGGTACGGAGGCCGCAAGTACGCGATCACAAACGATAAATAAAAAGGGCGTAATTATAAATTGAGGAAATAATTAGCTGTGATAAATCTATCGGGGGATCGAGGTGGGCAGGGTACAGAGTAAGAACATGAGGAGTTTGGTAGTAGAGATGAGATCTCTCTGACTTGTTAGTAGCCGACCGACCAGGGGCCCCCTTCAAGAGTTCGTCGAGAGTTTCAGTTCGTGGAAGAGGAAGAGGAGAGAAGAAGAAGATGAAGAAGAAGAAGAAGAAGAAGAAGAAGAAGAAGAAGAAGAAGAAGAAGAACGTACATACGTTCATCTTGGCGATCGAAGCGGGTGGACAGCGGGTGTCCACGATAACATACTCGAGAGGTGCAGGCGTCTGTCGCGGAGAAAAGACCGGGCACTAAACCTCCTCGACGTGTTCATTCGCCTCTTCTTCTCCCCCGGAGGCCCCCCGAACCGCGGATCCTGGTCCATGGCATCAACATTTGAATATCTCTATAAATAATCGATTATATGGCGACTGTTAAACGCCTTAATGAACCAGTGACAACATCTCCAGCGTACTCAAATCTCTCCTTTATTTTCACTTCTCATACCCCGTGTTCCGTTTCAATCCTTTTTTCTTCTTCGTCCTTGGAATCCTCATCATCGACGAACCCCTCCCGATAATGACACCGCGTATCCAGCTAACGCGATGAGCGAAGGGCGGGGGTCTGCCGACGAAACCGTCATGACTTGTGGTTAGAGATGAAAAATGATTGGTCAGTGGCGTTATGACATAATCGAGAACGCGTTTGTCATCCGGTTGTCCAGGGGCAGACCTGAACCGCAGAATTCTAAGATCGCATTGAGACGTCTTTGGTTATGGTCAAAGAGGCCGCAGCGCGGGCGTTTAGAGGGACGATGAACTTGAGAAACGGTTCAGATCACTTGGTCAAATATTGGAATGCCTCCGATCGTTTCGCTTTGTCACTTCTCACTTTCTGACCACCAAGTCGCAAGTACAACCTGAACAGATTCAAGTCACTGATAGATTGGGCACTAGCCGGGGCCCGTCTCATCAGCAACAACAACAGACAACATGGTCTTGGACGGGACTTGTGGCCGAAGAACCGTCCGTTGGTGGTCAATCGAACACCGCGCACAAAACACTCGAAATGTGTTTTGCAATTCGATTATACATTCCCGAACGTGAATATAATAGGTTAATCAAACAGCCTGCTGGAAAGGGGATAGAAGATTCCTGGAAATAAGACCGGGGCTGATTGCCTGAAGCAATTTTCCTTTTTTCTAATTCTCTCTCCCTTTTAGCTTCAGGGTTTTTGCCCACCGGCTAACTCCGGGAACAGCTACTGCATCGGGGTTTTTATCCCTCGCATTAATTACCGCGAGAAAATACCCTCCTGCTTCGAGATGGTAAAAAATCCAAAAAGGTACAAACCCATACGTACGAATGCCGAACTATTGCCGGATTTATACCCGCATGGCACAGAATTGGCACTACTACTCCTGCTGCCAAATTTCATTTCCTAATACTGGCCCAGTACAGAGAAATTATTTGCCCAACTTTGGGCCATTGCTGATGACTAGTACTGACTTTGACTTGGGCAAAGCTTGGCCCGTGGTAGCTGTCAGTACTGGTAGCAATGGCACAAATACCGTGCCAATGTTAAGCCAGTTTGCAGTACGTACATGGAAATGGTGGGCCCTACGATTAGTTGATTTTCAATCCTCCGGCGGTCTGGTAGCCTCTTCATCATAGGTCTTGGCAGTCATTGCAGTCAGGGTTGGTAAACAGTCGAGTAAAGTACCAAAGAAACGTCATGGAATAGAGAAAAAGAAGAAGGAGAAGCTGAAGAAGGCTGAAGAATGGCGTGTGCAAAATTATAATTAAATAAAAGCTGAGTAGGAGAGTGAGCTAAAGAGAAAGGGAGACGGAAGAAGCGCGTTATTTGCACCCGGATGATCCCATTTGTGAGTAGCGGCTCCCGCGGGATATCAAGTCACCGTTGGGCTCCGGGCTGTACACAGACACCTTATCCCTCGAATTTCGCCCTTGCCACGGGGACCTAATCGCCCGTGGTGCTACCGTATATAAGGCGTATATAGTGGCGGTGGTACCCTCTTGGATGTCCGAGACCGGACGGACGGGGCCCCTCTGCCTCTCTGCCCCTTTGTCCCTCACACGTGGCCGTGGCCAGGAGTTTGTGCGTGTAGGTGCAGCCGCGAGCCTGATCGCGTAGGTCGGAATATCCTGTTACTTTCTCAAGGCCTCAGGGCCGTTTCGATTGGCGTAGAGAGAGCTGAGTGAGAAAGAGAGAGAGAGAGAGAGAGAAAAAGGTTTAGGAAAAGGTCCGAGGGCTGCCCAGTCCAGTCCAGTTCAGTCTTCAGTCCATCGTTCGTTCCGTGACCACTGCTGATGAGAGGCAGACTTTGGCTTCACGCCGTTCAAGATTCGGAGCACCTTGGCTGCGTAACGTTACGTTACGTTACGTTACGTTACGTTACGTTATTTTCTGTTACGTTGCGTTTCGTTGCGTGCGACTCACGTATGCTAATGCTTTTGAGCGTAGACTTAATTACGTGGCACCGTGCCGTGGTAGGCGGCTAAAACCTCCAGCCCGAGAGAGAAGGACCCCTAGTTGGATATCAAACGAGGGTTGAAAGGAGAGCGAAACATAGGCCATAACTCTTGGCCAAAACTAATTACAGCGGGGGGCTACTTAACCGAGTGAGTCCTGCGGGTCCCGTCCCGTCCCATCCTCTTACTCTTTCTATATATATATATATATATATTTTTTTTTTTTTTCTCTCTATCTCTTTCTCCGCTCCAACTCTCGGACGAAATCTAGCTCAGGGTGTATTTTCCTTGATGGCCGTTCGCCTCGCCCGCTGATCCTTCATCATCCTTTTCTCCCGACCTCTCACCTCATCATCTCGCCTCGGCCCTTACCAGTACACCGCTTCTTTTATAAAGTGTGAAGTAGCTGCGGTACACGTGTATCAATTTGCTGGTACGACATTGCGCCTTGTGTACAGGAAATTTAGTTCGGGCCCTGGTCTGGCCCCGGCCGGATCTGCGATTCATAATTTATCAGGGCACTAATCTGGCAAACTAAGCTGGGCCTGCCCAGAAATGGCAAGCTTCCTTTAAAGGCGACCGGATGCTAAAAAATAATCTGGCCTCTATCTAGCTGCCTTAGGAAAGTGATTCTGGAAATCAGGCCTTTCATCCCTCACTTTGAGGATTTCTATCGTTAATAAAAATGGAATAAAACAATCGAAACAAAGTATCATTATTTTATTGCTAATCAAACAGAGATTGCTATTACGCCTTATAACCTTTCCGCCGGTTATTCTACTTCGTCTGTCGGATAATTCCCCGCAAATGTGCGCCGCCCCTGGGCTCGCTTATTGTCCGAGCATTAGAAAGCTGATCGGGCTCGATCCCCGTACAGATTTGTCCGCACCAGAGGCACGCCGTGAGTGTGAACTCTGCGATAGCAGCCCATTGTTAAACACCGGCGATATTATGCGATGGGAAACTGTTTAAACGAATATTATTCAACGTTCAGACAAAGCCGACCATACCGCGATGAACGATTACTTGGAAACTGGCTTGTTATGGCTTTAGGATAAGAAAACTTCGAATCCCGGAATGCCGAGGTGGAAATGTGCCTTGGAAAGAATTTTTAAGACCCACCGCGTTGGTGTCGTGGAAAAAATGACTGATATATACCATTTTGGCGAAAGCTTTCATAGACCCTCCCCCTCCCCCCCCCCCCCCCAAAAAAAAGAATGGACAGCATGCGTAATACAAGGAATGAAGTGAGTCCTTTAATTTGGCTCGCAGTTCTGCTTCGAACGGATGTTTTATTTTCTTGAAAATCGAGGCAGCGAGGCGTCGAGACGCTTAACGCGTGTACGGGCTGTTAAAATGCCATTGCAGACACGAGCTGATCTCCTTATCTGTGTCCATGATCTTGAACATTGGAAGTTGGCCCGGAGGCGGCGACCGAATTGCATACTTGAGTCCGGTGCCCGTGGTCAGCTGTGGGCTTCGTAAAGCCCTTACGAGAACCCTGGCATCCTTCGCGGGTCCGAAAGCCTCGATGAGACGAGGCATTGACGTAACAATAGCACCGCCCTTTTACATTATTCATAAAACCCACCAGCCCTGATCCTCCCGCTGCTGCTGCTGCTGCTCCTGCTGCCTTATCCGTGAGGTTACTGGCCGAGTCCAGACCCCGTACTCTTCCAGAAGACTTCAAGTTCACTAGATCAGTCCAAAAACCATTAAAACACGAATGCCACTCAGCTGACAACGATAGGTAAGCCTTGGAACTTCTGGAAAGCTGATTATTTTCCATGTTTCTTCATCCCATGTACTGCAAACTGGCTTGGTATTGGCACGGTATTGGTACCAAAGTTACCAATACTGACAGCTACCGAGGGCCAAGCTTTACCCAAGTCAGAATAAATCTTGGGATTATTTTGGGTCATACACCATATTGGTCCAGTGTATTCCCAGTACAGAACTGACTTCCGGTTGAGCCACATGTATATATTCACTTGTCATTACTAGTCATCAGTAATGGCCCAACGTTGGGCAAATAATTTCTCTGTACTGGGCCAGTATTACCGAACGAAATTTGGCAGCCAGGGTAGTGCCAATTCTGGGCCACTTGTTTGAGAATTGATGCATTTAAAGGTTTGATCAGACAAAAGTGGAATCGAATTCTATCTATAGAAGAGAAAAAAAAGAAGTGTAGAAGGAAATTAGAGCCTGAGTTTGAAGAGTCGAATCCAAATTCATACACGGTGGTGATTATAACGAACGAACGACTCCGGCACTTGACATAAGATGGAAACTCCAGCCCGCCAGCAGCACCATCGGCGAATGATCAGGCAAGAGAATCCGAAGGGATGGGGCTGGGGTGAAATCGGGCCCCAGGGTTTGGGCGACAAGATGTTAACACGTGTGTCGCGCCGAGGTGCCGTGAGGTGACACCGTGTAATCCGAGACAACCGACTACGACGACTACGAGAGAAGAGGAGAGAAAAGTAGGTATAAGGAAGAGGGAATAGCCGTGATGAAGAAAGAGGAACGGGAGGTTTGTGGTACACAAGGCTGGTTCAAACGAGTCAAAAGTTGATCTAGCGCACCCTGTTGTATCCAAGGTAGAAAGAAAAAAAATGCGAGAAACTGACAGGAACAGACCTTTGAACTCCCCGAAGGGGTCGAGTCAAAAGCAAAAAAATCTATCAGCCCGAAAGGGGAGCCAGTGCATGGTGGAGACCGTATTGAAGAACATTAAAAAGAAGAAGAAGAAGAAGATGATGAGAAGAAGAATTTTTGGAAGAAGAAAGGCTACCGGGAATTCTTTACCGAATCGTCTATAGTCGAGCGAGCAACGGCTCGAGCGTCAAAATATTATGCCGAGGTACATAATATTTTACGGAGGTACGTGTATCAAATTTCGCCGATTTCAAAACATCCATCCATCGGCGAGTTTTGTGGATCGAGTGGAATGCGGGGAATTAGGGCAGGTCTAACGGTTCCTCAACAGAGCATGAAAAAAATTCAAATTAGTACCAAACGCTTTTGACCAAAAGTACGAAACGCCGGTTAACGGCTGATCGCACCGAACGTATCGCTTTTCAGGTTCCCTTCATACTCTGTAATGTCTTTCGGAACCGGGTCACAAAAACACGTGTAAAGGTGATAATCAACGGGTACTGGACCCTATGCAAGATTCTTAAAGTATTGCCAGATCTACCCACAGGGTATATAATTGGTACTACCCTGTCTGCCGAATTTCATTTGGTAATACGAACCCAGTACAGAGGAATTATTTGCCCAACGTTGGGCCACTACTGATGACCAGTACTGACAAGTGAATATGGTGTACGACCCAGAAGTATCCCAATATTGATTTTGACTTGGGCAAAGCTTGGCCCTTGGTAGCTGTCAGTATTGGCAGCTATGGCACCAATACCGTGCCAATGCTAAACCAGTTTGCAGTACTGGGTTGAACTTATCTTCCCTACTAGATGGTCAAGAATTAGCTGCCTCGTTAGATTAAGGTTCGTTTTAATTGGTCGCCGGATTGGCGTTTGATACGGTATTCGGGGCTGCTGAATACAAAGGGACAAACGACCGGACGAACGGGAACAAAGAACATTTGTAATCGAGCCCCAAAAACTTCTTCCACATGTGGGCAGCCCGTTTGGTTCTCTTTCTGCGCTTCTAATCGTCCATGAAACTATACGAACTACTGGTGTCCTCGTGAAAGAACGGCGCGAGCGGTAGGTGTAATTTAACGTGATCATGTTCCGGTGTTAAGGCATCCTGCACGAAGCAAGCAAGCTATAACCCTGGTGCAGCGTTTGGTGTCGGTGTCTGTCAGCAAACTGGACATGACGTATCCTGTCTTCCATGCCGTTCGACTCGGCTCGGTGCCCGCGTCCCTCGTGAGGGTCCTTATTTAATTACAGTTGAACAGGGCCACGAAAATACCTGAATAATAGTCCAGCTAAGGATAAGGACTTCTCATACCAATACCCGAACCTTACCTAGGCATAGAAAATTATCCACGGATCACTTAGCGCCCAGAACGCAACACGAAAGATTCTTATCGCGGAGGATTAGCAGTGAAGATTCCGTTCTGTGTGTGTCAAACGTGTAGTAGGTATATATCTTCAGGTGAATAACAGGTATAGATGTTACCTTGTGGGTAGCAAAGAAGGCAGTCTTTCCATATATCTTTTTCTCTCTCAGTCCTATTATATACGAAATAGATCAACTTACATACAGGTACGATTTTCGAGGACCGTATACAGTCCCTATGCTATGTCCAGTCACAACACCGTGTCACTTCCCTGTCACAACAGATTAGGCAAATACCTGAACCTTGATGAGTCGGTACATAGCCAGCAGCACGGCCGATGGTCCCCGGTCTCGAAACAGGTATACACATGTACATACGTGGGACATCCAGCTATGCATACTCAGCCTGTCCACAATAGGCCTGTGTGCGCATCGTCCTTCATTGGATTCACAGACGTTATACGGTATGCCTGCAGGGTCGCATAAAAACACCTGAAATCCTCAAGTCCTGATCTTCCCGACTACCGGCTCATCAAACAATTACATTTCACGGTGAAAATATTCCACGATAACATTCGTGGACCTGAAAACCTATCGAAATATGTTCATCGCTCGTTCATCCCGGCTGCAATGTTACCCACAATGGAGCAAATATTGGATATACTTAAAATTATTGGATAAAGCTTTTCTTGAATCGTTGGAGTATATGGCAGATATGTGTAGGATGGATTGCTATTATCCTGTACTGGATTTACAGACCAGACGGCTTACCAGAGTTGCAGAAAAACACCAGAAATTCTCAAGTTCTGATCCTTTCAACTACCAGCTTATCAAACAACGACATTTCATGGTTGTATGAAAACATGAAATCCTATCGCACTGTTCATAGTTGATTCATTGCAGTTGCCAGGTTATCCAGTATGTCAGTGATGGTAGAAAGTTTGTGAATTTTTCCAAAATTTTTAGTCAAGATGATGTACAGAATGAAAGGTGGTAAATGGTTGGTGTACGTTGCAAAAATGTGTAGGATGGATGACCATCATCCTGTACTGGACTCATAGACCAGATGGCCTATCAGGGTTGCAAGAAAAACACTAGAAATTCTCAAATTCTGATCTCCCCAACTATGAAAACATGAAATTCTATCGGACTGTTAATCGCGGTTCAACAAGGTTCTCAAGTATGCCAGTGAAGGTGGAATCTTTGGAACGTTTTTTTTTGTTTGTTTATGAATTTTTTTTCGAAATTTTTGGTCAGTATGGTGTGGAGAATGGAAGGTGAATATAAAATGGTTGGCGTACGCGATAGAATCGTGTAGGATTGATGTCAGGTATCTTTGTGGTGAAACTGCACGGTGCGCTAATTCGGGTAAATGGTTAATTGCTTAATTCAACTTAATGCGATCGCGCGCTGCGCATCGCTGAGTTTCTTCTCGTTGAGAAGTAGTCGTTTCCCGTCGGTCGATGGCCGAGGGGGGAGATGAAGGAAGAAAAGAAGTCGCGGGCATAATTAGCGAATGATTGATCGATGCGTGTCGCCGAAGCTATGCATGCGAATTGCTTGGCCTCCCGGTCGATCCGATTCTCTTACCTCTTTCCATCCCTCTTCTCTCCTTAAATCCTCTTCGTCTTTCGTCTCTCGTTCTTCGTCCGCACGTCAACCAGACTTCTTCTGCATCTCCTTCCCCGCCCCTCAATTTACTGGGCTTTTCGTTCTCCAGTTGAATATCAGCGGAGGTTGGTGTATAGGTAACTGCAGCTGATCGTGCATACCTCGAACTGGATATCTTCTCTTCAGGATGAGAGGAGATGTGCGCATCTTTTACCATCAGCATTGAAACAGCTCGACCATTTTCTTTATACCTTGATCCTGCCCGGTCGACGGTCGTGTCCTTCGGATCTTCGCCGTCCTCCACGATCTTGACGATGTTCTTACCTCGAACGGTAGCCGCAAACTTGAGTATACATATATGTATTTATATCTACATACATTCACAAACTGGACAAATCCCAGGTTTTAATATACCCGGTTTTTCGAGCCCAGGTAATAAAATGGCGATGATGATAAAGTCCCGGATTATCCCTATGGGGCGATTCACTTCTTGAAAAAAAAAAACAAAAAAAAAAAAACAACATTTTTTCGCCTCTTCTCACTGCATTTCAATTCTCGAACGGTTCCTCGTTGGCTCCTTAACAGTTCCTTGAACCCCGGTGGGATCCAGGGTCCTTTCTTTGCTTCGGATATGGTATAGTAGTGATCAGTGAAAGCGCGATCAGACCTAGGCGGGTTTTAACCGGCACGTTTCTCACCGGTCTCATAGCTCGTTAGCAGCACGATCACTACCAAATGGAAAGTAGAACAGCACGTTATGTTACGTTACAGTATCATGCTAAAAGCCACATTTAGTCTTGTCGCGCTTTCAGCCGTAACGCTACGGGGGTTAGAAAACGGTCAATTACTGACCGCGCTTAATTGATCGTCGACTCGACTCCGTGGGCAAGAAACTATTTGTCTCCGTAGATGGTGGAAGGACAGAATCGGTCTAATACTCTCGGTTAAGGAAGAAATATGACTGATTTTGTATTGGGCGATGAGACTGAGTAGGTAGATATCGGATGGCTTGGAATCCAGATCAAAGATCAATGCTCAGAGTGGCGAAGTCGAGTCGATCTGAAGAACCGGGGATCGGTTCTTCCCGGTCACATTGCATCCCATTGCATCGGATCGAATCGCATTGCATTGGCATCGCATTGGCATTGCATCGAATCGAATCGAATCCCATCGCATTGCATAGTCGTGCAAACATTATTATACGGCTGTCTACTTTATATACAGTGCCTGCATGTCCGCACGCATGTATATAGGAACGTGCATACAGTTGGAAAGACGCGGAATGAACGAAATGCGAAAATGGCGAACGGATGGATAGTGAGTTTGCCCTGTGCAACTGTATGTTAATCGGACGAGATCCTGAATACCAAATGGGAATAAGAAACAGAAGGAGAAGCCCGGAGATTTGTCCTTGTCTCTTTTATCGAACGTCCCCGTTCACGTTACCATTCCCATTCCCATTCCCATTCCCATTCCCGACCCCCAACGTTTCCCATCTCTTCACCGAGAGAAAAGAACCCTCTTCACAAATCCAGCATATCACTGTCTGGTTCTAAAAAGTACTCGAGTATTTAGCACCGGGTATCATCATCAGTTCGGAAAATTATATTTCTGAGTAACGGGGTGATGATGGGGGGGGGGGGGGGGGGGGGGGGGGGGTCCGTGAAAGCCACCACGACGAGGTAAGAAAATTGCAAGCACCTCCGGTGGTCCGATGAAAAGAGTATGAGGATGAGGACCAGGATATGTCAACGTCTGGACGTTAAATCGTCGTCATTGTTGTAGGTACGATGGATTGGAAAGCTCCTCGCGTTCGTATATAGCAGGCTTCTGATTCCCGAATAACGCGTGAGGTAAATATAATCGAGGTATACATTTTGACTTGGCAAACAAGACCCGATGTAAAGAGAATTGGTTTAATAAGGCTTATGTGAGTCGCGGACGTGAGGATCTCGGTAACGTTTTTCACGTTTCGTTTCCTCCCGATCTCGAGATCTGAGGGATCCGTTTGAGGGCGTCTTGCCCCAGTTTCTAGCGAGTCGATTTCCCACCTGGTAGCACCAGAAGGATCTCTAGCTGGGTAGTTCAGCCTATCGCCAGGTATGTACAGTCTCTCTTCTCGTTTCCAAGGGTGCTCTGCTTGCCCCCCCCCCCCCCCCCCCCCCCCCCCCGCAAACAGGGGCTCTGGTTCTGCTCCCAGGAACACTTGAAAAATCTAGACCACCCAGCGACCCTTTTTCTGGTGCGGGTAGAGTGCGTGGAGTGCGTGCGGATCCTGGTTAGAGCATAAAGGTAGGTTTGAGTCGGGCTGGCACACACCTAAGCACATCAAGGTATAGGTGAACTCCGGCAAGGCTCAGGCCTGGGGGTTCTTGAGGGTACAACGAACGAACGAACGAACGAACGAACGAGCCAACGAACGTACCTACGTACGAATCGACGCACCGTGAGTTCCGTAGCTTAGGGTTGGGGGTGGAAAGGGTTAGACTAAAGGGGTGAAACGAAAGGGGTAACACAGACCATGAAAGTAAGAGAGAGATGGAGAATAGGGTGAGTGATATGGATCCCAAGGGGAAGGCTCGGCGCGGTTCTCTCTCGAGGTTATTCTTAGGGTAGGGTAGGGTTCGTCGTGCGCAAAAGTGCGAAAACTTTCAAGAGAGACTTTCCGCAGTCAGGCAGGCAGGGTTGCTGCTGCAGGGTTGCACCAGGGTATATGTCGGCATAAAAAAGCCCGGGTGACACGGTGGCGGTGCTTCTCATCCACTCCCTGAAGTTCTAGCTTCAGGGTTCCACATTGATCCGTCAGAGACGCTAGTCGTCCCAGTAGTTTCTGGTACCGACTACTCCCTCGCAGCCCCATCGACGAGCACCTGCCTCACGGTAAAAGTAGGCTTTCATCAAGAGGCTCGGGTGCGGGGGTCGTCTCGTTAAAGAAAAAAACGAATTAAAACCAAGTGCGAGAAAGTGCAAGTGAGTAGGTAGCTGCTACCAGGTTGCAGCAAGGTTCTTCCTATCCACGAATCTTACGTATACGATCAACTCACCTCCGATGGATGATCGTTACCCAAAGTTATACGGTTCCGATGTTATTTTCCAACCGTTACACTCGAAGAAGATGTTTCCACTGGGATAAACTCGAGGACCCATACCAGCCACGTGGTTCCTTCACCGACCGCGGTGGTCCGATGCATTTAGAATTCACAAGTGCTTCAATAGCATGCGTAGACCAAGTCTGGACTGATGCTACTACGGTGGGAATCCTATGGAATCCTCTTCCCCATTTAGCTGCAGCTACCACTTTACAGTCCAGCCAATCAGTCGCACTTACATTTCACTACTGAGATACTATAGTCGAGTAATTCAACCCACGCGGGTTTCAGGCTTTCAAGATCTTTGAGAAACTCATGCAGCGTGCTTTTATCCCGTACTAAGTCTTTCGGAAAAAAATTTAAAAAATGTAAAAAAAAAAAAATAACGGCTTACCACCCCATGTACGAATTGCAAACTGGCTTGGTATTGGCACGATATTGGTACCATAGCTGTCAATACTGACAGCTACCAAGGGCGAAGCTTTGCATAATTTGAAATTAATGTTGGGACTATTTTGGGTCGTTAACACCGGTCCAAGTTATGGTGTAAATAATCCCCAGCCAGAATGACAACACCATAATGGCCTAGTGTATTTCCAGTACAGAACTGACTTTCCCATGTTTGTTCACTTGTCATTACTAGTCATCAGCATTGGCCCAACGTTGGGCAAATCATTTCTCTGTACTGGGCTAGTATTACCGAATGACATTTGGCAGCTGGGGTAGTGCCAATTCTGTGCCATGTGGATAGATCCAGCAATAATCTGGCATTCGTGAATGGGACATGATCTTTACTTGCGTTCGATTATTCCATTACTTCCACTCGACCATGAATATGACCGAGAAGTGACACGGTGTGTTATTTACGGTTCCCTTATGACCATAAACTGCATCACCATATTATTTCTATTTCCTTCGAATCAGTTTATGGTTTCACACCGAGTTGGCATGCATGTTGATATTTTTCGTTGTGGTCTCCATGGTTCTGGTCTCGAAATGGTTAGGTATTTTCGGATCATGTCCTCTATCTTTATCTCGTTTATTTTTTTTCTTTTTTTTTTTTCAGTTTGGTAGACCCTCAACCGATCAGGTTCGTCATCGCCATGGCCTGATGTGATACACGAGGAACGCTTTGGGCAGTTGCACACGTATGATACACCCGAAGATGTTGACGCTTTGAATTATTTAAATGAGTCGGCAGTGGACGATGCCTCACCCGAACTAACCACCGAACGGGATAGAGCGAGAAAGAACGAATAAGGACCAGTCAGCCGTGTCCTGTCAATAAGTGAGACGGGCCGACGGACGGTTTAATCTAATCCAAACATTAGACTCAACAAATCGTTAATTGTCACCTCGGGAATGTTCGACCAGAAAACTCACGTTCGTAATTAGGTGGTCGACCGATATCATCCTACTTCATACTCCTTCCTACGGATGATCACGCTCTCGTAATTAACGTGGTTCGGACACCGTGTCGATACACTATGTCATACAGTAAACCCACTGAGCCATAGCTGTTGTAACCAGAACTTGGTCACAAGATCAACGTTCGCTCGTCAAGATAAATAATAAATTCTCAAAACTTTTCACATATGTATATCCTACAGAAGTTGAACATTTCCGAAAGTAAATCTTTTGACTTTCATACATTTTACATAAATTGTTTTTCAAATCACTGCAGCCTTCACCGAGGAAATAATTTTCATGTAATTAAAAAGAAAACTCGTGCGCGGTAGTTCCTGGCCGATGTACAAAAAACCTGAACAAGGCATACCTATACGGTACCTACGAAGAGGGAGGAAATTCGAAACGGAAAAAAGGAAAAAAAAAAAAAAATCAAATGAAAATGAAAATGAAAAGGAGCAGAAATTGTGGCGTAATAAAATCAAAGTAAAACGTTACCTCTGATAACGCCGCGATCCATCCACATGGGGAATGCATCCTCACGTGCAGGATCGTGCTGGTACCTATACCTACCTACCTACCTACTGTAGTCGTGACTATGGTGAGGGGAGGTCGTTAACCAACGCTTCTGCTAATAAGTCATTAGGGCTATGCGCTCGGTGGATCGGGGTAAGGCTGGGTCGTCTTCCGTTCTCCGGGTTTTACGACACCTACATTTTCAGTACTTGCTTTTGGTCGTGTGCACGTCTGTGTTATTTTCTCTCCCCTCCCCTGAAGTTTTTTTTTTTTTTTTTTTTCTTTTATGTTTTTTGCTTTTTCTTTTCTCTGTTCTTTATTGGAAATGTGTGACGCACTCGGTACACTTTTTTGATATGTGTGAGTTTCGCACCACCCTAACTTTTGCCTCCGTAGCCGTACACCGGGGTGCGTGTCTCTTGTTAGCGACACCCCCGGCGTGGCGTCGAGACTCCGGGGGCTTCGCGTCCTCTTACTCTACTAGCTCATGCGCCACGGTACCTACCACTGGCACTTGAAACTTGAAACTCGGAAATTGATTTCTGCTTGCTTGCTGCTTGCTGCTTTACTTGCTTGACGTTACTAACGCCGCTACTGTCCTCGTGCTGGGCTAGACTCTGCCACGATGTAGAATCCCTTGTAATTTACGATCGGAATTCATGATTTTTATCACCATTTCCGAAGGGATCGATTAATAGAACGTTCGCTTTCAACATTGATTCCAAAAAGTCATCATTATCACGATTTGAAACATGAACTAGGTCACTTTTGCAGTTTATCGAGTGATTACAGCGATATGGTGGAAATCACTTTGAACTTAACCTAGCTAACATAAGAAATATGAATCAGACTCAAATTCTATTCGGTTTTTGAGAACAGTAAAATATTCAGGAACTTTCTGCCTTGGTGAAGTATCAACCTTCCGAGTTTCGTTTGGGTAGATTGTATAGTTTGGAAAAAGCTATGAATCGCGTTTTCGAGGTGATGACAGTTGGTAGCAATGGCATTCCAAACATAGCCCGATCGAAATTCCATTGGTACCAATTGCTGCCGTCTAAGTATGTCACTTCGTCAAAAAAACTGTTAGGATTTCAGTGAAACTCGTGATTGTTAAATAGAAGAATATAGAATAATTGAAAAGCTACGGTGAGTGTATAGGAAAACTGAATCTTTGACAATATGAAGTTGCCCGTGAAGAACCGGGATCCTTTCTCTTCGAAATATACTGGAAGAAATGTTTCGAATGAAAGCTGTGGGGGCTTACAGAGTTTTGAAGCGACGTTCTTTTTCCAGTATTGATGAAGAGGACAGGGGTATGGGGACCGTTTATTATTCATGGCATTATGGCCGGGAGAAAAAGAGAAAGAGAGAGAGAGAGAGAAAAAGAGAGAGAGAGAGAGAGTGGAGCGAATACCACGATATAAATTGTGCGTCCCATATGGACGAAGGTTCACCTTTTACTTTGAAAACTCTTGTAAATCATTGGGCTTCCACCTACGAGAATTGTTCCCGGCTAAAATGCGCTTGACCATCTTGAAAAACCACTATCTACCTAACGCGGCAAGTAGCGCTAACGTGTTCCAAAGGATGGAACTCTCTGTCCCTTTCTTTCGGTGTGTAATAAATTGATAACCTTTCCACCTAAGCTTCGAGTGTATGAATTGACTCATTCCATCGAGAATCAGTGGAAAA
The DNA here is from genome assembly GCA_963989295.1 of Ametastegia equiseti. Lineage (NCBI taxonomy): Eukaryota > Metazoa > Arthropoda > Insecta > Hymenoptera > Tenthredinidae > Ametastegia > Ametastegia equiseti. The sequence continues at coordinate 5,410,904 of OZ022400.1, forward strand.
GCAACTGGCCGAATGTCAGGATCAGAAGATGGTTCGATAGTGAACAGTATGATCGATAGATCAAAGGGATGATGATTCCTGAGTGAATTCCAAACAGAATCATTCAGCGATTCGGGATGCATGGAAAATCCAAAGAGGCTAGAACATGGTGAAGAATGTTTCAAACGAGTGTAATAAATGTGCGAAAGTACATGGATAATAACGAATATGGGCTTATTAGGGTTAAGCCGTGCTTGTACCGGTTTCCCTGATCCGTGTCCAGCCATAACTACATTCGTGACGTAATTCAAGTAAGCACATAGATGTAACCCGGCATAACCTAGTAGGTAATCAGTATAATCCGTAATCGCAGATGGCCGTAAGGTGATAGCCCGATACGTATTTATTAACGCTAATGGCGATGGTGGTGATAACGAGTGCAGCCGGAGTAAAAGATCGTAGAATTTCAAAAAGCTCAGTAAGTTCAGGGCAAAAAAAAAAAAAAAAAATGAGAATAAAGCACAAAATGTATATCCTGAACACAAGCGCACACCTTGCTCTGGTAATATATTAGACATTCAGGATGGGCCTTTTAGTGCTGCAGTAACACGCGATGCGTAATTTAATGTATGCCGAATGATATTTCCGGGGCCCGAGTTATTTATCGGTTTATTTGAATAATCGCATTGGAAAGCGGGCTATTAGACATCCCAGGCGCGTGGTCGGGTCCTCCATATAGGTTCCCTTATTATTCTCTTGGGCTCTGCAGTTCTGGCCCTCATGTCTTCTATACCTTTCGGTTATGGTTATAGGGTCTTGAGCTCCGTAGCCACGCGTCCTACTTACTTCATTCCTTCCAAGATAATGTCCAGATTTATAGACCCTCGTGTGTTGAACCTTTTGGTACTCTGCTTGGACCGTTCGTTGCTGGCTGCTACGTAGGTATAACCTACTGTAACTTTCAAGAACCGCCAATAGGGATACGAACAAGAAGAAGAAGCCATTCTGTGGACTGCGGCTTGCAACCGATACCTTCGACTGGGTCTAACTCGGTTCTACGTAACCCATGCAACTTGGGTATATAGAGATGTGGGTTGGTGGTCGGTAGGTACCTACCTACCACCTTACACCTACTTTCACTTTCCACCTTCTACACCCACTGCAGTTTACTCGATACTCGTCCACCAGGTAGACTTACGCGTTTCTATGCACGTTTTTTTTTTTTTTTTTTTTTTTTTCCCCACTTTTTTCGAAGGTTTCTTCACCAGTCCTCAACCCTGTTCGCAATACCCGAGTGTCGAGCTAACGAGACGAAGGGTTGCGAAATGGGTATGCTGCAGTTGCTCGGATACGTGAATTTTTAAAGTTACCGAGGTGTGCAAATCACGTTTATTTCTTGTTTCCTTATTTTTTTACCCCCTATTTTTATGGTGGGAACAGGTACGGAGAGTTGGAATTTTGTATTTGCACAAATTCCGAGCTTTTTATTAAATGCATAATTAACCGTTCGAATTTTCTATAATTGTCCCGAATTTTTATCTTACTATATCACCGAGAGAAAAGATTTATTTGATTCAAATAAAATTTATTTGCCACAAATATCAAAACATATTTAGAACTATTTATTTGTTATTAAAATTTTCTTGATAAATCCAAATAAAAATTTATTCAGATATCAAATAAGGAATTTTCATAGCACCAAATAAATTATTTGAAATAAATTACAAAATTTATTTAGATGAAATAAATTGCTTGTTTAGTTATAATAAACTTGCTATTTGATTCGAACGAATAATGGAACTAAGATAAGTCTATATTCACCATGAATAAATTATGTATTTAGATAATTGAATATTTGTTTGATTAAAATCAATTAAAAACATTCGGTTGATTTTAATATAAAAATTATTTGCGTATTCAATTCACCAGAATTGATGAATTGATGGATGATATCAACGTATTACGTGTATAACAGGTTATTAGACAAGCATGCATCAATAACCAATAATCATATGCAAATAAAGTTTTACAAATACAAGTACTTTTCACTTTTAAAACATCTTTCATCACAACTATTTCGTAGACTATTCAGTTCCGTTGAAAAGAATTAGTTAATTTGTCCACCTCCACCTAATCACCACTTTCCTTCGATATGGTTATCCTTTACACATAAGAAGCTCGAACCTGAATATTATTACGCGACGATTACAGACGACTGCTTGGTCCAACGTCACAACTGGTACTGGTTATATTTGCCGGAATCTTGTCAAATATAAGGATTATACGATATCTGATATATATTCTTGGTTTAAATCCTTTTTCAAATGAAAATTTATTGGGAATGAATAAAAGTTTATTTGCAACAAATAAGCTACATTTTTCTCTGTAACATTTCGAATAAATGAATTGTAAATATCTATGTTTCTTCGGGAAAAGTAAATCATCTTATTTGATGCAAATAAATACTTCTTCGGTTCAAGTAAATACTTCTTTGAATCAAATAAAAACATTACAAATATGGTAATTTATTTATTTATTTATTTATTTTTATTTGAATAAATCTTTTCTCTGAGTGCAATATTCCGTTCGCTAGTTTCATCAGTTTTTATCATCTTCGTTTTTTATCATCTGCATTTTATCAAATTTGAAGAATTTTCAATTCACGATTTTTTAAGTTTTGAGCTTTTTGCCAAAAATTAAAGGTTATGAATTCACATGGTAGAAAATTCGACTGAAATTCTCAATGATTTGAGATTTTTCTATGACTAACGTTTACAATTAGTTCTCGTCTGATTTTTTTGGGTGCCTAATTTTGTGAAGCGCGAGAATCGATATTTCCTTTTTTTTTTTTTTTAATCAATTTTTCGCTTTTGTAGGGAGCCAGAGGTCTGAATTTCGTGATGTACTGAACTCGATTGCGGATTAGCAGTATATAGCTTTTGTTTGAAGATTTTCTTCCGAGCTTTTCATCGAGCTCGAGGGATTTGAATTTCACACTTTGGGAAATTTTTTGTCATTTGCTTTTGAGAATATTGAGTCCAACCTTTAATGTTATAAGTTTTTAGTGTTTTTTGTTCTCGTGATCTCGATGGTAATGGATTCGGATTTTTTTTTTTTTATCCGAAATTTATTACCAAACCAAATATTTTATTCTCACGAAAATTCGAAAACTGCTGAAGCGCGGTATTTATTGGAATTAGAAAACAACAATTCTCAAATTCATTATTCAAAAGTAAGAAGTTTGAAATTTTACATTCCCTAAAACTTTCATGCCGTCTCAAAAGACAAGAATCTAAAAATTTCTAATTCCGAAGAACTATTCTTCAACTTTCGAATACAAAGTGCTCATTTATTTTCAACGAGACCCAGTTCAAGATTCAAATTTTTTTTTTCAAAATTTTCCAATTTCATATTCATTCAATTTTCGAAAGATTCATATTTCTATCTTCCGGCCCTGCGTTAAACTGCAAGAATCTCTACTTATTGTTAATACCGTTATATGCATAAACCCTCGTCGGCACAACCTCGTTCCCATTTTTTTTTTCTCTTTTTTTTTTTTTTTTTTTTTCCGTAAGTCCCTCGGCGATATTCATAAACATGTCTCTGCAGTACTTCATCTGCCCACGACTAGTGGAAATATTAAATATTCGCAAAAGTACCTACGCCTATAGCCCGACGGTTATAATCGCGTAGTTATATATAGTTGCACAAATTTCAATGGAATAATCAATCGATTTGGAAAATTTTCGTACATACGAGACCGACGGTATCCCTCTGGCGGGCTGCAATGCACTCGATCGACGAACGGGATGAAACGAAGTAATTTTTATTGGCAACTCGACTGCAGTAATTCGCGGTGCAATTAATAGAGGAGTATTTATTAAATCGAATTGCTGAACGGGGGGGGGAGCGAACCGATGTTTGACCATTGTCTGCACGGTTTAATTGCAAGCGTCAATATACATTTTACTTGCTGCCTAAACCTTCCACAAATGCACATGGGTGGTCGACTGAATATCGCGATAACTGATTTCGAACAAAAATTCCGAGGCGCATAGAAAAGCGATTGTTTTTTGTTTTTTGTTTTTTTTTTTCGTAAAAATCAAATTCTACGCGGCTTGTAGATCGAGAAACCGAAATTTTGTATCTATGGCTTTTCCCTTTCATTTTTTTTTTTTGGGGGGGGGGGGGGAATTTTCTTGATTCATCTCACCCTATATAGACTATTTTTTTTTCATCCCCAACCGGAGTTTTATAACCGGCACTCTATATTTCCGCGGGGTTGGAAAATTTTCGTTTATTTTCAAATTGAAAATATTTGCGAACCACACCCCGAGCCAAGCTGCCGTATATGTGTTGGGTTTGTTTTTTCAAATTCATTACTTCCAGCGTTTGAAAATTGTCGGTATTAATTTTAGAAGCCATTTTTGTACAGGCTAATTGCAAAAAGTATTTGATAATATACATCGCGTCAATTTTTACTTTTTTTTCCATTTTTTATTTTCCAATCTATGTCAAAATTTGTCAACTTTTTATTTTATTTACCCGTAAAGTCGCGACGCTGTATAATAAAAAGCGTTTCTCTGATCACCGGCGTGAAACGCATGACATACAACGAGACGCGGGGACGCGCAGCCAACCTCGGTAAAAAAAAAAAAATAATAATAATAAAAAAAAAAAAAAAAATGAAAAAAAATCATTAAACTTCACTCGCAGCGGGTTCTGGGTCTCGTAATTAAGTTGCTAATGATGTTGGCGTACTCGGCTTTGTTACTCGGCATTGTGGCACCGCCCTTATATCAATTAGCGGATTGAAATTAATACTTTTCATACCGAATGCCGATATAATAACTCCCGACTTTGCCTGATCCTTGCGCAATTCAATGAATAATAATAATGATCAAATTCATCGGGATGATTTTGCGCAAAGCTATAAGCTAACGACGTCGCCGAAAAAAAAAAAAAAAAAAATGATGATTTGATTTTTTTGGTTATTCAAAATCTGGATTTGTTTGGTGCTATAAAGAAAAAAACTGATTTATTGTTGATTATTAATTGCCACGAAAGCGATAAATCGCGAATTTGAGAATTTCGCCTCTTTGAAGCATATCCGATTATTCTTATACGAAAAATGTAATCTCCGATTTTTAAGCGGCGGAGACTGCCCGGCGTTGCAGTAACTTCTGGTATTACAATAATAAAGGATTTGTAAGTAGGGAGGATTCGCTCCGAAGAGGAGCATGTCGGGATTCAGATTTCCATAATCCCAAACTTAACCCATTCCACGGACCAATCAAAGCTCCAGCGTTTAATCCATTTTCTCATATCGGAACTTGCATCGGTTTGCGAAACGAGCAAAATTACGTAATTTTTTTTTTCTCCTATATTTTAAAGAAAAAGAAAAGAAAGAAGAAGAAGAAGAAGAAGAAATGGGGTTGAAAAATCTGGATCCTTCATAATCTACGTATACATACAGGAAGTGAATTTTTGGTAATGGAGAAAAATTGATTTTGTATCCGAACTTCCTGACTTTTTTCTTGTGCTTTTTTTTGAGTTATTCGATTCTCCGGGCATGAGAAGAGCCGATGGCTTTCGTTTTTGGATTTGACTGTACCCCAGGACTGAAGGACCGATTCCATCTGCGCTTTGAAAGCACTTGAGCCACACGCGAGGAGCAAAGACTGCAGAGAGCAAGAGAGAGAGAGAGACAGAGAGAGAGAGAGAGAGCAGGAGATGGAGATAGAGAAAGAACTCGAGTTAAGCATGTGGGGATGAAGAAAATGGGGAAAACTAGGAGCAGACTATGCTGACTCGTAATCGAATAAGCGAACTTTACAGAATTTCGAAAAAATGTTCCAAAAGTAGATGCGAAGTAATTTCGTTTAAAAAAAACTGTGCAAAAATTGGAAAAATGGGTAAATATCAAAGACTGATATCCAAAAACCATTAAGTTTTGCGATTTCGGTGAATTTTTAGTGAGCGAATTTGATGAAAATTGATAAAAATAAAATGATCCTTAGCCCAGGTTTTTTTTTTTTTTTTTTTTTTTCTCGGTCGATTGAATCAGGACGGGAGAAATGATTGAGGATATTTTGAAAGGTATCACGTCACTACGTGTCGCTTGTGCCCCAGGACCTCCTGGAGCCGGTGGCAGCTGCTCATGAATCAAGCTTAGAGTTCTGGTAGGACGTTGCTATGATTTAAGGCGTCGGATCTCGCAAGCGGACGAGCGACTGACCAGGACCAACGAGTCCCATACCGAGCTGGGTACGATTAAAAAGGAAAAAAAAAAAAAAAAAAAAAAAAAAAAAAGAGGGGGAAAAAGGCAAAAATAAAATCTCGAGTGTCGCGAGGGACGCACAAAGGATCAGAACACTCCCGAAGAGCGTGGGCAACTCCTTATCAAAACACGGGGACATGTTCAGCCTTATTTATCGCCCAGGGTATCAAAAACCGATTTATTTCTTTTCGCGATGATTTCCTCTATGTTTTTCGATCCCTTAAACCGAAGAGTAAAGAAAAAATAAAGAAAAAATGATGATATTTAACGGTCGGACTCTAATGAGCTTTTATCTTCTCTTGCTAAAATAAGAGAAACCATCTCATGATCCTTCGACAATTGACTTACGGTATCGTGTAGCCGCAAACGGCTGATTGCACGCGGTATATTTTCAGCGTTTAAAACGAGCTGAGATTGCGGTCGAATGTTGGAATTAAAATCAAACCCGGTGGTGGTCAGAATTCCGAGACAAGAGGTGAGGTGAGCTTGGATCAGGGTATGTTTCGGCAATGCTGCGCTGGACTCCTTTGTGCAGACGTTGAAATCCTCAATTGTGCAATTAAATTCACGTCTTGGTATCGGGTAACCGATGCTTCTGCTTCTGCTTCTGCTTCTACTTCAGCTTCTGTCGTTCTGCAGCTCTGTTTCCCAGACTTGAAACAAGGATGCTGTGATTGTACTTCAAAATGGGAATAGTAGGAATCAACGAACCGCCACTTGGCACAGTTTCAGTTTTCATTCAACAGAAACACAGCCCAACATCTTAAGCGACTGGACTGCACGGTTTACGCCCTAACCACGTACTTACTGAGGATTTCGTAATTTCATCCTGTCTAGGATTTCGTCAATCATTTTAACCCGCTTTTGTAACTTACTGAGCAAACACTAGCCCTGCCAAATCACCAGCTGATAGGAACGTTCCAATTCTTGTTAATCACACAAAATGCATTTCGATCAATTTATTTTAACGTATGACGCGTGGATCATCACGAAGACGATTGCGAGCTTGAAGTGTTCACCAGGGCATGGATCATCTTCTGTATGAAACCATACGTAGCTCGTTCTGTAAATGGAATGTCTTTACTATTTGAATAGCCTCTTTCTCCATACGGATCTCCACTAGCAATTTGATACCCGAATTTTAAGTAGAGGAAAAACTCAATTGTGATTATCCAAAGAGCTTGTGTTTGTGTTTACACAATCATAACTCGACTCTTGAACCCTGGGGGTACCTCCCACTATGCACTATTGTGAAATCTTTCAATTTGAATAACAAGATTCACGATGCATGTATTTCTTTTTTTTTTTCTCCCTCCGCTTTTATTGGGCTTTTAAAAGTCAAGGAGAATGCGCTTTCGGAGTTTTTTTTATCAGCTCAGAATTCCCTCGAGGACTTTAACTCCTCGATCAAACCACCCGATCATCGATTTGAGTGGAAAATACAGACCCCCTCGACGATACTTCGGAGTCAAATATCGCTACCGAAGTCTCGTGGTATCAACATAAGTGTGAATATGAACTTGCGATGAATCGATAAACCAAAAGCTTTCGAGGATTAACAAAGTTGATACGAAAGATCCCAACGAAGGGATCGAAAAGTCCATTAAGCTTTCCTTTATCAAATGCTTCTGGTTTTTGTTTCCGTGTCGAACAATTACACGGCAATGGTTGAGCTTACATTTGATATCTAGATCTTGTAATCTGCACGTGGTGCGCAAAGCTCTCACGCACCGGAGGTTAGTTCGTGCCGTATAATATCCTGAAGGATAGAATTTAACGAGCGAATAACTAGCAGCGATTAGATAAACGGGTTGTTTTCAAGATCAATTAATAAAACCGAAAGCTTGAGGATGAGAATGAAAAGAGTCTTTTGCGAAAGACGTTTTACGAACTCGAAAGAACGAATCGCCTCTGACGTCCCCGGGGACTCGATAACGGGCTGTAAACTGACCGCCTCATAGTCCCCGCCCGGGATCAAGATTTATAAATCTTTAGTCAGGATTTTATTTCGTATAAAGTCGGCTTTAGGGCTTGTCCCATTAGCGGAGACCCAACGCGAACCTGTGTAACACAAAGAGGGATTAAACGCCCCTTGACCACAGGCCTAAATATCTTATTAAGCCGACGGTGATGGTCTATCAACGCGTCTATCCTCGCCTTTTCTTTTCTCCTACGACGTCGTACTATTCGTTTATGGTCGGTTATCTAGGTAGGTACAATACATACATTGGAGGATTTCGAACCGGTAGTATCTTCGTCGGTTCTTTTAAGCACCGTTAACAAGAGTTTGCATCCGTCCCGAGGCTGTTCTCTGGGTAAGTAACAGTATGTTTGCTAATGACGTTAGCATAGCCGAGAACGACGACGACGACGTTGGGGCTGCCGAGTATAACTCCGGCTAGAAAAGTTGCAGCAAAGGGCTTCCAACCGGGGATATTAATTACGAGAAACTTGGAGAACGACGTTCCGTTTCACCCGCACCTCAGCCCGGCACATACACCGAGCTGCAGGATTGAATTTCAATTATTTATCGAAAACTTTCGCTAATTTCAACAAGTTCCTTCAGCGAACTCGACCATCGATCGCTTTAACCGGGCCGGGTTCAGGATCGGGTAACCTATCGGCAATGGGAAACCATCAGCTCATTGTCCGTGGAACCATGTCGTGAATACAGATCTGACGGTTTTGTTGCAAGGTAACCATAGGTAACCGAGGGGTAACCATATTTGTTGATTGACCGTACACCTGACTTCAACTGACTTTTCAACTAACTTCAACTGACTTACAATTAAACAAACTTCAACTGACTTGAATAGACTTCTACTGATTTCGATTGACTTCAACATACTTTTTAACTGACTTGTCAACTGCAGACCAACTGACTTCAGCTGACTTTAACCGACTGTTTAACTAACTTTAACTGTCTTTTCAACTGACTTTAACTGACCAATTGGCTTTAGCTGACTTCAAATGAGTTTTCAATTGACCAACTGACTTCAGCTGACTTTAACTGACTGTTCAACTGACTTTTAAAGTGACTTCGACTGACTTCAAACTGACTTTTCAACTGACCAACTGACTTTTTAACTGACCAACTGACTTTTTAACTGACCAACTGACTTCAATTGACACTTCAACTGACTTAAACAAACTTCAACCGATTTCGATTGACTTCAAAAGACTTTCCAACTGACTTGTCAACTGACTAACTGACTTCAGATGACTTCAACTGACTTTTCAACTGACTTTTAAAGTGACTTCGACTGACTACAAACTGACTTTTCAACTGACCAACTGACTTTTCAACTGACTGACTGACTTCAGTTGACTTCAACTGATTTTTCAACTGTCTTCAACTGATTTCAACTGACTTTGACTGACTTTTCAACTGACCAACTGACTTTAACAAATTTCAACTGAATTTAATGAACTTCGCCTGATTTCCACTAACTTTAACCGACTTTTCAACTCATCAACTGACTTCAACAAATTTCAACTGAATTTAGTAAACTTCCACTGACTTCAACTGACTTTTTAGCAAAGTGTATACCTGACTTTGATAGTGGTTAACCCTTCGGTCGAACGGCAATTTGCAAATGTCCCTTCCCGACTTTCCCCAATCTCTGTAGTGAAACCTTTGATCGTTTCTTCGGTGGTAATTGATCCCTCGAAGTCCCAGGATGCGGTGGGTTCCTCGGTCTCCGAAGTCGGGCTAATCAGAGATCCGATTGATACGGGAAGAGAGGATACGACTGCCGTGGTACACGGAGAAGTATCACCGTGCACGAAAGAAGCCCGAACCCCGGGGTGGACCCTTAATGCATATGTAACGTCGCCGGGCGGACGCGACGGGATAAGAAGAGAACCAAGCAAGAGAAGCGAACGGTGATTCTGGGACATTGAGCACGTGGACGGTCTATCACCGGCTACTTAATCTTGAGCTCTTCATTAGCGAGGTAGTCGCGAATGGTCCTGCAGGGTTCAATTATTTCGAGTCCAAGACCATGCCGGTAGGATCAAGATACCAAGAGACTAGCTGCATGATGAAGCTGCACGAGGTTACGTTCTTTACATACCAAAACGTCGATTTTCCTACGTAACAGAATCTCTATAGGCTAAGGCCCTTTGCCCTTGTTGGTACATGACGAACGGTTTTCCGCTCGCTGGATGTGGCACTTACCTGAAACAAAGGAAAGCGAAAATTACACTCACTTTATGGCTGGCCTAGGTACGACGGAGGATGGAGGATGGCAGTTTAACGGGATCCCTCTTTAAGGTCTAAGGATTCGTAATTAAATGTATATATTCTCTACCCTGTAGCCTTTTGTTCAAAACTTCGGGGCCAAAACCCTTCTTGTGTTAATATTAATACTTTGGGCAATAAGAATGGTCCCCTGTTGTTACCGAACATCTACCCCCCCCCCCCCTCCCCCTCCCCTCCCCTCCCCTTTCCTGCAATTTTCCATCCAACGAACAACCGTTCACGCGGGGGGCTAAATGGGATATGAATTATCGTACCACGCGGCCTAAACAAAGACCCAGAGCCCTTTAGCTAACTCACTAATCATTTTCACCTGCAAAAAGTTATCGAATTAACGATTCCAGGTGGAAATGCGAAATCTGCAGCTAGAAACCGATCGCAAAGGGTACCAAATGCTCCTGCAGGACCTTGCCGATCCTGGTTAAATTTCTGGATTGGAATTAGAGCGAAGCTGTGGCTCTGGTTGATCGACTGATGGATTAGTAATTGGGGGACTTCCTGGAAAAAAAGCCCAGAATTTCTGGTTTTTAGGGAAAGAAGGAGTCCTTCATCATCCGGCAAAGAAGGACTCGAGGTATAGTCACATTCCCGACCCTCGACACCGGTCGGACAATAACGGACGTAGATTTTCAGCTACCTGTCTTGGGCGGCGGTACACGTGCCTTGGACACTTAACTTTTGAGCGTCTCCACCGTCTCTGTATCCTCGTTTTTAGACGAGATGAAAAGAGATGGAAAAGATGAACGAAAGAGAGAGGATCGAGTTTCGTTTCATTCAGAAACTGGGGGTCACCAGTTTCTGTTTTGACGATTCAAAAACGACTCGACACCATCTACGAGCTTCTTATTTCTTGTTTTTTTTTTTTTTTTTTTTTTTTCTCTTTTTACTCTAACCGAGATTTGCCCGAGCTCCCAACTACCGTCTCAAGGTTATCCAGGCAAAGTGTCGGAGCAGAAACTTTCCGGACTTGACTTATAAACCAGTTTCATCCTCCTCGAATAAAAAGAAGATGGAGAAACTTCCACTTTCGTTGCTCTACTGGGCAAATTTCTTCTCTTCATCTCTATTTTATTCGCCTATGGAGTTTTCGATTTAAATCACAATTAATACTGAAAAGATTTTACATCGTTACTTGAAAACTCGAGGTACCCCATTCCCTGATCGATGTATGATGAGATATGTATATATAGTGTGTAGCTGTACGAGTTGCCGCACCTTGATCAGGAATTTCTTTATCTTTAAACGGGTCTGGGAAGAATCGAGAACTGAGAAAGGTGGAGTTCGGCACGTTCCTCAAACTTGATGAAAATCCCAGGTGGGGGTGAAGGGATCATAAAACCGATTGGAAATGCTGAGAGATCCGTTCATTCTCATATACCTTGAGTGTTTCCCGTAGCACTTGCGTACAGCCCGTTTGCATGCAAAGGTGTGTTTTTTAATCGTCATGATCGTTGGGCTGGTTAGGCTGATGGTATTAGAGGCTTGGAATCACCGGTCTGGAACCTCAGAGTCCATCTTTTATTTCACACCTTCGAACCGGACGGATTCTCGCCAGGTTAGGCGCCGCTAGCACTCTCTCTATGTCTTCCATTTATTACGGTTCTGATTAGATTTACGTTACCGAAACCCGCTGCGTCTTGAAAATTTATCTAACAAACGCTAACCCCACTTCTTACTTTTCTTCATTCCAAACTTTCTCGCTTTGAAATATCTCGGATATACCATCCACCGATCATTGACCATCCGATTCTTTCTTCTTACTCCCCCCACATTCCACGATTTTTTCGACTTATTTTCATCCTTTTGCTTATAACGATTCTTAATTTTGGAAAAAAAAAATCCATCCGGAAACTAAGGTGCAGGTTTGTCAGCAAGGTGTGTACGATTCGATAAGAACTGTTTGCTCTTGACTGCGTCACACTCGTGGTGACTATCCCAGACCAGTTCTTCGAAGATTGTCTCATAGTGAGAGGTGCGGATCAGTCACCTTAAAGCATACCGTTTTCTTCGTACCGGATGTGTGAAGCACAAGGCTTTGAATTCCTGGGATGATTCGCCTTGGCATTTAGCGACGCGACGTGTCTTTGGCGAAAGTAAAATTGGCGAAAAACTGATCAAGACCATGGCAAGTCCTTTGAATGATACCAACGGTCGGCTTACCTTCAGGTTTGTAAAGTAGCTATCGAGCTGAGTCATCTACTGATGAAATAAACCGGCGTTTACGCCCACTCGATATATTGTCTAGCATCTCTCAGGGTTCAGGGAGACAAGTAGCGTTGCGGTTCGAACGAACGCTGGGTTTCATCGGCTACGGATACATTAGCAATCACAACATCGTCTGGTGAGTTGGGTTATTCGCAGCTGTGTTGACCCTGAGGTTTGGTACCTCCTACAGTCCAGTATGATGGGCTTTTGCCACTTTTCGACCCTTGTCCTTTCGTACTGCTGCGGGGTTTGGGTTTGGACCACAAAGTCTGTTTGCTCTACAGTGTAAGGTCCAGGGGCTCGTTCGCGGTGAAACTGCAGACTGTCTGTTCAAGTCTCTATATCAACTACCGGGTGAGTCACGAGCCCATCATGGACACTGTAGACATTCAAGGAGGGACTCACATTCCGTATGCCCACATATCACCAACCCATAGAACTAGGCAAATAAGAATAAGCAAACTGCGATTAGCTGTAGGTATAACTCGAGGCTAACCAGCAGACAATAATCGACATCGGGGCTTTTGCAATTGCTTAATTACGTCATAGTTTTGCGATCGCTATCGGACCGGGGACTTACTGGCACAGATACGGCATCCCACTACTTCTTATTATATTCTTCATGTACGACACAATGGAACGGCTTCCACACACAAACACACTGACACGCTGCAGTGGCTTATCCTCGACTTATTAATGCGAGCTGCTAGCTCGGATCTGGGACACTCGACCGTCAGCTCCATGGTCTTCCGAGCTAAGAGCCGGAGATTCCGAAGGCATGTTTCACCGTTGAGCTTCGAAAGAGCAAATTGCGCGAAGTTTGCCAGGATTGGAAGACCCTCGGAGGCTATTTGTCTATTTTGAAAAAGTCATTATGAGGGTGGAGAAAAATTTTGATTTTCGGAGTTACTTCCTGTCTGCAGGAAACTAGTCGATGAGAAAAACGGACCTATAAGGGGACACGTGTTTGGTGTCATGTTACCAAACGGTTTCCGTGATTCCGTGTCGAGGAACCCGACTCCGTGGCGAAGCAGAAGAAGAAGAAGAAGAAGAAGAAGAAGAATAAGAGAAATTATTAAGAGATATAGCCGGGGAATTGAACGCTCGCCGAAATCAATTAAGGAATAGAAATGCCAGGAGGAGACTCGGTTCCGCGGTGTTTTCTTCGATAAATCATCGTTTCGTGGCGCGGCGGAACCTCCGAGGGTTCGATAATTCAAATAAAAAGCTCTCTACCTCGGGACCAACCTCAGCCTCCCTTCTCTTGGATCTCCTCATTTTTTCTCATCTTTTTCTCTCTCTCTCTCTCTCTTTTTCTTCTCCTGGGGATATTTATGCCTATTCCCTGATTTAAAGCCTCGTATATTCCTTGAGGAAGCTGAACCAAAGTCCCTGCTTCTTTCTCTCGTCTCTCCTCATTTTTGAACCAAAGATTTTCACCGTACCAAGAAAGAACTGCGCGTCGAAGCTTGAAAGCTCGCTTATAGTTGGGACCAACGAACCACTTTAGTCTCACTATCCTCTCTTGGCCATAAGTGCTTTCGTAATCGGCGTTTGTCTAGGATTCAATTATGGCCTCGGTCCTGGTTGGATGACAAGGTAACAACGACACCCACGTGCCACAATCATCTGAACTTCGAAACAGGGACGAATGCATCTCGCTCAAGAGGAGACGAGACAACCGAGAAACTTGATGGAAAATTTTGAGACGGGATTGAAATTCCGAATGTCAAATGCTCCCAAAAATCAAAATTCCGAATTTTTACAGTACCGACTTACAGTTTTTCGAAAGATTATTTCTCCAGAAGTCTACGTAGCCAATTTGAGATACTCCGAATAGAAAAATATACCGAAGGTTCAAAATTCCGAAAGCTAAAGCAATGTCGATTATTTAACAACTTTGTCATGAGCTTTCCTCAAAATTTACGGATTTTTGAACTTTCAGATCTTTGAGCCGTCTTTGCATTTCGACCTTTCGGAATTTTCAAATTTTGCAACTTTAGCATTTCTAAAAAGTCAGAATGGGGGTGTCAAATGAATACGGAATTTTGGGCCGTTCGGAACTTATGGAATTCGGAACTTGAAAATCCCGTCCCGTTAATTCATCAGTTAGTCATTATTCATCATCCCCCGGGCTGGCATATGCTCGAGTAAGATTACATTTGTACTAATACCCTCCTGCATCTATAGGGTCGAGTGTAACCCGCCTAACCAACCACTGCTCGGGGATCAGAGTACCCCGCATGATAGTTTTGAAAATGATATATGTTCACGTGCCCGTGGCTTTCCATGGGATACTTACTTTTTTACCCCGCTAATGGTTCGCCTCTCGACAGATTACACGCTCATACTCAATGGCCCGTTTCCAGTCGTTCCTCGACACACTGAACCCCGTTGCACTATGCCCCAGGAGCACCATGACGCCCCATAGAACCTTATGGTCGACCTAACCATTTCCGTGTCGAGGATTAGTGCTTTGTCGCTATAACGGGGTGAGTCCGGAATATATCCTCAATGCAAATCCTGCGGTTTAATTTCCCTTGTAATAAATAAGCCGGAAAATTTTCTCCCTTATATTTTCAATTGATCAGCCTCGAGTCCCGTTTATTTGCTCAAAATACGTCCGGGCAATTAACACTGTTTGATTTGGTACCGCATATTGCTCCCGATGGTCAGTGGGCGTTGATGCCCTCGTTGCACATCGCGCTTCATTTATGTTTGGTGAACGTTGTAGGCGATGATGATTGATAATTATGATGATGATGATGATGATGATGATGATGATGATGATGGTGTGCGGGAGAAACTGGAACTGGAACTGGAGGATATGGTCGAGAGCGCGAACGAACAAACGTTGAATAATGTAAATCATTCATATCATAAAATATAAACGCACCGCCTCTGGAGAGCCAATAATCAATTCCAACCACCCCGGGGCCCCGAACCCCGCACCATCATTCGGCACTCGAACTTCTGTTTTAGCACATTGTCCACTGGTTTTTGGCACCGCAAAATTTTTATATTTTTTCTAAAATTTCTTTTCTCTTTTTTCTTGTCTCCGTTAAACTTTTCCTCCAGCAATAATAACTGATGAGTGACTTTTTAGAGGACCATCAATGTAATTTCTATCTTTCTCTTCAACTTCCAATGCTTTTTGATGAACTGAAAAAGAGACGGAGAATTTCCTGACCTGCCCTAACACCGTCCCTTCTTTGTGCTTCGAATACTAATATCGGGGACGAGCGAATGAATTGAGGTTGGATGAAATCTCGAGGGTAGAAAGGGACGTAGATCATGTGCGGTGGACACAGGGGGGGGGGAAAAAAGAAAAATCCCTTTCTAATCGGTTAGGGAAATCGACATAGAGCCGACAACTGTCAACGAGCAGCTGGGCAGTTTGGCAATGAATTTTGCCAGAGAATTTCTGGATTTCTAGATCATTTTTTGGATCATCGATACGGGATCAATGAGAAATCTTAATCATCATCTGAGGAGAAGCCTCCGGTTGAGTTTTCCTGTTCTCAGTTCCTTTCCACCCCCATCGGGAGACTTTGGAAATACGATGATTCCATGCAGCGGGTGTTCTCTCATAGCCGAAGGGCTTGCAGGGCTGAAATTATTGATTATTCACGTTGCACGGGATATACACACCTAACGTTGAGGAGAAGTGTCGGCTAGGAAGGGAAGAGGAGGGTTCCACAGGGAAGTAGGGTTTGTACCGAGAGCAAAGTAAGGGCTTCCTTACCCCGCTTCCAAGCTTACCAGGGTGCAGGGTGCAGGGAGAACGGTGACGTTGTCTGTGCTGGGCCCTTTTCCATGGGCAACAAACCCCCACCTCCCCCCCCCCCCCCCCCCCCCCCCCGTCGTACAATACCAACACGGGTCCTTCATCCCCGTACGCGTGTAATCCCCATCAATGTCTGCTTTCAATCCAACCCTACCCTACCCTACCCTACCCTATCCAGCCCTACGTCGTCGACGCGGGTTCATTTTCATGGGGCTTTCTTTTCCGACACAACAAATTCCCCTCAACATCCTCGTCGCGGTGTGATATGTGAGGATGGAAGCGTGTGCGGGATCCTACACAAACCTGAGCCTACCACACCGCGGCTCCCTTAGCACCGCTCCGGAACGTGCAATATCCATAAAACTCAATCCTGGTCGACATCCAGAAGTGGTATTTCTCGGGGAGTGACAAATTGCGTGTTCAGGTTCGTGGCTGAGGGACTGGCTGATCGCCATTATCCTTCTGCCGGCTTTTCTCACCAATTATTGCTTCAAGTATACATCAGGAAACAGTACCCTTGATGGGTCGAGCCGTTTTTTTCCATTTGGAAATTACCGTAACCCTGCCAATGCTGACAAACAGGCCAGTACTGGCATGATTTTGAACGCCAATGTTGGTTCCGGTCCTGGCACTCATGTCCACATATGACTGTACCGATACTTGGCCAACCGTAAGCGCCAACAATAGTGCGTTTAGTGTTGGGCCGAGGTTGGCCCAATTCTGATTGTGTCACACTGGCTGACCCGTTGGCTATACCAACCGTAGGACTCATGATGTCATTCCGATGTACTGCCGTTCGTCAGCCTACCGTTGGCTGACTAGGCCGTTGATCAATTTCTACATGGGTTGCTCTGCAGAGAATTTCAAACCCAGTAAAAAACTACCGAGACTTATCAGTCCAGGGTTTCTTTTTTTTCTTTTTCTTTTTTTTTTTTTTTTTTTTTTAGCCGTGTGGGAATCGCTCGGGTATAAATTCTGACGGCATAGATCTAACAGTTGCGGAACGAAATATTGGATAATTTATTCGTCAAGGAGTTGCAGGAGGCAAGAAGAGGGCGCATCTGGACCAAAGAACACGTGGATTTAACTTCAGCAACGAATTAGTTTTTCTACTATTTTCAACAAAGGGCATTCTGAATTCCTTTTCACGCCAGCTATAATCTTCAAGTTCATTTTCGCGGAGGCTTGTAGTTATGGCGGTGAATCAAATGTCAATCTCCGCAGCTAGAACGTGACATTCTCCAATCTCCGGGTGTAAAAAAATTCTCATTTTATTGTTCATTGTTTTCGCTACGTGACGCAGTTACAATCCGTTCGCAATCAAGCCAATAGTGGCTCAGACTTGTGCATGGATCGACATGAAGCACAGTGATCGATGAGGATAAGAAAGTTAGCAGATCTATAAGAAATTGGCTGGGAAATTCTTTGCATGGATTCGTAATTTTTTGTGTATTTTGGGCTTTTGTATAAGTAGAGTCAGAGTTCGTCCCTTCAAACGTCACAGCCTCTTCGAACATGTGTGCATCGTGTTCCCAGTGAGAAAAAAAAGGACCTTTGGCTTAGCCCCGTGAATATAGAGTCAAAGAGAAGAAGAAGAAGAATTATGAGAAGAAACTTGTGGTAAAAAGAATCCGGAGCGTGTGCCAGGGAGAGATTTGGAACGAAAAAACGAGACTAAAACCAACGAAAAAAGGAATTGAAAAAGTGAAAAATCAGAGCTCAACCACGCGACTGAGAGTTGTGGGAAAGCAGAGAGCGACCATAAACATGGTTACCTACTTACGCGACAAGTAATAATCACTTCGTTCTCTTGAACAACCGCTTTTTACCACGAGAACAGCTCGGAGCTCTGAGAACGGGTAGAAAAACGTCTTGAAAGAGGAGATGATGAACGTACTAATTCGCCTTGCTGCAAAGGATAGAAATAGAGATAAGTTGAAAGAAATAGAAAGAGAGAGAGAGAGAGAGAGATCATTCTCGAATGGTTCAACATCGAACTACGTGCCTCATTCATGCAGAGCTATGCCGTTGTACCTTCTCTTCTCATACTTTCACTGTTACATCTTCTCACTTCAGCGTGTTTCAGCACATTCTTGAACAAGTTTTAGCGCTTTTTACTTCTTCTATGTACCTGATTAGCGTGTTTCACCACAATTTAACCTGCAGTCTTTAAACCGCTCTTATCCCATTTGTACATGACATTATTATCCTTGGCATGTATGACGACATTTTGGCTGATTTTCGAACAGTTTTCATTCAACCTTAACATTTTTTCAACATGTTTCAAAATATTTTAATCCATTTCACAGCGTATTTCAGACTTTTCTGAACATGATTCAGTTCATCCGCAATTGTCTCAGGACGTTTGAGCTCAACCTCGAAAATTGTTCATTCGAATTTGACATGTCTCAGCCAATTTAAAAACATTTTTCAACATTTTTCAACATCTTCAGTTTCAGCAGTTACCAGTTGACTCCGATCCGACGTAAGTTATTTTAAGTAAGTCGGAGGATATTTCGGACATGTTTCAGTCGATCTTAGAATATCTGAATGCATCCTGTAGCGTTTTTGACTAAACTAAACATGGTATAGTTCATCCTCAATTGGCCAGGACATTTCAACTCGTGTTCGAAAATTTGAGCTTCGATTTGGAAATGTCTTTTCTAATTTAAACATTTTCTTGGAACATTTTATTGTGTCTTCCATCAGTTTTCCGGTGAATTTAAACCCGGCAGTACTGATTTCAATGTATCTCGGGATACTACAGTTTGATTGAATGATTTGGACATGTTTCAGCTGATTTAAGCATGTCTCAAAATATCCTAAAATGAGCAATTGCGTTATTAGCAGATTTAGAAATTAATTCCAGCAGTTTTCAATACGTTTTGAAATGGTATAACGTGTATTTCAATGTGTTTGACCTGATTTGAGCATGTTTTTCACATGTCATGGCATGTTTGAGTGTTTAATGATACCTCGCTCGGACTGAATATACTGGATTTTCCAATGCTATGTGAAAGAATGGATCAGATACGTCAATAAAGCGAATAAAGGGAGATAAGCACTTTGTGAATAGCATTTTGCAAGTGATGAAGATAATAGCTGGTTAATTTGGCGTGTTTATCCAGAGGAATCAGGTTGAATTATTTTCGGTTGAAGTTGAGATTAGCTGTTTCGTTTTCAGCCCTCTACCTGCCTGCAGTCTGCCAACAGCTACACGTATTTTAACTACGTTGAATCGACGGTGGAACAAAGGTGATTAATATTCACCGAAAATGCGAAGTTAATTATACCTGCCTATTATGATTCGTTCCTATGCTATTTCAGCGAATAGTATAATACCTTAACTCCGTAAACCATCCGCGGAAAAGAAAAGAGAGGAACGCGAGGCTTCCACCAAAATGAACGAAATTAGTTTTTCCCATCGCGTGTATACACTGCCTTAATAATCATCAAGCCTAACAATCCCAGACAGCTACTGATCACGGAACTCCCTACTACTCCCTTTCCCTTCATGTTATCATATTTTACTGTTATTTACCTTCATTTACCTCTAGTTCATTCGCCAACTCGGAAACGAACAAGGAAATATACACGTTTTACAAATTTCCGTATCTAATCGTTCAGAAAGCTAATAATCTTTAGGTAAATACCGGAAATTCTCTGAAAATGTGCCTGAAAAAAATTACATTAAAAGCTCTACAGTTTTCGGTAGCTTCGAAAACCAGAAAATCTGAAATGTGTAAATCAATTTACCTGAATATCTGCGCAAAATGATTTTTTTTTTTCTTTTCTCTGTTGATCGAGTCTAGCATCGGGAGGTTTAGGGTAAAAAATTTTAACCCCCGGTTGATCAAGCTTCACAAAACTGGGGAACCTCAGCCACGAAATTGGTTAACTGGAGAAATTTGATAAATATTGGGATGTTAAGAAGAAGAGAGAAAAAAAAAAAAAAAAGTGGTGAGAAGGTTGCCGGTCCGGTGGACCATCGCAGGATGATGTGGCTGGGGGGCTGAGAGCGATTTAATCTTATAGGTGTAAAGCAAACGGCGGGGAGAAACACGCGTTGCAATTAATAACGAGTTCCCCTCGTCGAGGAGGCCCGGACTCCGCCTTATCGTCGGGATTCCGTTCGACTTCATTCCACTAACAAAGCTAGGTACTACCAGTGATTTCCAGCACGCGATTCCCCCGACTTGGGCCCCTCGCAACGTTTTGCAGAGCTGTAAGCTCGCCGCGTTACCGAGGGCTTTGGCTTCGTTTTCAGTTTTTTTTTTTTTTTTTCCCCTTTTTCTCTATTTTCTGTCATCGCGAGCACCGCTTTGCTCAATTGGACCGCTAATTTTTCAACCGACTCGCTGGAAACTCGGGCGGCACGCTAACTAAATGAAAAAATTCATACCGGAGTAATCCTTATTGCGATACGCAAGAGCAAGATAGGGTCGATTTACTCGACTCGAAATATTTCACGGGAATCGTGAACCCCGAATTCATACGAATGCCGGAATATTGCCGGATCTACCCATATGGCAGATAATTGGCACTACACTATGGGTACCAAATTTCATTCGATAATACTGGCCCAGTACAGAGAAATTATTTGCCCAACGTTGGGCCAACGCTGATGACTAGTACTGACAAGTCAACTTACACGGGGCTCAGCCGAAAGTCAGTTCTGTACTGTAAATACACTGGACCAATATGGTGTATGACCCAAAATAGTCCCAAAATTGATTTTGACTTATGTAAAGCTTGGCCATTGGTAGCTGTCAGTATTGGCAGTAATGGGACCAATACCGTGCCAATGCCAAGCCTGCAGTTTGCAGTAGGTACCAACGTACATGGTAATAGATAAGAAAATTACCAAAACATCCGATATTACCGAAAGCACAAGGGTTCCTCGTTCCCGATTTAGCCATAGTGTTTTGTGCGGCGTGGAGGACACATTAATCGAAATGGGTACCTAACGGGGGGAACGAGCGAGCGAGCAAGCATCGCAACCCCTCGACTTTGTAATTGATTGGTCCTGATACGCCTCCTTATCTCTTAATCCATCTCCGGGCTGGCTTTGCTCATAGATTCGAATGGGTAACGGGCTGTTTGCTGCCCATTGCGAACCCTTGGATTCCGGGGGGAGGGGGGGGGGGGCACTCTCAGGGTTCCGAATGGGGGTTGAAAACCCAAGGGTGAGTCTGTGGGCCTATATAAGCTTACGGGAATCAGGGCTGGTTAAAAGAAATCAATCTGAAATGTACGCGCGAATGTTCGACATTCACCGATCATTTCCACCCTCCTGATGCACCCCTATAGCTAAGGGATGAAGAAAAATATTGGTAAAAGACCGACAAGGTCAACACGGAAAATTGAAAAAAAAAAAAAAAAAATCTCACAGCATATTGCGAGGATTCTCTTTATACCCTTCAACGTTCATTGTTACGTTCAATCGATTGCCGCGACTTTGTTAGATATGTATATTTTCGGACGGAAGGTCGGAAGGGCTTATGGAGGGTGCCACAGGCCCGTTACGGGATTTTGTGGGCTCGGGCAAAGAGACCAATTAGCGGAAATCCCGATAATGACTTAACGGTGGACGACCCTCGCTCGAATTTCGTATTTTCAATCTACTCTGCCGATCAAACGTGAAACAAGGGCATGGTTCAGTCTACCAGGGTTCCTTTGCCTTTTCAAAATTATCCCTCATGGAATTGTAATGCAGATATCAACGCGTTATACCGACCCGGCGGTCTTCTAACACCGAGAATATCGTCCTGTGCCATGTAATGGAAGCAGTCCGCGACTAGGCGACGCCTTAATTGGATGATATCGATTCCGATGGCATATTAAAATTCCTACCCCCTCCCCCTCCCCCCCCCCACATTGTTCCCACTACTAATTAACCCTTTTTGTTACTCGCAATGGATCACCTGGCTAATTAGATCCCGGGCCATTTTGAATGGAAACGTATTATATATACGAACGGTCGCGGGGTATCAAAGCTTCGATTCTAATACAAATTTTGATCGATCTATATATATAGGTACACAGATGGTCGCTGATACTTGTACGATTATAATCATCCACGTGGTAACCCGGGCGACACGTATCGCTAAATTTTTTTCCCTCACCCGTCGAAGAAGCCTCTTACTTTTCACCTGATCCCCGTGTAGCCCCTCTTCAGTTATTCGTCTGACAGCTCGGCGTGATTCAATTTCGGTGATGTATTTCAAAGGTTGAGGAAAGTGGAGAAGAGAGAGAGAGAAAAGAAGAAAAAAAAAAAGAAAACGAAAAGAAAAGAAAAAAATAGAGAGAGAAAAAGAAAAAAAAAAAGGTTGAAAGTTTCGGCACCCGCGGCGGTTAAGTACGGAAGGTAAAGGTCGGCCCGGTTTGCACTTCGACACTTCGTACTTCCGGGCACTTGAGCACTTCTGTTTTTGTGGAGCCAGTTGGACGGAGATTAAAGCCGATCTCACCCCCCGCGAAAAATGATGGAACGCGAGGTTGAGGATAAGGCCGTCGTTCGGTTTGACGAAAATTCAAACTCCAGTTCACCAGAACGTGGATTCAGAAAGTCCATCAGGATGAAATTCACAGATTTGTCACTCCAGTGATGAATCTGGAGTTAAAATTGAGGATAAATTCCTAAGAATTTACTTTTAAGGTGATATAGTAGAGATAATCTCCAACTTAACCTAGCTAACATAAAAAATATGAGTTTTACTGGAATCCTATAAGATTTTTTGGACAAGTGATATAGTTAGCCACTTTTTGCCAAAAAACTGAATTTATTTGTCGAGGATTCGATCACATCGGTTCGATAGTCGTTGAGAAATTACGTTTTGCGTTTTCGAGGTGAGAATAATTATTAATAACGGAATCTCGAACAGACTCCATGTCGGGAATTCCATTGTTACCAATTGTCATCACCTCGAAAATGTGATTGGTAATTTCTTCGAAACTGTACAACCTAACGAAACGAAACTTGGTACAATAAATGCTTTACTTTGGCAGAAAGTGGCTGAATATTTTATTGTTTGAATAAACCGAATAGAATTCCGGTCAGATCCATATTTCTCATGTTAATTAGGTTAGGTTTCTAAGCGACTGATACCACATCGCGTTAACGAGGTCGGATTCGGTCTGACGAGGTTAAGGAGATGATATCCGGGCGGAGTCATTGGCGAGACGAATATCACCAAGTGTAAATAATCCGGTTGAATTAAAGGAGCTTTTAGTTAGCGAGGATAATTCCTAGCATCATAATGACGATGTACTTCTTGCTAGGATTGCCCGCGTAAGTTAGGATGATGAAATAAGCCATGGCCTCCTGCCACCCAATGATTAATCCCTTGAATTTACAAGTGTAAATTAATTCCTGGGCCCCAGTTTCTCTCTTACATCCTCCAGAAGAGAAACGAAGGATCGATAGCTTGTGCCTCGTGTACGTATATATATATTAGGGTGGCCCTTAATATGGGTGAAAAAAAAAATTGATCGCGCCGCCCTCCAAAACAGTTCCAAATAATTAAAAAAAAATCCACGCAAAATCCCAGCTATGTCCGTTAAGAAGAAGGCGTGCCTGTAAGCATGAACTTAAATTTAAATATCAATTTTTCTTCATGATTGGATAAATTTTGATTTTTTTAAACTAGTTCATGTGTCAATTTTTTTTCAATTTTCCGAAACTATTGTATATTGGTATTCAATATACAAATCAAATAATAAGGTCCTCCATACTAGATTACTATGTATCTCAGTACGCAAGGGATATTTCTAACAAAATTGCAAAAAAAACAATTCTGGCCAATCTGGAAGTTCGATGTGAATGGTTTATCGTAAATTTATATCCTTCGTACTGAATAGATTTCTCTGATAAGATGCAAATTTAAAGTTTGATTTTGATGGGAATCAAAACGTTCGACGGCAGCTAAATCGAACTATTGTTCCAAAATAATGGGATGGTAGAACTGAACGCTCATCAAATTTAGTATGGAGGACCTTATTATTTGGTTCATATATTGAATACCAATGTACAATAGTTTCGGAAAGTTGAAAAAAAAAAATTGACACATGAACTAGTTTAAAAAAATCAAAATTTATCCAATCATGAAGAAAAATTGATATTTAAATTCAAGTTCATGCTTACAGGCACGTCTTCTTCTTAACGGACATAGCTGGGGCTTTGTGTAGATTTTTTTTCAATTATTTGGAACCGCTTTGGAGGGCGGCGCGATCAATTTTTTTTTTTACCCATATTAAGGGCCACCCTAATATATATATATATATATATATAGCTATGAAAACAGAAGCTCTATTCCATTTTCTCCGCTGCTCCCAGCGTTGACAACCAACAACAAATGGTACGGCTCTGGCACGTGGTAGGCGGATCAGAGACACGTGCTTTCGTGGCCCGAGGTACACGTGACCAGAGTCAGGGTTCCCCCTCGGTCCTTGGTAGGTAGTGTACCTACGGCAGGAAGGTTTCCGGGACGAGGTGAAAGGAAGAAACGTTCGTTCCAGGATGAAGAGATTTCGGCCTGGAAATATACAAACGTGAAGAAACCGGAACTCTGGCAAACCCACGGGTCTCAAAAATTAATGAACGATATTTCACCTTCGAACGAAGATCCTATCGACATTTACTCAGCCTGCAGAAGGCCTGCCGGTTTCAAGGCGAAGAGCAAAACCAGGATGCGGTCCCTATCATACCGCTTGGAAGTTGAAGCAGAGATATGCTTGTCAAGAATTAGGGGGATCAGCACGAGGCATCATCAGGAATCAAGGGTTTGGCTTTCTGGGACGGGTTTTCTACGGAACTCGTGTGGGAGTTTCGTGTCCAATCATTAGTGAGATGGTATCGGTCTTGTAAGTCAGTCAGTCAGTCAGCCATCCAGCCAGTCAGTCAGTCAGTCAGTTAACGTTGGACATTGAGGAGCAAGGAAATGATTAAATAGTTGGTCTGACTAATCGAATATTGGTCGGATGAGATTTTGTGGAAAAGCATTTTCCCAGCTTGGGCGTATAAAGATTGAGAAATAACGTAATACGGCGTCGAGCTCACGACTAAAGATTTTCAGCCACGTAGCTTGTGGCTTTTGGCATCCTGAACGTAAGCTGAGCTCTGCCGGGATGGGTTAATCTTTAATCTGATTTCGGCTTGTCGGATCAGCTCCGGTCCGTGGGCGAACCACGGTAAAGAAAGGGTTATACGACATCATTTATCTTAGGTTCTGGTTCCACCTTCACCTCCCTTCCATTCCTTCACCCTTTACCCTTCACCCTTCACCCCTGGTCTCTTACCTCGCCTTCCTTCGACTCCCTTCCTTCCATTCGGCGGTGCTTCTAATCTCCATCCTATCCTTCTTCTCAGCTTCATCTGTAATTAACTCCATCGCACGAGTCGTCGCGAGGTCAATAGAGCTCCTAGATTCTCACTTCAATATATGTATACATACCTATACCTACCAGCAAACATCGTCGAGGGAGTGTAGAAATTAATTTCACGAATCGGGGGTATATTGGTACACGAAAGTTAGAATTCTACGTCGAACGAGATAACGCATCGACGTTCGGCTTGGTAGGATTATAAATAATGATGAAAATGGGGATGTAGAAAAATTGAAAAAAAAAAAAATGAAAAAAAAATAAAAATGTAATTCCGATTCTTTCCATTTGGATTTATAAGCTCCCTGCATCCCCTACCTGCCGAGATTATTTGGATTATGTTTGAATTAGAGGCATTATTCATACCGGCCAACAATTGCTTTGCTCAGATATTCTCCGAGCTGGAATTGGGTCGTCGTTTGGCTCTGGGTGTATGTATATGTATGTACCTACCAAGGGTTGCGTATTATCTATCGGGGTTACTGATTTATACACCAGCGATAACCCGACGAATGAATCCGCCCTGTAGAGATGATTATATCGTTAGAAATAGCGCGTTTATGTATGCGGGCTCATCTACACGATCTAATTTTTTTATTTTTTGTCTTATTTTCTCTTTTTGTTTTCCAGGACACTCGATTATCCATTGGACCGTCCCACGCTGTGACGAAATCCACCCCGTTCACCCTCCCTCTCAGTTACAAAAAAAACACGATTAATTATACTAGAAAATTAACCCGCCCTCTAATTATACTGATTGACAGCAGCCCGAGTGAGAAATGAACCGATTCTGAGAATAACAATCGAACATGTATGTGTCAACAGATTCTTTGCAATCAACATATCGTGGGAAACTACCCAACGTTTCGTTCAAGCTCTTAATCTTAAGCTCAAATTACGATTTTTCTTCTATTACCAAACAATTCTATGGATCCCATCGAGAAACATGTATTTATACGTTTGAACATGTTTCTCATGATTTTTATTCATGGTTCAGGACTTAATGTCAGCACAATTTTAGCTACTTAAAAGTGATTCAGACATGCTTTGAACATTTTGAACATGTCGAGACGGGGTTCTGGTCCATTTTTGAACATGTTTAAAAAAAATTTTAGCGCGTTTCTATGCACCTTTTAGTCGATTTAGACAACCGTCAGGAGATTTTAGAACATGTTTCAGGCATTTTGTCTTCGACTTGACCGCGGAGTGGTGGTTTTGGACATGTTCCATTACCTTTCGTCCGCAGAATCAAATACAGGCCCAGAAAAATTCCAATTTTCTGTCTCAGACATGTAGCTGTCTGAAAAATGAACGAAAATCGCCAATCGAGACATCCAGGAGTGCGGGGAATGAATTATATTTTATTTCGGCGATCTCGAGTTGGAAGATGTGGAAACGAGTTCTGGGATTGGAGAGTAAATCTGTTCCAAAGCGCATAATTGCCAAGTAAATAGGATGAAAAAACGCAATTAAATGTTGACTATGAGTCGATCGTATACTCGATGCTTTAATTACGTGAAATTCTCGGTCTGCGATCAGGATCGGTCCTTGGATCTGTGTGAACATCATATGTCCTGGGTGGTTATTCTTTGATTTATCGCCACGTCGATATGCTGGATATTTATTTAACCGTTACATAACCTACGAGAGACTGATCAGAGTCCGATATTAAATCCTTGTGTATGCAGAGTGTCACTCCCTTTTCGTATTCGATTTCGTCCTTCAGCCCAGGCTGGTAGTCTCCACTTGGAAATTATTAAAACTGAAACGGTGAACTACAAATATGCGCGTACTCGATCGAGGGAGGTTTCTCTCTCTTTCTCTCTTTCTATCTGTATCTGCATAAGGCTTGGTGCCCACATGTGCATGTATGTCGATGTACCCAGGCTACTATGAACGCTAGTGCATCTGTCGGGCTCCGGGGCGCCGCGCCATGCAGAAAACAATAAAGCCGCGTCACGCCAGACTCGGCGCTATTCCGGTATCAATTTCAGTTCCACTCGCGTCGGGGATCAAATCAAACCCACGGTTCAGGTACCCAGAACCATCCGACGAACTGCCAAGGCTAGGACTGGGTGCCCTAGCTGGAACCTGGAATCCAATGCACCCATCGACTAGTCGAGTGTGACGTCGCCTAGAGAGAGAAAAAGAGAAAGAAAATGGGCTCTGGAGTTGCGAAATTAAATCAGTTCCTCTTCGCAGCTCTTCCATGGAGCTGATCTCTGGCTATGTCATACTGCAAGTGGATTTCCCAGTCTGCAGCAGATCCTGATCGTACCTACGCACAACGTGCAATGGCTGAAGAGTTAAGGAAAAGTCAATTCCACTCTTTGTTCGATTCTTCGATCCTCGAGATGAAATAAGAGAGGATGTAAAAGAGTGAGGAAAGAAAGAAAGGAAGAAAGAAAATGGAGAAGAGTAGTTGTTGCAGCAGTTCATCGAGCTGTTCACGGGCATGTCGACAAGGTAAAAGCCAACTAAACTGGCCTTCTTCTCTCCATACAGAACTGCGAGAGTGAAAGAGGAGGTGGAATAAGATTGTGCCGGTAGCAGCTAGCAGATAGAGACGTGGCCCGGAGATAACCGTGCCCGATAGCCTTCCCTGCCAATTAGGTAAATCCAATATAATTAAGTATATTCTATCTCCTAGCAATCTTGGTGTGCCAATCCACAGAGTCCCCTTCGCAAAGCGTTTCACGGTCTCCTGGTCCTCCGCAACTACTGCTCCTGGTTCTGCTGCTGATACTGACTCAGTTACCTATACCATAGCCCAAGAAAATTCTTTGGTTTCTGCAAAACTGCGAATCAACTCATCGCACTTCTTAACGAGTCGAGGGCTAAGGAATTTGGAGATGGTGCCAACGATTGACCGCAGCTGCAGTCTTGCCGATTTCCCAAAAACTTCTACCTGTATACCAAATGCCATACTAATTTTGTCAACTCGTTCCCACAATACCTACTCCCCAACATTGGGTCCTTCTCAAACATCAGGGTTGATCAGGAAGATCAGGAATTTTCTTCACCAGATCAAATGAGGCCAGTAGTTTTCAGGGGGTGTGGAGCAAGTTCTACAGCAGTACAGCATCATGTGAGGAGACCAGGACCACGAAGTGTAGATGTGGCATGGTCTGATATGCAAGTAGAATGAGAAGGAGGGAGTTTCGAGGAAGGATTTGTCGAATCGGATCATTTGTCACTAGTTTCACTCGGCTCGAATCCCGCCGGTCATTCTGCCCGACGAAAGATAGCAGTGCTCCGATCAGATAACAACGAATTGAAATCGGGTCCTCTCGCGTTGATTGGCATTTTTCGATAAATCGCCTCCGTCCGCTCCTCGTCTTGGAGAACCACTCTCTC
The DNA here is from genome assembly GCA_963989295.1 of Ametastegia equiseti. Classification (NCBI taxonomy): domain Eukaryota; kingdom Metazoa; phylum Arthropoda; class Insecta; order Hymenoptera; family Tenthredinidae; genus Ametastegia; species Ametastegia equiseti. Next base: position 5,440,154 of record OZ022400.1, read on the forward strand.
TCTCTTTCTCTCTTTCTCTCTCTCTTTTTCTCTCTGGATTCAGTAGCAGCTCTCTGCTCCGGGGGCAATGAGACTCACATCAATGACGTGGCTTGACCACCAAGAATCAGAGCTATGGACATATGGGATGTGATTCCAAGCAAGAAGACGCTTTCTTTCGGAATTCCGCATCGTTTTTATATCCCCTTTTCTTGAACGGTATAAGCTCATGAGGAAGCATTTGAATGCAGATACCAGAATGACGCGGAAGCCTCGAACGTAGGATAGCGAACAACGGATAACCTCATGTCACGTCCACTGAAGTCCACAGCCACAGGTTGTCCTTAGTCCGGGTTAGCGTCCGTTGGAAACACGGGGAGAAAGACAGCTTCTCAGCACGCCTACTGATAAACGGTTTACTAAACGCGTTACTAAACGACCATAAGGACGATCCGAGGACGAAAACCAGGTTTTGTTTTGCCGGGTAGGTACAACCGTCAGACCAAGATCAGTGAGAGCCGGTGGGACCGGCCTGGTAAAGGTAAAGGTAAAAGGGACGCGTCCGGCCACCGCGAAGATTGCACCGACAAAAACCAGTCACGACGACGTGTTGGCGAACGCCGTGACGACCGAACGAGACGTTGGGAACGCGTTTAGGCCGTGTCTGGAATGTAATTCACACCGTGCGACTATTCCTTTTGTCTTTCCCGCCGACAGACTGGACCCCCAGAGCAATGCCAAGTGTCTATCGGTCCTGGAGCCCTGAAGGATGAAGGTCAAGTATTTGGAACGCCTTTTCTCGGTCTATAATCAGGAAAAATGATAGGTGCTGAATGTTTTTCAAAGATGTTGACCTAGGATGTTAATTCTGACGGTATTTCTTACTATCCAAAGTTTTTTCATATTCAGAAAGTTTGTACCGGAAGTTGAAGAAGCGTTGAAAAAGAGTTGAAGAAGGTCAAGTATTTGAAAGGCCTTTTCTCGGTCTATAATCAGGAAAATGAAAGGTGCTGAATGTTTTCCGAAGATGTTGACCTAGGATGTTGATTCTGACGGTATTTTTTACTATCCAAAGTTCTTCACATATTCAGAAAGTTTGTACCGGAAGTTGAAGAAGCGTTGAAAAAGAGTTGAAGAAGGTCAAGTATTATTTGTAAGGCCTTTTCTCGGTCTATAATCAGGAAAATGAAAGGTGCTGAATGTTTTTGAAAGATGTTGACCTAGGATGTTAATTCTGACGGTATTTTTTACTATTCAAAGTTCTTCACATATTCAGAAAGTTTGTACCGGAAGTTGAAGAAGCGTTGAAAAAGAGTTGAAGAAGGTCAAGTATTATTTGTAAGGCCTTTTCTCGGTCTATAATCAGGAAAATGAAAGGTGCTGAATGTTTTTGAAAGATGTTGACCTAGGATGTTGATTCTGAGGGTATTTTTTACTATTCAAAGTTCTTCACATATTCAGAAAGTTTGTACCGGAAGTTGAAGAAGCGTTGAAAAAGAGTTGAAGAAGGTCAAGTATTATTTGTAAGGCCTTTTCTCGGTCTATAATCAGGAAAATGAAAGGTGCTGAATGTTTTTGAAAGATGTTGACCTAGGATGTTAATTCTGACGGTTTTTCTTACTATTCAAAGTTCTTCACATATTCAGAAAGTTTGTACCGGAAGTTGAAGAAGCGTTGAAAAAGAGTTGAAGAAGGTCAAGTATTTGTAAGGCCTTTTCTCGGTCTATAATCAGGAAAATGAAAGGTGCTGAATGTTTTTCAAAGATGTTGACCTAGGATGTTGATTCTGAGGGTATTTTTTACTATTCAAAGTTCTTCACATATTCAGAAAGTTTGTACCGGAAGTTGAAGAAGCGAGTGGGACTCGGCCTTGCAATTAGTAATTCAATGTTCACCGTTTCTTTTATCGATCGTCTCAACCATGGTACGTGAATCGCGTCTTAGAGTTGCTCACTGGACACACATGGAGCGTGAGAGGGACCCTCGGATCGGAAATAAGGATAGACTATACCGAGCGGCAAAGGGACGTGAGTTTAACCTCGCATATCACTTCCTCTATCAATAACTAGATCCCGGCATATATCTAGTCGGGATAACGACACGAACGGACTCGATATATTCGCGGGCGGTATGCAACGACGAGTATAAATTTAACTGAGAAAGACGAGGCGTGGGCGAGCCAACGAACGCTCAGATACCGTGCGAGGACCACGCCTAAGTATCGTTACCTACAGAAATCGCGCGTGGGATTGGACAGACGGTCAGGATTTGGCGAGAATCTGGATTGAAGAATTACAAAAAATTTGGGCGGGTTTCAAGTCGCGAATTTATTTGATAAGGTAAGTATACCAATTACTGACTCTTTAAGCCCCAATTATTGACCCTTATATCTTCTCAAATTTCAAATCGATGATGACAATTCTGAATGCTTCCGTTACACAAATCAGTTGCTAGATACTCGAAGAATACGAATTGATTTTTTTCATCATTTCAGAGCTCACGGATAATAAGGAATCATCAAAAAAGGTCAATAATTGGGACACATGGTCAGTAACTGGTACATTTACCCTACGCGATTCTGAATTTCTAAAAACGTTAGAGTTCAGAACTTGTATATTCCAAAAGATCGAAATGCAGGAGGTTCAAAGATCCGAAAGTTCAAGACTTAGAAAGTCCAAAAAGTCCTCATAAGAAAAGCTCATAACAAAGCTGCCATCCGAACGGATCTGTGCCAATGCTCAATTCCGATTTGCTGCGACATGGACTAGCGATATAATCGAAAGTGCGGTTTTCTCGTTGAGCAACTGTACGTCAGAGCTGCGGAACCCTGTTCGATTATGGCGGGTCTGTAAAACGGGAGTGAGTTATTGAGCCGGGTATTAATTAGTCGATCAATTAGCAGACTGATTATATACCAGGAGAGTTCCGTCGCCCAGGGACTTTCCCTTTCCACTAGACTAGACTCTGAGTATTACCTATACCTACATATACTATAATACTCGCAAAGTGGCATACTCAGTTTTGCACGACAGTCCCAAGTCCACTATAGGCTCCGTTTTATCCCATATATAATTCCACTACCGGGACCCTGCTGCCAGTGCAAGGCTTGTTCATGTCCGCTTTTATTATTTTTTCAACATCCTTACTCTCGAGTGTTGTTGTATGTATCTAAGTATGCGCGGATTGCGTGCGTGCTGCGTTTTAAACCGCGCAATATGACCAGCTCTGTGCCATTTTACGTTCGCTTTGTATACATACGCGGTTAGGTTATACCGCTCAGCCGCATAACAAGAAACTATTGTTGATAAATTATACAAGTTTTCCGCTCGACAGATTTTACCCTCTTTTCTCATATTTAACCCGTGCCTGGGTAATGCCGATACCACGGTTCTAATTGTTTCAACGAGATGACTAATCGCGAGAAACGCTATAGATATTGTAGCGGAATTTCAAATCCATGAATTGCAAATTGGTGCCCAACGTTGGGCGATCAACAGCCTCGCTATCTTTTGTTATTTTCATGGCATATTAATTCAGGAGTAATTCTTGTTACCAGTTGACAGTGAACTATGAATTGCAAGATGGTCTATTGTTTAACGGGCATGGTCGCGGTTTGCTCGCTTTGAAGATATTTACAAGAGCGAAGATTGGTGGCGTCACCGTTCCCTGCCTTTGGGAATCTTAATTGTCTCGTTTCTACAAAGAGAACTCTGAGGTTGAATCTCGAAAGGTTGACTGAGCGAGAAGCCAGAGCAACGTCGGTTTGAATTTACCTCGTGGATGTTCGGAATGCGTGCAGCGGAAAAAATGAGCTCAAGTTCAGCGCTTGACGCGTACTCGTAAATCAGAAATATGAGAACCATGTCGCCCGAAGAAGAGAAAGGGAGTAAAAGGACAAAGGAATATCGGTCGGAATGAATAAAACGCTGAGTAGTTTGGTACAGTCAAGAGTTTCTCTAAAAGTCGCGGGTAAGTCGAACCAACCCGAAAGAGTTCTGAAAAGTGTTGAAATTTATTTTCTCCCTACGAATTGGCACAGTTTTTAGCGCGATTAAATTTCTTTAGGTTATTGTTAGGACCAGGTTTCCTTTCACATCTTCTTCTTCTTCTTCTTCTTCTTCTTCTTCTTCTTCTTCTTCTTCTTCTTCTTCTTCTTCTTCTTCTTCTTCTTCTTCTTCTTCTTCTTCTTTTCCCAGTTCTTTCGCTCGTCGTTTGACTTGGAAGAACTTGAAAGGTATCTGTGTCTGCAGTCTTGCACGGACTGCAGGAGATCCGCGTGGCTTTCACGAGTCGTAGAAATAAAACCACGACAAGAAAAAGACTCTGACTGCGACTTCGACTCCATACGATTCCGTACCTACTGACGTTCAACCGAATGCGAAAATAGAAAAAGAACCGTATAAGGACTCGCCAGAAACTGTCTAGTTTCTTTTCTCACGTGTCCGTCTCCGAAGGAGCACCAGCAGTCGGGGACTAATGTCGTCCCTGTCACCCGGCGTCGAAGGAGAGAAAGAAGAGCAGGCTCGATCCACGGTAGGTAAGAGAATAGGAAAAGAAAGAAAAAAAATAAAAAATTAAAAAAAAACACAAAAAAAAGAAGGAAAGAGAGAAAAGGATGTTGAAAGGATGTCTGAAAGACGAAGTGAGAATACAAGAGAATACAAAGAAAGAAAAGGACGAAAGGCGAAGGAGCCGAAGGAGCAGAGCTTTGAAATTGCAGGAATGGAAAGCAGTTCGCCAAGATCTTAAGCGGGCGCGCGTCTATCCGTTCACTCGTTCGCTCGTTCGCTCGTTCGCTCCGAGGGAGTCGAGTCAACAAGTAGTTGGCAGAGAGTTGGTCCCTGGTCGCTTGTAGTTTGTTCCTGTTACATGAGTACAGTCCCTTCAAAGACTTAAACGGTGTTCATCTTACGACGTCATGTGGCCACCATAAAATCCACAAAATTCACCTAATCGAGTCTCAACTTTCATCAACGACTCCTATTAACTCGTAGTTATGAACCCTCGACATAGTGTTCCCCAAATACAATTACGTCTCAAACCAATTCCTGATGACATTTTTTCTAACCATCAATGTGGATTGAATCACCAAGTGTGTTTCTTAAGTGCCATTTCATCCCAAAGCAGTTCTGCTAGTTCTTCTTGATGTCAAAACTGAAAGAAGTGAAAAGCTCCTTCCCAGGTCATGATCGAAAAGTCATGAATGCTGAATACCAGATACATTTCTGAAGTACCATCATGAGTCACAAATGACTTTTGCTGGTCTTGGCTGATTATAGAACTCGGGAAATGAAAAGCTCCTTTCAGGACATGTTTGAAGAATCATGAATGCTGAACACCGGATGCATTTCTGAAGTACCTACCATAGCAATACTTGCTGTAAGTATCCGTTGATGATGGAATTAGAGAAATTGCGAAGCTCCTTTCAGGACATGTTGAAAAATCGGTTGAAACCAAAAGCTCAAAGTCCACGATGGATCGGATGGTTTCGAAAGTACAGAAGCATAAAGGATATGGTTTGGTCTTTTGTTGGGGGAAGATGAGGCAGTTCAGTGGAGTGATATACATGGTTGATCGCTGTCAACGTTGGGTAAAGACGAAGCAATGTCTAATTAGTCTTGGCTCCTTTAGTTTTTTGTTGGGTCAGAGCTCGTCCTATTAATGCCGGCGCGGTGACTTGATTGTGGTTAATGCGGAGAGGCGCGTGTCAGTCAGCCGCTACTCGCTAGTTTAGCTCACCGCTAACCAAGCCGTAACTCGAGTCTTTAAATTCGTGACTCTATTTTTAAACGCTCGAGGGGTGACTACCGGTTCAGAGACTCAAAACTCCCGTGGGTGGCGAGGGTATTAAAGCATTAATTTGTACCAACCAGTCTCCGTTATAACGAGGCAAATCTTAATGACTTTGGCGAGCCCGCAACCTACCGAACCAGCAGCTCACACACAACCCGAAAGAAAACCAACGAGGAATTACAACCGTCGTTTTAGCACACCGGCTCGCACTCTTCATCCGTATAATTATTACAGCTACTGTGAAATTCCGTAATTCTTATTCTCGTTTACAGGTTCAGCCTCTTCAACGATTTCAACGTTCGATCGAAACTCCGAAAGCCCTGCAAGGGAGGTAACCCTAAGTCAAAGTAGTCTCTCGAATTGGCAGAGTTTCCGCGCCCGAGGATTCCGGCTTTTCCAAACCGATTTCCCTTTGTTTTGTGACGAAAATTTTGGACTGGTTCGATCAGGGTTTGGAATACGAATTCACTTCATGGATGTCGTATTGGTTCAAGATCGCGGCACGCATAACAAACGGCTTAGGGTCTCTTCAGCGCACGGAAACAGCTCAAAACCAACCCCTGGATCCATCAAACTCGAAGAAACGGATACTTTAGTATATAGTATGTCAGTATTGGCACCATTTGCTGCCAATACTGACAGCTACCAAGGGCCAAGCTTTCCCCAAGTCAAAACCAATCTTGGGACTATTCTGTGTCGTTCATCATATCAGTTCAGTGTGATTCCCAGTACAGAACTGACTTATGTCTGAGCACCATCTGTGTTCACTTATCAGTACTAAGTAGTCATCAGCATTGGCCCAACGTTAGGCAAATAATTTCTCTATGTACTGGGCCAGTATTACCTAACGAAATTTGGCACCCATAGGGTACAGTGCCAATTCTGTGCAATGTGGGTAGATCCGGCAATACTTTGGCACTCGTACATGGGCATTGGGTTTACTCTTCAAGCCAAAGCCCTTAGACAAACGCCCCATGATATTTCCACTACCTAGGTACCTACTCGTTCAAGATGTCTGAGTTACAACAACGCCAAGCATATCTGGTCAATTGTCATGGACGATGGTAACGAGCGGTTGGTTCCCTGACGATCATTCTAATGAGTCCGAAACGACCGTGTGGCCAGCTGTCCTTTGTTGTTTGAAGCAACGCGGCTCTTGCCGCATATTAATAAACGCCCGTTGGGGATCGGTGCGGATGTTTGAGTTTCGAAAAACTTCATCAGCAGATTTGGGTATGGACATTTGGTGCAGGGAAATTTATCTCTGGGTAAGAGAGGTTTTTGCCAATTTGTTGCTGATTGTAGGGTAGCTTTTACGTCACGATTTTACGAAAGCCTAAAATTCGGCAAGGCAAGCAATAAAAGCACCTCGTTTCCAGTTCGCGCGGTCATTGAGCCGCACACGGTTGTTTCGTTTGGTGATATATTGTTTGCCTGCAGTGTGCGTTATAGTCGTACGAAAAGCACCAACGTTTCTGTAGTTTTTAGCTTCAAAGCTTAGGCCCTGGGTCGAGATGCACTACCTCGGATGATGGAGATGAAAGATAAAAGTCCTGATGACGATTCCGTCACGCATTTCATGCTTTGATCGTCGTTAGGTACTGACGGTATTCCTACTAGCATATAGCCCACGTATTTTGGTGTATATACATCCCTTACATGTGCAAATGTGCTAGTAAAGTTGCCTTTTAAGCCAAATGGCGTTTTCCGCTTGGGCGTTTTGCGGCACGAAAGGGGTTTAGCCGAGTTATACGAAAAGTCAGAAGGCTTTTTTTTTTTTCCATCGGAATAAGTAAAACCGACTGCATTCTCTGGGCACAGAATTTACCAGAATTTTATATATACATATCTATGTATAGACAAAGGCACGATTTCATTAAGCGGAATGTAGTTTACGCGGGTGATAATATTCCCATGTTTCAAATCTAGCATACCCAAGTGTTGTTTCAAAAGAATCGTATACCTATTTAAGCCTGAGCCGAGTCATTGCACCTAATTAGCCTAATGACGATCATTCTATACAAAGGTAGTAGGTACCAGGATATGTATACAGTACATACACAGTCGCGCTATGCTGCCGGAGCTTTAGAAATAATGAAAAAGAGCTCTTTGGTAGTGCGTTGAGCATTGCGTCGTCGTACCTATCTCGGTATAACGCTAACGCCAACGCCGTACGCCAACGCTTTTTCTTTATCATTATTTCAAAGCAGAGAAGAACTTACGCAGATGGACGGACGGATCATCTCTTACCTGATGTTTAAACACGATGTTCAACACAGTTTTCAACCATTTCATACCTCCCTGCAATGCCTTATAGACCGCCAAGAAAAAAGCACATGGTTTTTTCGACGGCGTTGCTTTATCAAACGACGATATAAAATTCTGGTTATAAAAATGCACAGATTCTAACCTACTGTTTGTCAGAAACAATCTTACGAAATAATCACACCTTTTAATGGGTCCTTACCTACATTGTAGTAGGCATCTGATTTTATTCAACGACACGTAACCTAACCAGTAACAAATTGTTAAGTATCAGTTTCACGAATTTTTTTTCTCGAAAACTAGGAAACATTTTAAAAAAATCCCTTCGATGAATTTTTTATTAGTACCTCGATGTAGCTGTTCCTGAAATTTCAGTATCATCCGATATTCCGTTCTCGAGAAATAGGCCGTTGAAAATTGCATGACTAACACCTTAGAAGGTATGCAGTTGCAGAAGTAAACCATTCGTCCGAAAACGCCTCGATGAATTTTTAGTTTAGGGTTCATGAATTATTTTCAAATTTATTTCACTGATTTATTGGCTCTCGTTTTCGAGAAATAGCTTACTGAAAATCGGTTAAAACCAGCGAGGTGCGCTTGCATCCTCTCAACCCACAGTACTTTCGCGTGTAATTGGAAATGTTAATTTTTGTCTCCCAGCAATTGGTGTTGGTAATAAGCTAACTGTATACTGGAATATCAGGAACGGTATGCTGTGAACGGTGAGAAACCTTCTAGACATTCGATACAACGTATTTTCAGTAAGAATCACCATCAGGGATGTAAATTTTGGCTTAAACTTGGAGCATTCGGATCATACGGTTAGAGATCATCTTAAAGAAGCCGAAAGGGTGGCGACAGGGGGGGGGGGGGGGGGAGGAGAAATATGAGAGAGAGAGAGAGAGAAAAAAAAAGTAAAACGGTATATATATAGGAGAGAAATGTCAACGGGACATTGATATAAGCCCGCGTGTGTGATAAAGCGATCTTTGAACACGAATGTACCATGGACCACTGGCGAGGCCTACGGCCGATTATCTTACCTCCATAAGATCTTCGAACTATAAATATTACCGGTTGTATCTTATATCTCTGCTTCTTGCCCCAATCGAAAGGGCTTCCTGCTCTCTGTAGCCATGCGCAGCTATATATACTCGGTCCCCGGGTCATCCCGATGCACCGCGATTCATAGAACCGTATAACTCACCATGGTTTGTGCATTGAAACTCCTCGGCTATCGCGTTTTGAGAAAGAGCTAGCGATTCAATGCTGAGGATGACTAGCCACAGCCCCGGGTCACCAGAACTAACCCTTTTTCGACATGGTCTCTTCGGACGTCGCCTAGCGACCCAGAGACAGAAGAAAAACCGATGCATTTACTGGGATGAGAGTAAATCCACCAAATTATTTCCACCCCCCCTCGATTTTACCCCGATAAAAAAAAAAAAAACAACAAAAAAAACCTGATATCTCCAAGGTCAACGAGAGAAACAGAGAAAAAGAGAGAAAGAGGGAGGAAAAAGAAGGGCGAATATGGAGAGGGATGCTTTGGCGCGAAGCCACGTGCCTCTCTCAAGAGGGAAACTGGTCCTCGAATGGTGTGACCCTTTAACCGGAAGTTCACTCGGTAACAAAAGCTCACCCCCACACTCGTGGGGTACCTTACACATACTGCATGTACATTTGAAAAGCCCCTGATGATGTTTCACCAAGATGGCGGACCAAGGGGGTGAAATACCGAAGAAAAAATGGCGGCTGAACAGTGTTCCCGGAATTGGATTTGAAAAAGTGTTCTACACTGGTACAAGGAGGGGGGGAGGTAAGGGGGAACCAGTGTGGAAAACTGGACTCAGGGTCCTCGCGAGTCGATCTTAGATATGGGAATGGAAGAGAGGTGGAGAAACCTGGCAGAGCTCTTCTCTGTGGTCAAGAAGTGGATGGCACACCTACGGATCCCAGACCCTCGGCGAGCTGGGGGCAAGTAATGCAACGCCCGGGCGGTTTATCAGCGTTGAAAGTACCCCGGCGCATAACTCTTCCTCTGGGATGGCTACTTCTCAACTTTTTAACCGTACGTGGCGAAGCTGGAACCAGGCCCGATGTTCTCCATCCTGTGAAGGTAGGTAAGCCAGCTCCGACGACGCCAAGGAAGGCCCTGTGCGAATTCCAATACGCGTAGCGCCCGTTTCATTTCGGGATCGGTTTTCGAACCGATGGATTTATCGCGGGGCCCTGGTAAGGCCCAAGCGACTCTCTTCTCTTTAATATGTTGATATTTAATGATACCACGAACCGTGCTTTACTATCGACGTTTATTTATTAAACTCCACTGTTCAAAGCCCTAGCCTCTCTCTCTCTCTCTCTCTCTCTCTCTCTCTCTTTTGAGGTCTCTAAAAGTTACCGACTATGCTCAGGTTCCGAATCCTCAAAGAGCACATCCCCTTGCTCACTCTTTTCGAAGGTACAGTCTACCCCAGCCTTCCGAAATCCAAAACTGGAAGAAATCCTCGCGAAAGTACATCGAGTGATGATAAAAGCTCGATCAAGTGGTACTTCCGGTATCGAACATCGATTGGTTTTTGAAAGCCGATGGTTCGTAGGTCGCAGTCAAGGTCAAGAAGGTCTGTGAAGTGTCTGGGATTCCATGGATGGATCCTGACGATTGTAAAAACGGTTGGAAGAACCGCATTACGTGGCGAGTACTTTTTCGGATTTATTCGGGGGAGTGTACCCACCTTTAACCCTTGCGTTTGGTTCTGATATACGACCAGGCGAAATAAAGAAGTCGTAAGGCCCCGGGCCAGGTTCTGCGGCGGTCTTGGTCCCCTTCCATGACCTGGCAGTCAGGATAAACGCGTTACTGGGACCCATGAAGAGAAAGAAATAAAAAAAGAAAGAAATAAAGAAAGATAGAACGAGCGTCCGGGACTTAAGATCAATTATTATTACCAGTCGTAAAGAAATATCAATATATTTTACCCTGCACCCCCTCGCTACACTCCCCTATTACTAACCTGGCAATTCGATACTGCCGTTTAAGAACCGTGAAGAGACTGTCATGGTAGCTAATTTATCAGTTGCATAGTATCCTGCGATGATCGAGGACGTTTTCGTAGAGCTGAGAAAAAAAAAAAAAGGATCCACGGTCTATAAGTCTTCTGATAGTTATTCACTCCGGTAATGGGAAATTATTGAATGAGAATGAGTCAATGGGGATAATACTACCAGATAATCTTCAGTATGGTTTTCGAACTTCTTATATGGTACCCAAGGCAGGTAGGAGGTGCGGAGTGCCGGTAATGTTTCTGGCGTGTACCGCCTTCTCTTAATACCCACTCTTGACTCGAGGTTCTTGATTCTTCGTTCTCCGTTCTTGGTTCTTGGTTCTTGGTTGTTGGTTCTTGGCTCGTGGCTTGGGGCACTCAACGGTGCAGGAGGCAGTGGGTATAATGATATTAACCCAACATGCTCCCGCGTGCATTGTTATGATAATGTATTTAAATGTCAAACAGCCGACGAGGCTGCAAAGCAAGAGAAAGAAACAACCGCCCGTCATACGTACGCCACTTGAGACACTGGAGACACTTTGGCCCACCGGACCATTCGTCCATAATTACACCAAACGACCCATTTACTTTCAACAAATCCACAGAGTCTTCCAACCACGTTTCCACATCATCCATATTATGATAAACCACTTTGGTTTTCAACCGGTTCATTCGTTCATATGTGGGAATTCGGTCGGGTCAACCCGATTACCAGCCATGATTTGGCTAAACTGACAGGGCCCCGATCTGGTTCTAATCGGGCTATCATGTTCAGTAGGGTGGTCCTTATTTGGGGTCGAAAAAAAAAAAAATTTCAAGTTTGCTTGTGTTAAATCGGTTACAAATATTGAAAAAAAAAATTCCCTAATGTTAGGAATTTTTTTATTCAATCCCCTGGTCTCCCTGTTTGCGCGGCAATTTTCAAATTATCCAAAAATATGTTTATGTACTACATTCGTACTAAATTCTATTTCAGGGTTAATCGCAGGCCAAAAATCCATGTACTCAAATGTTCAGTGAGATTCATCTTCTTTACAGTGAAAAATCAACATACCAGAAATGGCTATCCAACGATAATCGTGTTATTTATGAATTTTTTTTTTTGTTTTCAAATAAATTTTTTTTTTCGCAATGACATATGATCAAATTAGGCAAAAATTTTTGCACGTGATCGACCTCGATGAAACTTAGTGCTGACATACTGCTGAAAACAAAAAAAAAAATAAATAATATAGCACACGACTCCCATGAGATAGCCATGTATAATATCTTAATTTATCAACTAAAAATAAGGTGAATCGCACTAAACATTTGAGAATATTGATTATTGCCCTACGATTAAGCTCTAAATGAAATTTAATACGAATGTAGTGCATAAACAGATTTTTGGATAATTTGAAAATTCTCGCGCAAACAGGGAGACCAGGAGAATGTAATAAAAAAATTCTTAAAATTAGGGAATTTTTTTTTTCAATGTTTGGAAACGATTTGACAAGAGCAAACTTGAAATTTTTTTCTTACCCCAAATAAGAACCACCCTAATGTTCAATATTGTAAATTATAATATCGGCCGATTTATTGTTTATTGTGTGATTGTTCAAAGAAACAATATCGAAAAATTAAGACGTTTGATATTCTGAACCCATTCTGTACTGCAGCGGTATTAAATTAAGAATGTCAGATCCAGCCAGGGCCCCAAACTAAATTACAACACAAAATTGGCTGGAATGTGGTAACGAATAGTGTAATATCTGACGTAATTGGATGCCGTGTATAGAAAGAAGAAAAAAATCAAATTTGCACGGATGATGACGATGATTCATTATAGAGGCCAAGGGGTGGTGTCAGTTCTTCCAAGACAATTCCAGACTGAAAATACCGTCTGGCTGCAGGGTCTGTTACGTATTTGCCAAATTGACATAGAGTACGGGTTGTTGGCCGAGGTGATGGTGTCGGCTTCGTGTCTACGCTGTCTAGTGTCGGGCTATGCGAAGTTTATAGTATAGAAGATAATCAGCCAGCGTCGAGGAGTGGGCCACGCACGACACGCGACGTTGTATTATAGGCGTCGAGACGCTTGGGCGTGCCGAGATCGGCGAGATCCTCGTGGTCGCTAATTTTAGCTGATACCGTAGACACCACGTGGTTTTTGGTCTCGTCTATATATGTATACGTGCCTACGAATCCGTAAAGAAATTTTTGGACGACCTCGCACCAGACGCTGAACAAAGCAAAGACAAAGAGAGAGAGAGAGTGAGAGATAAGATGAGATGGGGATTAAGAGATCGCGTCTAATTGCTAGCGCTATCTCTCTCTTTTTTACTTCGAGTTCTTCGTTTACTAGCATCAATTTCTCACGAGATTCTCTAACGCCGAGTAACACTGTACGTATAGGCAAGTCTATATCGTACGTTGCCAAACGTGTATGTATGTACGTATAACGTCTTGGAATGCGAAATGGACTTAAGAGAGAAGTTTTCAAAGCACATTCTGCTCCGGCGCCTGGAGGCTAAACTCGAAAAGAGAACACCGCCGCATCTCGAGTGGTGCCATGATCATTTTCCCCCAACAGCTATTCTTATTCCGAAACAAACAAGCGGAGAAAATCGAGTACTCAAGAAACGAGAGAGGGGGCCTTCAAGACCATCAAACACAAACCCCCCTTTTACTCCTAATTAGAGAAACAGCGTCTTATGCCAAATGCCCAATGCCAATATACAAACTCCTATATGTACATCCTTGTCTATACGGATATACGTCAGAACCAGGAAAAATCAATTAATCTAATTCTGATACGGTTTTATCATGCAGAATTTTCCTCCTTTCGATATTTCGATGTTTTCGAATCGCCAGGATCTTTCCGCTTCTAGATTTTCCGGCCTCTAGATCTACCGGTGGTCTGTCCATCGAGGCGAAGAATTTTATTGGCCTTTAGTAGGCTGACGTTCGATTTTACTTTCCGAACTATGTTACTTTATTGAATAATTCATCCTTGGGGGTTGATTTAACGCTATGTGGGGTTTTCTTTCACCCTGGTGATTTTTCACCACGGTTCGTTCGTTCGTTCGTTCGTTCGTTCGTTTCGAAACTGGCCAAGTCGATATTTGTTCCGGCCAATTCTTAAAACGGTAAGAAAATTCCTGAGGGAAAAATTCCTGATCGGGAATATTTTGAACTAGAAAGATAGATGATCATATAGTCGGGAATAATGCCACCTGACGTCGTCGTCAAGGCCCCGAGGGCAGAGTTGACGGGTTTTTGGTTCAGCCCCCGGGTGGGTCCTTAACGGTTACCGGATCCTTTGACCCTAGCGCACGATCCTAGTGACCGTATTCCTTCCTCTCTGACAAAGTGCTCCTTTTCTCAGTGTTCCTTATAGTGACGTCCGGGTATCGTATGTCGCCCGAGATGTCGCCCCGGAGTCTCGTTACTCGATTCATCTTCCACGGGGACAATAACCCGACGTAAAACGGCCCTCGGAAATGAGAGGACAAGAAAAAAAAAACAAAAAAAAAAAAAACAAGAAAAATTTGTCTAAATATCCTGGCCCGGATTTATTTCCCCCCAGTTGAATTGCAGCTTAAAATTCAATTCCTTTAGCCAGTATGCAGCGTCTCATTCACGATTGTTGATCTGGTTCACTGATCCTTGTACCAAATTCTCAAGTTTCGGAACTGAACGAAATTTCGTATGACGAACGATATGTGGTCCAGATCAAAGAGTACTTTGATTTCCTCGAGTAGTCGTCGAGGTAGTCTAGCGTGGTTATAAACCTGTCGTTGTATAATGGATTTGAAGTAGTGAGAATATATTTTTGGCAGCTCGATGGAAGCCGTAAACCCATCGAAATCCGGCTAATCAAGGGAACCGCGTGACGGTATTCTAACTCATAACGTACGAGACGATTTCATCCGAATCATTTGATCTCGAAAAAACCGTCTGGTGACTTTTTGAAGATTTTAACGACCTGAATAGACGGTTTTAACGGTTCAAGGTACATGAGTAATTCGTTATCAACCAACGCGCGTGATATATAAAAAAATTCAAATGTGTTTTAGACCAGGATTTGGAATCTAGGGTAATAAGTGATGATGTCCATCGATGAATCGCTGATGTTGTTTAACTTCGTTTACCTCCTACGGCCGGTACAAAAGGTACGAAGAAGTCCAGGCAAGTCTAACTGCAATTTGTCTCTTAGGTTTGTTGGATTTACTCGGGCTGATCGTCCTGAATCGTCCATCGGCCATATTAGGCGGTCATTAATTCAAAGGTGTCGTCGATTATGTCAGTGGGCACGAACCGACTCGATTCCAGATAGGCGCGCTCGCCTATCAAACGCGATTTACTGCCCACTGCACTCTGTTCCACAGCACAGCATATACGTTTTAAGTGTTGGTTGGTAGGTTGCTCGCTGCTGAACGAGAACCCTATGCACTTATCGCTGACTCAAATATCCGGTTTCTCTATAAGTTATAATATATTATTCATCCTGGCCTGGCCTGGCCCAGTTATAACAGGAATTCTTGTAACACGACGTCCCCAAAGAGATCGGACCTAAAATTTCTCCAGTTTATTTCATGGAAACGATTTTTCCTTATGGCTTTTTTTTTGTATATACCTATCCCAAAATCGAGTCACTGACACTTCTCAAAAGCCGCTTTTCATCGTTGGGAAATTGAGCTTTACAATTTGACAAATTGGCTCCGAGGATCACACTCTGAGTTTTACGAAGATATTGTGGCATTCGGTTCCAGGATATCTTTCCCGAAATATTCATCGATCCGAAGGATCTACTCGTTCGAAACATTGTTACCTTTTTTTTTTTTGCTCTGGGACGTAGAAAGACCCGCAGTATACTGAGGCATTTTTTTAACATCGATTTTTCCTTATTCCGCTTTTTGGAAAGGATTGATTTCTGTGTTCTATATCGCAGTTCGTAAGCTTCCGGAAGGGTCCTTCCAAAGGACGAATGGACTTTGGCCTGGGCTTTGATGGAAAAGTAACGACAGCTTCCGAATTTAAAAAGCTGCGAAAGATGAAAATTGAAAATTTTTATACTAGCGACTTAGAATTTTTAAAAAGATTATTTCCCCGGAAGTCTACGTAGCCAAATTGAAAAACTCCGAATAGGAAAACCGAAGGTTCAAAATTCCGAAAGCTACAGATCTGAGAAACCAAAACTCCGAATCTCGGAATTCGTGCCATGCAACGTCGTTTATTTGAAAGCTTTGTCACGAGCTTTTCTTGAATTTACGGATTTTTGGATTTTCTGAGTTTTCAACTTTCGGAATTTCCAAGTCCTGAACTCGGACGTTTCTAGAAACTCAGAATCGCGTCTGAAATAAATTCGGAATTTAGAACATGCGGGATTTTTGGACTTAAATCCCGCCCTAATGAAACGATGAATGAAAATTTCTAGAGTTAAGAATCACCCGGTAGATGAACGTGGTTTTTTACGACTCGATAGATATACCCAATGATAATAATAAGAGGGACAATATTATTATCATTAGGTGGATTTTATAGAGTTTA
This sequence comes from Ametastegia equiseti, assembly GCA_963989295.1. Taxonomy (NCBI): domain Eukaryota; kingdom Metazoa; phylum Arthropoda; class Insecta; order Hymenoptera; family Tenthredinidae; genus Ametastegia; species Ametastegia equiseti. The sequence goes on from OZ022400.1 coordinate 5,456,770, forward strand.
TGGATTTGCCCGGAGGGACTTCTTTACGACGTCTATTAATTCGCGGCTGCTACCACCGCGCGGGCCTGGTCTGCTCTGGCTTGACTTGGCTTGGCTTGGCTTGGCTTGGCTTGGCCGCCTTCCCGCACCGGTGAAGCTGTACAAGGTTTTATTGAAACGTTACCACGCGCATGGACCGAGTTCCTTATTCGATTTGCATACGCTGGAGCGGTTCTCCACGACGTAGGGATATAGTCGATAGTATGCAGATGCTGCTGCTAGGAGGAGGTATCTCGGGAACCAACGAAGTACCTACCTACCTACCTACCTACCTACCTACCTACCTGACAAGCGGTTTGCGTCGAATAGATTCGTTATCTCAACTGCAGAGCCAGGGAGAACTCCCCGGGACGGGATCGACTCATCGTGTGAATTGTTTGTCACGAGAGTACAGATCAGCGACTCAATTATCCTCCGGAATCTGTTGTGTGAAACCGCGATCGGGAAACATCTCAACAACTCGTTTAAACATCATTACGATTCATAATCCTTGCACATTTAGCCGCTGGAAATTACCATAAATATGGTTTTCTGCTTCGAAGCGCGGAATGTTCCTGCGACTTTTTTTTTTTCGTCCATTTTTTTCTTCATCTCAGCCTCTGCTACTGGTCCTTTGGGATTTCGTTGAAATTCCACCACAATCCATGATCATGAAATTTGGTAACGGGAAATACGTGAGAATTTTTTTTGCTGCAAAGCACAACATACCGGGACATGTATTTTTTTTTTTCTAATCTATGGATTATTTCTTAAGAAAGAACCTCCTGAGGAATATTTCAAACATGATTCGGATCGAAATTCGTGAAATAGAATTGTAGAAGATCGGGAAGAATAGGTTTGTGCAAAGCACAAAATGTTTGTGCAAGTGATTCATCGATTTTTCTTGACTTCAATTGATAATGGTCTTCGTGAATTTCGGTCAAATCCACTTACAATTCATAATCGTGAATTTTGTCTGCAAAAAATGATCAAAAATGATTTTGTGCAAAGCACAGAATGTTTGTGCAACCGATTCATCGATTTTTCTTCACTTAAATTGCTAGTAGTCTTCGTGAGTTTCGTTTAAATCCAATTACAATTCAGAATCGTGAATTTCGTCTGCAAAAAATGATCAAAAATAGTTTTGTGCAAAGCACAGAATGTTTGTGCAAGTTGTTCACGGATTTTCTTTTGCCTTCAACTCTTAGTGGTCTTCGTGGATTCTGTTCAAATGTAATTACAATTCATAATCATGAAATTCGGGGTTTAAAAAATGACGAAAAATAGTTTTGTGCGAAGCACAGAATGCAGATAAAAATGGTCTTCCAAAATTTGGGTGAATAGTTCATCAGTATTCCTGGGGATTCATGTGGCGTTGGTTTTTTTTTTTTTTCTGGGATCCTCTCAGCCAGGATGGTGAGTATAGAGTGGGTACCGGTCCCGTTGGGAGTCTGTGGGGATGTCCCATGACCCCTAGAATTGGCACGAACAATTTATGTGGCATGGGTTCGACAAGGTCAAAGATATACACCCGGCTTATATCTCGAGCGATCTCGAATAGAGTCACGGCTGTTTTAATTATAGAGAAAATTCATCCCGAGCAACACGGGGCAGGCCGAGGCTAGGCGTCTGTCTCGTCTAGGCCTTCTATACCGGAGTTAGTTATCGCGTCGAGGTCCATTGTGCCCGGACTTTGTACAAAAGGATATAGACAAACGAATCCCAGGGATCACAAGTCCTAATAAATTTACTTAAGCAACATTCGCCTTGTGGGAATCATTCGGGAAAAATAATCCCGTGACGATCCTTATTCGCGTTATCCATTTTCCTTATGCCTTTTCCCATGTCTCCGATCACGAACCCTGGGGTGACCCGGTCAGCTGGTAGGTACCTGAAGAGGTACCTTAAGAGTCCCTGTCCCTGTGTATACGTAGCACGGTACCCTCAAGGGGTAAGAAGAGGCGGAGTGGATCTTTGGACGGGGCCAGCAGCCAAGAGAGCCGGGCAAAGGAAAGGAGCAAAGCTATCTCTCATCTGGCATAAATCAACTCGATGCTGGTCTAAGAAGAAGAAGGAGAAGAAGAAGAAGAAGAAGAAGAAGAAGAAGAAGAGAAAGAAGAAGAAGAAGAAGAAGAAGAAGAAGAAGAAGAGAAAGAAGAAGAAGAAGAAGAAGAAGAAGAAGAAGAAGGCTCCCGCCCCCTAGCTAAGTCCATATTGCCTTGGTCTCTTCGGGTCGCCTGGAATCGCCGGCGCACGCGGCTATCCGGAGATCTACCGATTATTAATTCAACTGCAGGTACCCCATACCCCTCTGGCCCTTTTTCCCTTTGCCCTTCTATTTTTTTACCGACACTGCAGCTGCATTCCATGGATAAACATGCACCGGACAATTATCGGACGTCAATGTATGATACCGGGGAACACCGCTTTCCGCTTTCTTAACAATTAATTACGTAGGATGCTTCTCCAGCTATCGATCCATCCGCCTGAGCATCCTTCAAAAGCTGGATTCACTGGTCTTTCCGGAAAATATTTTTCCTTGCGTTTATTAGGACCAGGCGCGGTGTCGTTGTTACGAACCATGAGCACTGAAGGTAGGTACTGTTCCACCTTACGTATATCTAACATCACCCAGGTCTGGATCATCTTCTGGGTAATCTACCCTCGGGGAACACGCCGAGGCCTCTTTTCTCAGTCCGGTCATCTTTTCAGGATACATTCAGCCCCGCGAAGGAGCCAACTACCACTGCACTCGACTGCAAAGAGGAATTAGTCGAGGAATCAGATTCCCAGATCATTGTTTCGAACCGTGAACTGCGGGAGAAGGAAACTTCCTCGTCGTGAGAATGTGGGTCGATCTTTCGACCTTTCGGTCTTTGCACAGGGCTTCGGAACCCGAACCTCAATCTGGTGACGAGGCTGTCAATCAAAGTGCTGATTTTTCTTCCGGGAAATTGAAAATCGGGCAAAGAAGGTATCGCGATTTGGAGATCGAACAGAGGCCAGTCAACCACTCGATCAGTTTTTGCATTATTGAAAGGTCCTCCGTTCACGTGACGGTGGTTGGTCCTCCGAGTAATCAGAGGCTCGAATGTCCTGGGTCGAAGTACCGGATGGTTTGAGTCCCAAAGAAAAGTGCTCATGCCCCGACTTGGTCCAGCTCTGAGAAGCGATGGATTGCAGATTCCGAAATTTTACTTGATTCTGCTACGATCTTCTGTGTCGAAACTCGGATCATGATAGATCCATCCGGCATACATGAGTCCAGGACCCCTAGATGAGATTTCTAAGGTTTTTTTTTTTTTGTTTTTTTAACGAAAAGAGAAAAACGAGGCTGTCATTACGTTCGACAAGAATTATCCCGGAAATCTCAACGTCGTATACCTACGCTCCGAATCCGAATAATTTGAAACTTGGAACGTGTTGGATGATAAGAGGAAGGAAATACATGAATGGTGAGAGGCTCATACCAAAAAACGAAAAAAAATCTCTGATGTGTGGGAATTTTTTATTACCAGACCTCGGCGAGACTCAACTCAGCTAGGAGGGTACCATCAATTCGTTTCGTTTAACGTTCGTCAACAGCTCGACGCGACTTGACGCGACGGACGAAGAGCCGCGTACCAACCAACGAACCAACGAACCAACCTACCTACATAATATGGCCTGTCGAGGTTTAGCTGCTGATGCTATCGCGATCAGTTGGTAAAAGTCACGGGCGAGTAAATCAGTCGCCTGTCGTTTGCATCCCGGCCCCGATAGATACTATACATAAAAGAATAAGAATAAGAAAAAGAAGGAAAAAAGGAAGAAAAAGAAGAAGAATAACAAGAAAAAGGATATGTGGACGAAGGGGGGCCCCGCGTGACACGTATGAGGGTTGAAAAAAAAGGGGGAAAGGGGGGCTGAGTTGCCCGGTTTCAATAAGAGTCCTGTGAGCGGCAGCGCGAAAATTTAAGCAACTTTTTGCAAGGGACTTGGCTGTCAATGCGGATGATTGGTGCGCGCGAAAATGGAACAAGACACCGCGAGACAACCTCGGCGTCCCCATAGCAGCCCCCTCTTTTATCTCCCAGGGGGAGGTCCCCAGCCCCGAATGTTGTTTCGCAAAAACACAACGACCCCGTTTATCATACATACTTTCAAAGTACATACATACATACAAAACCGCGAGCATACCTCGTCACCTTATTCTCACACTCTCCGAAAGAGACCCTGCTGCGAGATTATACCACCGAAGAAACAGCCGCAGGAATTATTTCCCCTGATTCCCTAGAGACTCGCGAACTGTTAAAAATCCACTTTTTTATATCTGAGGGTCGGAATTGACGACACAGAACTTTTCAGTACTATTTGAAACGCTTAAAATACAGTTTCGGAAAAATGGCGAGGACCATTTTTGCCATTTTTCTCATTTTCGAGGTTCGGTCTGCACTTTACTTTCATCAATTGATAGATCCGAGTCCATCGAATCAAGATAATACATTATGCACAGCTTTGAGGACTTGGTCTAAGGACATAATATTGTAACCTCTAGAGGACCATTTTTGCCATTTTTCTAATTCCCAGAGGTTCGGTCTACCCATTACTTTCATAAATCAATAGATCCGAGTTACTAGAATCAAAATACATCATCAACAGCTTTGAGGAACTGTTGTGAGGACTCATTGCAACCTGCAGTGGACCATTTTTGCCATTTTGCTCATTTTCGAGATTCATTCTACTCATTACTTCGGTAAATCAATAGATCCGAGTCACTAGAATCAAAATACATCATCAACAGCACTGAGGACTTGTTCTGAGGACTTATTGTAAATTGCAAATGACCATTTTTGCCATTTTTCTAATTTTCAGAGACTCGGTCTACTCGTTACTCCCAAAATCAATAAATCCAAGTTACGAGGATCAAAATACATGATAAATAGCTTTGAGGAACTGTTCTGAAGAGTAATTGCAACCTGAGGATCATTTTTGCCACTTGTCCCTATTTTTTTGGGGCTTCATGTTTTTGCTGTTGTCCAATTGGATACAGTCAGTCGTGGAGAGTGAATTTCTTTCGTTACCAGGTATTATTTCAATCCAGATTACCGAAACGCTGGCGTTAATGCGGATCAACCAATGTAGGGACGTGGCGTAAAGTAGTTTTCGACGACTTAAAATTTTTCTGCAAAATCAGCACTTCGAGCTCGTAGTAAAACGTCCTCGGATCTTCCTCGTTCTTTTCCTCTCTCGCTTTCTATGTGCAGTATGTACGTTATTTGGCTTAAGGCCAGAATCTGCCCCTATTAAAAACCTTGGAATGTCCTCTTATGTCTCTTCGCCTGTCCTTTCCTCCTCGTAAGCTCGTTTCGTCCTCGCTAGACCGAAATGGAGTTTACGGAAAGATAGGACGACGCAGTATATAACTCACCGTAATAAACAATGCCGAGGGAAGTAGTCGTCGACCTCGTCCTCATCCTCATCCTCATCCTCGTCCTCATCCTCCCATATCGTTTAAACGACGTACGCCTAAGCTCAAACGCCGCAAGCTACACACAGGGATCAATTCCCCAAGTGCGTCGCAAGCCCCCCCCCTTTTTTTTTATCTCCTCACAAAAAGTCTTGGAGGAAACAAAAATTCTCACCAAAATGGACCGTCCCTTGATTACTAACCTCCAAAAACAACCCCTTCCTCATCTTCTCGAACAATCAACAAAAAAAAAAAGCTTCTTTTTTCTCGAATCTGGGCAAAACCTTTTGGAGAGTTCAACCAAAATCGCCCACACCCGAATTGCCATTTGCCAAAAAGCTCCCCCTTCAGAAAAAATGTTTCGAGAAAAGCTCAAAGCTTTGCTAAAAAAAAAAAAAAAAATACAGAACCGAAAATCACAGGGTTGAAATTTCGCAGGATTTCCTTCGCCTAGTAAGAGCCATTGAGCTCCATATGACTGTAAGCAGCAGTTGATACAGACGTAAGCCATAGTGTGGGCTACCTGCACACGTCAAGGATCCAGAGCTGTGGAAGAGACAGTTGGGTAGATAAAGATTGTCCAAACAAATTAATCGGAACGGTCCAAAGGAGATGAGACTGAGGCGTTGGGGTCGGGAGTAGCCGACGAAGAATACGTCACCACCAATTAAATACTGAAAATGATAAAACCTGGGAGCAAGAATACGTCAGACATATAACCAGCGGGCATTTTGATCACTATGGTTGACATGCGTGCAACGGAGAAACATCCCAGAGATTTTCCAAAGCAAATTTCTTCAGTTTTTTTTCCAACATGCCATTCGTCATCTAACTTTTGGCAGATGGTCGTGATCGCCTCGATTCCACCGATTCAAAACTCCCGGGCATCAGTGTAACGCAAAACTTTCAACGGGTATAATGGAGGGACAGTGTTCCTCGAGTTACCGGGTGTTTAACGCATAAAGGAGGGGCCCTAAAGGGCGCGAATAAAAGCCACGTCAAAGCGAAATCGAGTCTCATGTCACTTTGCTTCACACTTTTTTTTTATACGCTAGCCCATACAGTAAGCCTATAGCCCACCATGCTCACCATACACTCCGTCTCTTCTTGGTGACATATCTCCGATTACATGGTGCTCACGTTTAAGCTTTGTCTAGATCTGTCGCACTTGGATTCGAAGGGAAAATATGTCTAAGGAATTTCGACTGAATTTAACGCTGAGCTTTTGCACCCGTCTGTCTTATTCCGTTTTGATTCTCACCGGTTTCACACTGTCACAGAACTTGCACATAGTCCAGATTTGATCCCAATAGTTATCCACCTCCTCCTTGGCAAGTTATTACCAAATACTTGGACCTGGACCCGGCATCAAAGTCAAAGGATATCGGGCACCGGCTTCAAGATCGTCCTCCGGTTATATCACCGTTCGCAAGTCTCAAACCATTAGCCAGAGGCATTGTATCCAAGGTGAACAATAGATACGGTGTGGTATTAATGACGAAAACCAATATCGCTACTGCCAGTTCATGAAGTTCGGTACTTGGTCATTAAATTCCGGCGTTAATATTTCCTCCGGATTCTCGTTTCACCATTGGCGCAGGATTCAACCATGAATCTTCAGTGTAGGGCGTGAAGACGGAAAATGAGAAGCATAAACCAGTGTGCGAAATTCTAACTGATAATATCAAAAGTCGTTTTCCGAGCCGAGGTTAATGTGCCGAAAGTAAAAATAAGCGGAAAAAAATAAAACGTTGGTATCTGGAGCAAGTAACTAGCGACAGACAGGTGGAATCCTTAAGGTAAGGAGCAGTGGTAAGCAGGTTGTTCGTTAGAGGGCCTTTGTAAGTGGGGAAGTAACCGCCAATTATCGAGAATCAAAGGAGTGGTATCTTCGCTAGGCTTGGTGCAGGGACGACGGCGTTTGCTGGTTCGTTAGTCCTCGTCCTCGTCCTCGTCCTCGTCCTCGTCGAACCTACACACCTTTCCACAGTGCTCTTCGTTATAATTCCCATTTATACACGGGGCACTTGGTTCGAAACCCTGGCTGGCTGGCTGGTTCCTTCACAGACCCGGGGGATTTATCGGGGTGAAATTAGGAGACAACTTCTAATCTCTCCTTTGCCTCCGAGCTACGCTCTACCTCGTGAAACCTCACGTCTAACAGAACTTGCCGTACCAACTTGAATCGCACTCCCTAGAACTAGGTGCTTAAAATCGAAAATCGGGCGTCTGTACCACCAATCACCCTATTCTGATCAGGACCTTCACATTGTGAAGGACTTCCAAAATGATTTCAGCCTCTCAAATACATAGCTTCATCAGAAATCTGATCTTTTTCTGATCACTACTATTCCACACCACCCTTCAGTGTCGACAATTGTTTCCTGAACTGGCAGGATACGATCCAGAAGCGTAACATGGATGGCTTCTGTGTTGGACTAGGTCGCCCGGAAGGCCCTTCGCTAAACATAATTAACAATCACCCAAGATCTGTCAAACGGGCCACAAATTAGTGGACAGAGTACCGGAGTCCCGGTGTGGCACCTAGCCGACCGGATTGGTTGGGTCGAGGCAGTTTGCGCTTCTAAAACGCAGTTTGGGGTGGCCCAGTTGGGTTCTGTGGTATCTTCTCAAGGCTCTGACCTGTTTAGTTACAATGCTCAAAGCGACGACCATGCCGGGTTGATTGGGGGGCTTTGAGGTGATAATTTCATGTCCGACCTAATTTCCTCATGCTCGGCATTTCTCCACTTTGGTTGGTAATAGTTCAACTTGTAATACACACCTACTGTTATAGCCAAGACAATACTTATAGATAATCGCTGTATGGAAATTGTGAGAGAGCACTTACTTTCTAGCTTCCATTTGGAAAAGTATCCATGGAATATACCTGGACATGGTAAACCAGGTACCTACAGTAAGTTTCTTCGATCGTCAAAGGCACGTGTTCAACTGCACACTGCAACAGCATATAGCAGTACATTATTCCTTTCTAGGAGCAAAGCTACTTACCTTATACCTTGACTTTGTAGCTAGTGGATATGGATCCTCGAGAGGATAGTGTGAGAAACAACTCTCAGGCTGATTTCCATAGTTATTCAAAACGCTGCGCGGATTCATGGCTCACGGCGGACTAGCAGAACTTTTCTTTACTATGCTTCACGGCATAACAATAAGTTGACCTTTTTTTTTTTTGTTTTTTTTTTTTATATTCTCTGTTTAGAGTTTCGAAAAAGTTCACGGCGACTGATTCCCCCGGGATGAAAAGCTGCGTTTATTGTGCTTTTGAGCGCATACGAATTTATTACAGTCGATTTTCAGCTTCAAAACTAGATTCAGAATGCTCAATCTCGTTTCAGCATGTTTCATCATGCTTTGACTTACTTCAGTACATGTTCAAATAAGTTTTAACCGATACGAGCATGTTCAAGATTATCTTGACGCTCACCGTGAACTATTTAAACATGTTCAGTCTATTCTACATGCTCGTTTCAGAAGCGTAACGTAGATTTAAACATCTTTCACGATGGTTATCATCATTTCTTGGCATGTTCAGACGAGATTCAAACAATTTCAATTCATTCCAGCATTTATAACAGCGTGTCAGCCTGCTTGAACGTGTTTTCAGTCGTGTTTGTACATTTTCAAGTACGTTTTAACAAATTTGAGCATCTTTTAGTATACGTTGCAGTGTTCGGAGGATATTTTTTTTATCGTGAACTTATAATTTGAACATGTTTTTCTGCAAGCTTTAACATGTTTTCGATAATTTCATGGCATGTTTGAGGGTGACTAAAATTATTTCAACTATTTTAAATTCTTCTAATCTCGTTTTGGATTGTTTGAACATGTTTCGACTAATTTGAACGCATTTTCAAGTATGTCACAAGCAATTCGAACATGTTTTGATTCATTTTGGCGTTTAGTCCATAATGAAGACTTGAAATATGTTGAGCCTCAATTATTGTTCGCTTGAGTGGTTTTTTTTTTCCGAATTTCAGCATGTTTTCTGCAATTTCATGGCATGTTTGAACGTTACGAAGCTTATCTGACCTGATTTTAGAATTTCCAGTTCAGTCCCGAGAGGTTTGCACGTCGTTCAACTTGTGTAATAATTTTTTGAATCCATCTCGCACCGGCATAAAGCGCACGTGTCGAGGTACGGCACTGCGTATAGGGTATATATTTCCTTTCTAAGAGCAAAATTACCTTGACTTTGTACGAGCCAGTCCGTAGTAGGATGAATTCTCATGCGAATAGTGTGAGAAACGAGTCTCTGGCTGATTTCCATAGTTATTCAAAACATTGCAGATATCCATGGCTCACGGCGTGCTGCTTACCAGTTTATCTATACTATGCGCATACTTGCGAATATAAGTAGCCTTTTCACACTTACTAAACATGTACTCGCGTGTACATATATATATATAATGTACAATATGGAGTTTAAAGAAACTCGGGCAACTCGACTGATTCCTCTCTAAAGTAACGGTATTTGTCCTATATGAAACAGTTCGAGGATACGTGTGAGGGGATTAATATAAAGTTTAAAATTCGCATGTAGAGCCCAAGCAGTGGATAACTAAGAATAAGGCAGTGGATCTCGCGATCACTTGGTGGCGACAAGTAATTATTACATTACGATTTATATGCGGGTTAGTTCGCGCGTTCAGGGAGGGCAGAGCGGACCTTTCATCGTTCATCACGTATAAACGATTTAAACGTACGAAGTGTCAGCTCGTAAATATTATAATTATGACATCAAATATGGCGAGGTCTTTACACCGTGTAACGAGGTCCGGTCGCGCAGTTGGAGCTGGCCAAGCAGCGCCGCAAGGATCTTCGACTGGTAAATATTGTCCGAGGTAAGATAAAGACCCAGTCTTGTACAACCGGCTATATTATCCCTTCCAATATACGCCCGGAATTCAAGCCTTGAAATGTATCGTCTTCTCGATAACGATCTCTCCGCGGAATTAACCCTCATTTACCGATCAATAGTTTGCCTGGCCAGTTTCAAATTCGCAAGAGGCCCCCCCCCCCCCCCCCCCCCTCCCTCTTGGTACCTCCGGGCCTCCCAGCCCATCTATATACCTATCTACCTTCCTTACTTCGCTTGCGAGGATCTTTTACCCATCTTCCTACCCATAGCCCGTACCAATCTTCTGACTTGGTTATTTTCAATGAACCCTGTACTTGTCGTAATCGCAACTTCCAAGGTGTTCTTAAGGGCCCAGTTAGCGCCTTGGCCCTCGGTATGTCCAGCCTAATTCATGGATCGAACCCAGATGCTCTTATCATCCTTAACCCGAAATTTTCAACTTTTCTGATAATAACCCTTCGAGATCCGAGTCTTAACGTAGAAGATCCATCGCTTCTCAGAGCTGGACCAAGTCGGGGCATGAGCACTTTTCTTTGGGACTCAAACCATCCGGTACTTCGACCCAGGACATTCGAGCCTCTGATTACTCAGAGGACAAACCACCGTCACGTGAACGGAGGACCTTTCAATACTGCAAAAACTGATCGAGTGGTTGACTGGCCTCTATTCGATCTCCAAATCGCGATACCTTCTTTGCCCGATTTTCAATTTCCCGGAAGAAAAATCAGCACTTTGATTGACAGCCTCGTCGCCAGATTGAGGTTCGGGTTCCGAAGCCCTGTGCAAAGACCGAAAGGTCGAAAGATCGACCCACATTCTCACGACGAGGAAGTTTCCTTCTCCCGCAGTTCACGGTTCGAAACAATGATCTGGGAATCTGATTCCTCGACTAATTCCTCTTTGCAGTCGAGTGCAGTGGTAGTTGGCTCCTTCGCGGGGCTGAATGTATCCTGAAAAGATGACCGGACTGAGAAAAGAGGCCTCGGCGTGTTCCTCGAGCGTAGATTACCCAGAAGATGATCCAGACCTGGGCGATGTTAGATATACGTAAGGTGGAACAGTACCTACTTTCAGTGCTGCCAGCATCGCTCGGACTCTCCCTGCAACCTCAGCGCACCAAGCCTGAGGGACGCGGTGAGCTATTGGCCATACCCGGGTTTACGACGTTAAGTAGCGAGCAAGAGAGAACATCACGGGCCCGGAACTCGGTGGATAGAGACAAACTCGGCTGACTGAGGGGCAAGGGGAACCCAAGAACCGAGAACCAAGAACTAAGAACGGAGGTGCCGTGTACGACCCACGCAACATGCCTCTGGGCCCTCGCTGCACTGCACCCTATACTCTACGCATCTCTCATCTTCGATCCGTAGGCATGTGCTGCGCAAAGGCAGAAGAAGAGGAACGTGAAGGAGGAGGATGAGGATCAGGATGGGGGGGGGAAGACGGTCCAGACGCATCAGCTTCGATCATATTCCTCCCAGGGAATTATTGGCCGAGCCCAGGTACGCCTGGCCGCACCGTACCCTGGCCAGGCCAGACCAAGGTATACCATGACTGGGCGAGGATGATAACTCCTCGCTCTGCCAATTTCAGGTTTAGTGGCTCTTACGCACTCCTCCGACTAGCGGCACGTCTCACGGTTTATTACCGATATCGCACGGCAGTCCAACTTCCTTCATCTTCAACGATACTCGGGCATTGAGCTTTCGCTCTTCGATTGCATCCACGATGCACACCGATCAGTCCGCACTCTGCATGGTCCCTGAACACTGACTGTGAACCTTACTGGATCTGTCCCCATGGCACAGAATTGGCACTACACTATGGATGCCATATTTCGTTAGGTAATACTGGCCCAGTACAGAGAAATTATTTACCCATCGTTGGCCCATTGCTGATGACTAGTACTGACAAGTGAACATGGTGTACGACCCAGAATTGTCCCAAGATTGATTTTGACTTGAGCAAAGCTTGGCCCTTGGTGGCTGTCAGTATTGGCACCAATACCGTGCCAATGCCAAGCCAGTTAGTAGTACGTCGTAAATTGATGGCTACTCTTTTCCGGTAACGAAAGGGAACTGATAGAAAGTAAAAAGGGAATGGTAAAGGGTATGGGGCCAATTTTCGCGGGGCATGTATAAATCAAATCTTGTTAGAGGAGAGGCGATGCACCGGCGATCCCGATCCCTTTGAAGGCCTGTTTAAACGAAGTTGAAGAGGAGACAATATTTATTAGACGGTTTCTAATGAAACATTTTAAATGCATGGAACCTGCCGCAGAGTAGTTCCTCCCCTAACTCTCGCTCTCTTTTCCTCCCTCTCTCTCTCTCTCTCTCTCTCTCTCTTTCTTTCTCTCTCCTTCCCTCTCGACCGCATTAAAAACTGACGAGGTCTCGTGCCCCACTCTTCCTCTTTCTCTCTATTTCCCTCTCTTTCACTCTCGCTTAGTAGCACTCTCCGCATGCCACCTTCCTGATAACTCTCGGCTCCGCTTTTTCTTCGTTGGCAAATTTTACACCAGAATCTACTACCCGTATGGCACTGACGATATAACGATCAAATTTACATGCTTCGTCGCAAGCGTCGTCTTCATCCTTCCTATTTTGGAACACCCAGAAAAAGAACTATAGAAACATGTACAGAAGCGATGTTCCATAGAATTTTGACTCACTTCCTACTTACCGAAGCTCACTTTGCATCGCCACAATTCATTATGAGTAGACAATCCGCAAATCCGTAGCCTAGCTTGTTCCTTCGAAAGTCTGTCATTAATAATGATCTGTTTTTTCCTTTTCCGAGGGTTCGACGATCCCTTAAGGACCCCAACATGTACGTACTGCGAATTGGCTTGGTATTGGCAGGGTATTGCTGCCAATACTGACAGCTACCAAGAGCCAAGCTTTGCCCAAGTCTAAATCAATCTTGGGACTATTTTGGGTCGTACACCATATTGGCCCAGTGTATTCCCAGTACAGAACTGACTTCCGGCTGATCCTCATGTATGTTCACTTGTCAGTACTAGTAATCAGCATTGGCCCAACGTTGGGCAAATCATTTTTCTTTACTGAGCCGGTATTACCGAACGAAATTCCCGCAGCTGAGGTATAATGCCAATTCTGTACCATGGCGGAAAATCGGTCCCCAGATCTGACTAAGTGAGCTAGTAAGTGAGTAAGCGAGTTAGCGAGTAAGAAACTAATCAGCCCCCAAGTTCTCAGCACCCGACAATCTTTCTCCGAGTATCGGAAATCTATATCTATATATAAATCGAATGAGTGTGGACGACCCGCCTCCCAATTAATCTCCGCTAATACCTAGTCGCTCTAGCTGTCTCAGTCTCTCTCTTTCTCTCTCTCTCTCTGTCTGGTTTCTCTCTCAGTTAGTCCCTGATCTCCTTCACTTAGCCTGCACCCTGGTTCAACCCCTGCGAAAGTAATTTACGCTCCTTCTCACCGTCAGCTGTACGTACATACCCGCCTATACCGATCTATCGGTTTCGTGATTCGCCGATCGTTAGCGTAGGATGGGGTCTTAGTCATATTGACATGCTAATTAAGGAAAATATAGAATTTTCTGAATCTCCTCAGCGGAGCTGCGGTGGGTGAAACACGTCCTTGTCGAACACCCAATTCTCTCAACATTTCAGCACGTCTTTCGCAATTTTAATGCTTTAATTAGCAATGCCTACTATCTTTTCATCAGTTTTGTTAATGTTCAAGAATTTTTTCGCAGACTTTGACACGTTTTGGCTACTTTAAGCATGTTTCAGAAATCATTCAACATCAGTTGAATAAGTTCTATTTGTATCTAAACATGTCGAAACGTTTTTTCTATCTTTTCAATCGCTTTGGCATCTGTATCTTCGTCACGACATGCTTGAGCTCACTTCGGGACATGTTTCAACAATTTACGGACTCATTTCAACTGATTTCGAAACGATTTTGCTGATTCCAGAACATTTCCAGCACTTTTAGCCGATGACACTAATTTCCCGAATGTCTCAACATGTTTGGTTCTGGTTTTCTGGTTTCTAGTTCCAGAACATGTTTTAGAGTTTGTCGATGTCCATGTCAAATTTCGGCATGTTTCAAGAAGAATGATTATTAGTTTGAACATGTTTTCGCTCACTCTGAAGCATGTCCAAATGATGAAGTACATTTCAAGGCATGTTTGTAAGTTTTTCGTCGAAGTGACACGACAATATGTTTTAAATAATTGTACAGCACGTACCGCAGCATTTCTCATATCATGAATACTAGCTTGATGATCTTTCATCCTATTCGAGAAAATGTTAATGCGATTCTTTGACTGGTAATAAATGTTCCCAGGGTATTAAAACTAATTTCAGAATGACACGGCTTGTTTAAGCGTATTTTAGCTCTCGTTTAGTACTTTCCACGAGGTTGTTGCAAGTTTCCAGTAAACCACAATTTAGATCCTCACATAACAGCCCCGCGGTCGCTAACTCCCGATTAAAACTACATTAGTTTCTACCTTGACTCTACAGCGAGCTGGTCTCGATCACGAACTCCTCCCATCTGCACGGCATGTAGATATTTTCGTCTCTCGATCTACTATTAGTCCAGAGCAGCGCATTACCCTAGGAATAATATTGGTCTCCATATCAATTAACGTTCGTGACTCGAGTGCACGTATGCCCGACGCTAAGAGTCCGCCGCAAAATCAACCAGCTTACATTACTGACTTGACGTTCGGTAAACATGACAACACATATCGACCCCCTCACCTTTCACCCAACGATCCTACAAACTGACCCAATTTCCTCGAACTTCAAACAAAAGAAACCAAAAAAAAAAATCCATGAATAGGTAAATTATAATAGTAATTAATCACTAAACTAATTCGTTGCAAATTTTCTTCTCATCGAGAAAGTCATTAAGAACCGACAGAGAAGAAGACCCTGACGGGGAGAAAAATAATTTTCTCTGTCACTTTTGTTTTTTGGTTTTGTTTTATTTTTATTTTATTTTTTGCTATTTTTTCTTTTTGTTTGGTTTTGTTGTTGTTTTTGGCTTGTTCGGTTCTTTTTTAACGCCTGATCGCGATACCCACGCGCACTGGTTCAACTCGTTAGCAGTTAGCAATAACATTCGTTATTTTTTATCATATCTACCGCCCGGCTGACTCGGTTGGTGCCCTTTATACGACAGTGGAACACGTTTTGGTACTCGGGCTTAAAGATAGCCTGCGATAGTAAAGCCACCACATCGCGACTCCGCAGGGTCGCGTTCTCCTACTCACGCCTGAAGCCATGCAGCGAGACTGCAAGGTACCCATATACCTACTGCTGCATCCAGTCGTGAAGGCCTTCAGATAATCCCGGGATACTGAGACTGCAGAGGACGAAATTCCAGGACCAAAAGATATTTCATAGCTTTCGAATCAGAATTTCGATAAATTTTCATATTTTTCATCAGGGAAAATATATAAAAATACCAACATGTCTTGGGTGGAAAAAATCCATGAAGAATGTCCCAGGGAACATTTTTTAGCTGAATGATCGACCGTTCCAATCGATTTTGATTCATTTTTTTGTGATCTCTTCTCTGGTCTATAGCCGGTTTTGGAAAAGAATCGTTTTTTTTTTTTTTAGGCTGTTTCCAGTCTTCTTCAATTGCTCATAGATTTCTCAAATTTGAGTGGACGGAAAATTTGAAAATATACTTTCGAGGAGATGAAACGAGCTTTAAATTCCTTTTTTGGAAATTTTTCTACGATTTTTTTCCGCAAAGTTATGAGATGCAGAAGCAAACGATGTAGCACTGCGCGGTTGGTTCTCCTTCGATAGATAAAAAAGCGATTGAAAGCTGATTCATTTTTCGTTTTAAAATCCTTCTCTGGGTATTCCGCTATGAGGATTTTGCCTCGATAAAAAAAAAAATTGAAAATCAATAGATGTCGTTGATTGTGCTTCGGAGAGCAGGTGAAAGGTAAAAAAGATAAAAGAAAAGAAAAAAGGAGAGAGAACCGTTTGGTTAATTTAAAGCGTTAACAAAGCTCCCGTCTCGTTTGTGTCCCGCGTTGTTACCAGTCGATTTTAACGAGGAATTGATAAACGAGCGACGAAATGAGATGATCAGTGAGTTCCCCTGGATACAGGCTCCGGTTTAACATGCGTGTGTATATATATGTACACCAAGCCAAGTTCGTACGAGCCTGACGAGTTCCTGACGTTTTATCGCGCCGCTGACAGGCTTTCAATTATAAATGAAAACCGGCCGGAAGCTTTTATTTCATTTTTTATTTTTTGTTTTTTTGTTTTGTTTTTTCCTCAACTTTATATTCAAATTTCGAGACAGTAGGTGCGCCATCAGTATGGCCGCCTATATGCAAGCATGAGTATCAGTATGAGTCCGGAGATACGGGGAAGGGACTTGTTGAGGCGCCAAATCGTTTAATGGGACAACCTGTTAATGCGCGACACGTGTTACACCCATCAACGTTCATATACATAACCAGTTGTCTCTTCTCTCACTGCAGCCTCCCATCTCATACACCTCCTTTGCTTCCTTCCTTCATTCATTCATTCATATCCTCCGAGGATCACCTGCTTTTATTCAACCTATACCGTTCCCTTTTTTTTTTGTTTTTTTTTCGAGTTTTTCTCTTTACACCGTACAATTATCTCTCCCTCAACAAAATTCACTTTTTTTACTACTGCTAAGCGAACTTTCGCTATTTTTGGGGCTGTGATAAAGCTACGAGGTTCAAAAGCTTCGGACGGTTCAAGTTTCAGATTAATTTCAGACGATCTCGACTTTCCAGAAACTTGTAAGCTCGCTGAATTTGAGATCCCGTAAGGTCGGAATGCAGACGGTTCAAAGTACCGAAAGTTCGAAACTCGGAGATTCGTAAAAATCTTTGATTTCGTCTCATTTCTAACTTTTGGTGATTCTCAATTCGAGCTTCTCGAAATTGCTTAGCTGATAGATTTTCGGAGAAAACGACATCACCAAAAACCGTCAGTCGATTATATCAAAATTCTGAATTTTTCATGCAAGTCTGAAAAAGCTCGAACGCAGGTATTCGCGATATGGAAAAACCCGATCCCTTCAAAGCTTTTGCTTGTTTTTTTTTTTTTTTTTTTTCCGTATAACGTCTGCAGAAAGCTGCGGTGTACCAGCTTAAGGTCCTGGGCGAACACCTCGTCTCGAATTTGCATACGCGTTTTAATGCTCAAAGCGGATGGAAAAGAGTTTCTTTGGCGTAAAGCTTATCTGGATATATACCTGGGTATATAACCGAACGAATAAATAGACACGTGTGTGTTTGGGGGATGATTTTATCCATCTATATGTATATACAGACTATCAAGATCGGGGGGGGATGGTTTTGGGAGCTTTGAAACGGCGAAAGCTTCGTCCTGGGGGTCCCGGAATAAGACAGGTGACGTTTTTCCCTGGAGCAGGAATAGGGCGATAAGAATTTGTATCCATTATTCCTTTTCGGGGTATATTTTCATCCTCGTATATTCGGGAAGAGATCATTCGATAATCTGATCTCTTTGCCACCGAAATGGGCAGCAGCAAACGTTGCGGCGAAGGAATTCATCCATTGCGTTTCTGTACCCACAACAAACGACCACGATTTTCAACAGAGAAAGCATCTGTTGATGATAACGTCGTTTTCCCAACGCCCAGTCGCCTCCTTCCTTCCTTCCTTTCCGGCTCAACCAACCGACCGAACAACCACCCAAACCACTTTTCCGATTTTACCTCAAAGAGTCCAGAATGCTGGAAAGATATGAAAAAATATTTCCTTCTTCTTCTTCTTCTTCTTCTTGACGTGGCCCAAAGAAAATTTATTCCCGTATCTCAAAACGTCTCCGATATGCGAAGTTCAAACTTTGTTGCTATATATTTTTTATCGGAACGATCGACAGTACTGAACCGGCATTGACATACGTAGAAAACGCGTTTTGCAATGGAAAGAGAAAATTGGGAAAAGTTCAAAAAAGCTCTGGACAGGTAGCCAAAAAAACTACAACGAATTTTGACCATTTTCATCTCCCAAACGGTGTTTCGTAATCAAATTTCCGTTTCCACATAACGTCTCGGTGTCATACAGCGAAAGAAATTGGAGGAAGCTTGAAAGCTTCAAACAGGAAGTTTTTTTTCAAGTAAGAAATGACAAGCTGTGGTCATTCTCATGATCTGGCAGTCTTTTTTCGTCATATTTTACTATTCGCAGAATTTCTTGGCGTTAACCGGCGAAGAAAGTTGAAAAAAGCTCGTGATTTCGAGACCGGAACTTGTGGTCAAAGAAACCACACCGAATTTCGATCCTTTAGGTCATTTGAAAGTCAAGTTTCGGCCAGATTCTCCTCACCAGAAAATTCCTTGATGTTGATTAGCGAATGAAATAGAAAAAAGCTCGAAAGCTCTGGGCAGGAATTTTTTACGCAAGATCAAAAATGAAGTCAGACATTTTTCAAGGGGGATTAGATTATTTTCCAAATAATTTCTTAACGCGTATTGAACGGTGACATAATAGCTCGCGGGAGAAAAAGGTAGCTGCTATTGAACTATCGACGTTTTCCGCTAGTCTGCCTGACTTCCGTTCATGGGGAGAGCCTGCCAAGACACTTCCGGCAAATTTCAGTCGGTATCAATTTTCGTCTGATGAAAAATTCCCCCTTTTCTTTGCTCAGTAACTTCTTCTTCTCCATCTTCTGTCCTTAATTCATACATCTTCTTCCAACTAAATTTCCTCAGTGGAAAAAAAAGCTCGAACTTCACATAAAAAAGCATATAGCTTTTGTCGAAAGCAGCCGAGAAGTTCTTCCAGATTAAAATCCAGATTTTGAATCAAAGCTCGGAAGGCGATATGGGTCGACTTAAAGGTACACGATATTCAACAGCGGTAGTAAACCGGTATGTGAAAACGGACTGAAAACTAATCACCGATCTCAAATTGCTGAACAAAACACATTATAAGGTGTGTACTGGAGTTTCTCCCCCTGTAAACACCGGCTGATTGTGAGCTATGCAGTTCGATTCCGAACTGCAGGCTGTAGAAATATTGTCCAATGTCGAGATGTACTGGATTGGAATACCTCGCTGTTCCGATGCCAAGAAATTTACAATAAGGAATAGATTGGCGACGATCAAACTAGCGATTCCTTATTTTGCCTCGAAAAACCAAAAAGCTCTTTTTTTTAGCGAGTTGAGTCATTTTTGAATTTCGAATCGCTTGAGACAACGAAAATTTCCATACCGTTTCAAAGTCGCAACAACAGCAGCAGTTCACCCCTCGACTTCTGATACCGTCAAATTAGTCTGGGGTAAAAAAATATACCGGTTAAAAAAAAAAAAAAATATGGGAAAAAAACTCTTCATAGCAAAAGCCTATAGAGTCTGGTCTCCCCAAATTCGACCCAATATCGTCTCATTGCCGCAATAACCATCCCTGGCGATTATCCTTGAGGAAAATTACACCCAGTTGGCAATTTTCATTTGAAAGCTCAGGAAAATTAGCGCATAGAAAATCGTACAATTCTATATGGTACTCGTTTTGAAAAACAAAAAAATTCCGAAGCTCTGGTGCTTTTTATTTTTATTTTAACGTTGAAAATATTCTTAACCAATAGAACGATCGAATTCTTTCTAATTTGCAAGCTCGATTATGTGGCAGGCTTCTGAAAAAGCGACGGTCGATTTTTAAATTGGACAAAACTATGTCAGCGAGAAGCAGTGCGAGCGCCAGCTGCTAGATGGCGGTACAGGTCAGGCCCTGAACCACGACGCGCGTGTTCAGAGCTTTACACGTGTGCGAGTCCATGTATATGAACTGAAATTGAACAGGTATATACCGTGGCGCTGGGTGTGAGTGAGAATAAAAAGAGGTCAACCTCCCCGTCGCATGTATAGGGTGTTCAAAATAATTGGAACCAGAAAAGCACCGCATCTTTTTTTTTTTTTATTTCTTTTTTTTCTTAAATTTTTTCAAACGAAACCATCCCCTTGTTCGCAATCAGAGACAATTGATTTTTCACACCGTTCGAAGCTTTTTTGATTCTATTGCAGAAATCGCAAAGATTTCTAAACGCGAGGTAAAATTAATGGATTTCTGAAAGCTCTGGAGGTTTTTGATTCCAAAAAGCTTCTGCGTGCGGTTTCTGGATCTTATTTTTGAAATCTGTCAAGTTTTCTTTCCTGAAACGAGTCAGCGTGCATTGTTTTTTTTTTTTTTTGTTTTTATTTTTTATCCAGCGTAGGTATTCGATACCAGCGTCCTTAGAAATTTTGAAAAGAAAGGAATGAGAAAAGGAAAAAAGTATTTCTGGTCAGAGATTCCGGGAGGAGATCTGAATGTGAGAAAAATAAGAAGAGGAAAGGAGAAAATTGACCACCGCATCAATTCCCGATTCTCAATTCTCGAGTCTCGGTTTTCTCTTGAGAAGTCTTCGTTTCCTCTTCGGGAGAGAGATTCCGCGGTGCGGTTTCTCGACGACAAATTCCAACCGATTGAATAAATTCCCAGCGCGCTATTCGACCCGGAAAGACAAAGAGAGAAAAAAAGGCAGGGAATTCTCCCTTTGGAAGCAATAATTGATTCCATAATCGACTGGTTCAACGGCAGAACAACCAGACATGAAAGAGGTGCGTGCGTGGTTCATTGATGTTACTTATTCAAGGGAAAGTAAACCAAACAAAACCAAACCTCGAAGCTAAACTCCGGATGCGGAATTATTGTCATTAGAACCGTTTAGTGGTTTGGGAGGCGAGTCTCGACTTTGTCTGAATCCGAAACTCCCTTCCTTCTATTTCCTTTTTCACTGATAAAGAAAGAAATTTGGTCTTCGAGATTCGGGGTCGGAATTAAGTGGTTTTGAATTCCGATTCAGGGCACGAATTACAATAACGAAAAACTTCTAAATCCCATTTCTGAGCTGGAAAAGACAGCTCTCGGGTATTCTTTCTCCGTTTATTTCAATCGCTTGCGGTTCTATTTGAGAATCGAGTGTATCAAAATTCTGAAAAAGTACTTCGAGGAAAAAAGAACGAGTTTTAAATCTCTTTTTTTGAAATTGTCCTAGGATTTTCTTCCGCAAAGTTACAAAGCGTAGAAGAATGAACTGAAGCATTTGTCCCTCGGTTCTTCGTTCTATTCTATACGCTGCAACTTTGTAGAAAAAATCGTAGAAAGATCTTCGAAAAAGCAATCAAAAGTTCATTTTTGTCGAAGTCCTCAGTTCTTTGAAGCTTTTGCTACGATTTTTATCCCCTAGTCTATTTTAAAAAATTAGAAAATTGCCGTAAAAAAAAAACTTTTGAAAAAGAAATCAAAAGCTCGTTTCTATTGAAATCCTTAATTCTTTGAAACTTTTGCTATGATTTTTATACTCTGAGGTATCAAAGCTCTCGTCTCATTTTCAAACATGAAAAATTGCTGTAGAAAGATTTTCGAAAAAGCAACCGAAAGCTCGTTTCTGTCAGAATCCTCAATTCCTTAAGACTTTTGCTACAATTTTTATTCCCTGAGGTATCAAAGCTCTTATGTCTATTTTTCAAAAATTAAAAAATTACCGTCAGGACACGGGGTGCAATAAGACATTCCCGAAATTCGACTCTAGAATTGCCGGATGGGAAGAGAATCGAGGTTGAAGAAATTGGCGAGTTTGGCAACCCTTTTCCGGCACCCCTGAACAGTTCACACCCCAGAATCGCCCTTGGGCAGGGGTGGGTTCCCCTGAACTTTTTCTTCCGTTGGTTTATTTTCGATTTGAAATGATGAATTCGTTTCACATTTCGGTATAAATTCGTAGCCACCCTTTTTGGCTTCCTTCTTTTTCCAGTATTCCAGCCCCCGGGGAGGGCGCGCTCGGTTAAGGGAGGCTCGCGTGCCTGGGTGCAAGTTCGCCCGACTTCCGGTGGCTCGCATGTTTCAAGCCCACTTGTTCCAAGACCAGGGAAGGATCGCAAGCTCGTACCTACGTACGTTCCTCAGTCAGCTCATGGTCCTTGCACCAGCCCGTAACCCACCATCCTAACCTAACCGCCCACGACACCTACGTACCTTTCGCGTTAAACCGGGGGCGGAAATCACCCTGAAACAAAAGCTAATTGCTTGCGGAATTAATTCCACGACTGGGAATGGCGTTGCAGTATGGGGTGCGTCTTTCACCCCTTCGGTATATATATTTTTTTCTTTTTCTCACCCTGCAGACCAGGGGGAGATTAATCATTCCTTTTTCAGTATTTTTCATCCCCCGGATTTTCGAAGTACTTAATTCTTCGGTTGGTTTTTTTTCTCCTTGCTTTTCCGCCATCCTCGAAAACCTCGTGTCATTTTTTTGATTTCACCCAAATATCGCGAATATATATATATATATATATATCTCTTTTTTTTCCGCAGGATCAGTGTAATCCGATTTTCGATTCGGAGTGGGGAAAGTTTTCGGATCCGTGGGGAGGGTTGGCATTGATTTTCGTTAATTGAGGGTGTGCGTGACCCTGTTCTCTTCCCGGGTTTGCGATTTCACCGAATTTCAATCCCCAAAAACGTCCTGCTGACTGGCTATATAGTCAAATACCCGGAGCTCGGGCTCTTTTTCACCTTCGATAACGTGCGATAATTATTTTTGATAACAGTTACACACACTGCCCGGGAAAAAGTCACCGCACGCACGCCCTGGCTACCCTAAGCTGCAATTATCAACTGGTACTCGTTTCAAAGGGGTTCTATTTTCTCGGAAAACCTACATTTTCTTATTTCTCATATATTCTAACATCTCCCTGCTTCAGAGAAAACTATAAGTTATCGCGATCACCCTGTGCGTGAAAACCACCCATCGTTTTTTAACGAGCCCCTAAATCTGATCGATTTTTTTATTTAACCATATCTCGTGAACGACTCGATTAATTTTTCAGATTTTGGTCTCAATTCTCAGGGTTTTTTATCTTTCAAAAATGGTCCAATTTAGAGTTTAATCGATGCAGTAGATCTCGAGTCATTTGACAAAGTCACAAGTCGAAGTCGAAAGGGAATGTCGATTTTAAAGAGACAGGATTGATACGATCTACTGACTCGTTATGATTTTTACAAACTACTGCAAATTAGCCGCATTCTGGTTTGATCAGCTTTTCAACTTCAGATCTGCTTTTTGGCAGCAGACGATAGGATTTTCAGCTAAAATCGAGAGGAACGAATCGATAAAACGGAAAAAAAAAAATCAAAGGGGGCTCGAAGTCATTTTACCAAATAAATATTCGAAGGTAACGAAGGAAAAAATTATTTATAATTTCAACTGCCCGGTGGCTGTGAAGGGCATTTTGCAAAGGTAAAGTAAACCTGGGGTAAAGGAATTTGACTAATGTCACGTGTCGCGTCCGGGCCAGTGGCGGGGCTTCCAGGTCGGAGGGCTCCCGGGGAAGGTCTAAGCTAAGCTGTCAATGCCAGAGGATCTTTTTTGCCGTCCTAATAGCATCAATTTGTTAGGTTTTTCGTGGGGCACCAGCAGAGGCGCATTAGCAGACCGAACGAACGAACGAACGAACGAATGGCGTTTGCTTACATATTTCAGCGTCCACATTCGTCTACATCTCCGTTCCCGGTGCTCTCATTATACTCACTGCTGCATCGGGCATCGAGGAGAGATTTTCATTCCATCTTCTTGCAGAAGCAAAAGAAAAAAAGAAAAAAAAAAAAAAAAAAAAAAAAAAACAACCAGGGCGGAACAAAAACAGTTTTTTTCACGATAATTTTCATCGCGTTACAAACTAATGTAAATGTGACATTGCTCAGGATACTGTATGTAATTATTTCTCCAAAGTGATTTTATTTTTGATATGGAAAGAAGGAAAATAAAAAATGGAAATATGAAAGAGACGAACTTGGAGTTGAAAAAAAAAAAAAAAATGACTGATGACTTGAGCTTCTGAACCCAGGATTCGTTTGACTGGGTTAAGATTACCAAATAATCTGAGCATGTACTTTGACGCAGGAAAGAAGAAGGAAGTTTTTGCGGAGCTTTTGATTACAGGTGCTTCTGGTCTGATGTAATTATCGGAGGACTTTCTTGAGGGTATATAAGAAAGAGGAGAGAGAGAGAGAGGGGGATAAAACTTAGCTAATATTTCACGCCGTAGAAAAAGCAATAACAATCGGTTATTGAAATTGAAACCCGTCCCCGCGGCGAGGTAGCGTTTCCTGGTAAAGTATTGATTTTATGACTAACATGCCGATAATGTGTCACAGAAGAAAAATGACAATGCGCGGTGGCTCGGGTATATACCTACCTACCGCCATAGCGGATTTAACTTGGGTTTGAAATCGTCAACTTATTTTTATTCAAAAAATTGTCACATCGAAAAGAAGAGCAGAAAAAGTATAAGGCACTCAAGATTCACGCAATTTCGAATAAGGAACCAGGCGAAAAGTTAGGTTAGGTTTGGATGTCCGGAAACTTTTCCTGATCACAAACGAAGTCGTTTTTTTTCTATGTATTCGCATTAATTCTTGTCGAGGTATATGAAAAGAGCCCCGAACAACCTTTTTACGGCTCGTTTTTCACCGAATAATTTCTTCATTCCCTCGGAGAAAAAGATGGGAAAATAGGGAGATAGGGAAGCATAAAAGTGCCCCTGTATTATGGGCCATTAAAATGGTTGTACTCGAGCGTTGGTATAGGACTAGAAAACGACGTCATGGATCGTATGGCGACTAAGATACGTTTTCAATTCCGTTATATCGAGGGGTAGGGGTAGGTAAAGCAGTTTAAAGTAATAGCCTGGAAAGTTGCACAGCCCCATATCCACTACGGGTTATAATTTTTCTTTTAAATCCAGTGCGACCGGGTGGAGAAACTATATTACCTACTACGAATGCAATCCTGGAGCAAGGAGGCGACTATAAGACTCTTGTTCACGGTTTCGAACAACACGAAAAACTCCATTCGGGGAACACGAAGTCGCGTTATTTTGTCTCACCAGGTTTGCAATCCTGTGCCGAAAAATCACGTAAATTTCCCGCACGGTGCAAAAGCAACGTTTCAATTTTCACAATCGTGTACTCGACGCTGTGCGCGGATCACTACCCTGGGAATTATGCTGATTACCCACAGCTCGTGGTGGCGACGTTCCCAGTGGTACAACTCGTTGATATCTTCAGTAGTATGTCATGTTCATCACGTAGGTACTGGGAATTATTACCATCGGTAGAAATCTAGGACTTGGGACGTTTGAGAAGAGAAAAAATTCTTTGAATATATCTGGAATAAACTAACCAGAGCTAACTCAATCTAATCAAACCCTACACAATCCGGTGAAATCAAACTCATTTCAATCTAATCCAACCCAAATCACAATAACCTAACCTCATCCAACCCAACCCGATCTGACCCAACCCATCTTATACTCACCTAGCCCAACCCAGCCCGACCCAATCCCATCCAATCTCACCCAACCCAACCGGACCTGATCCAACCCAACCCAAGTCAACCTAATCCAACCGAGTCCAACCCAACCTAGGCCAACCCAAACTAGTCCAATCTCACCTGACCTAACCTAACTTGAGCCAACCCAATCCGACCCAATCCAACCCAACCGAACGTAATCTAACCTCACCCAATCCATGGGTTGAAAGTTTCGGTCAACATTTTTTTTAATAAAAAGGCGAATTTGACGTTTTTGAACGGGATAATTAGGGAGAGGGTAGGTAGATGAATTTCTTGCGATTTTGAATGATTGACGAAGGCGATACGAAGAAGGTGCGGGTGTCAAGTAGCGAGGCGGTTTTAAGTAAAATCAATAAAAGCGAGGTTCGATCGATCGGTTCGCGTTCATAAAGGAAAGGATAAAAATGAGGGACAGCATTGAAGTCTCGAGCGGGTGAGGGTGCAGCTGGTTTTTTCTCACATAAATTATGCCATCATCGCGAGACTGGTGGTTTGGTACTTTTTCCTCCCCACGCCTCGTCTTCCAGTTCTCTTCCAGCTCCTTATTCTCCCATCGACAACGCGAGGGTCTTAATTTTTTAACGAGCCCCCGGACCGCCCTGGGCTAAACAATTTCACGTCCCCAACATTGTCTTGGCTCGATACGCCTACGCCTACGCCTACATTTGGACATACAGTAAGTACACGCAGTGGCTGAAACATTTTATTTTATTTTTTTTTCATATATTTTCTCTGCGTTTTGACCTCCAGCCTTTCCTCTTCATCTCCCGACGCACGCGATCATTTCTCTTTGATGACCATCGGAAAATTGCTCCAAGGAAAACCAGAAACTAATTCAACGGAGGCTCCGGGCCAGGGATATTTACGTTTCCAGGAAGTTGTGGAGGGACCGGACCGAAGGACAACCAGGTGAACCGAAAGTTGAGTAATTAATATCCACGAAAACGGTCACGTCAGGGAATAGTTTACTCAAACTCCTTCCCAGAAGTTGGACACACGTCGCGCCCGGAACTCGAAAGACACGAATTCGTATACCTGTTGGGAGAAATTTCTCATCCTTCGGGAATTAAAATTCAAGGCAGCCATGGTACTTTCATGGAAAAAAAATAAAATAAAAATAAAAATAAAAAAAGGCAATTGTCGAAAACATTTTCAATTCATATCGCACCGCCATCGGTTATCCTTCGCCCTCTTTGCGGGACTGGGACTCGTAAATCATCCTTCGAAGTCACTTACTTATAGGGCCTCCGATAATTGACTGACATGCCAGTCGGGAGAGGTTTGAAAGAGGCTGAAGACTCTGTCAGGAACGAGGGGTCAACCAGGTTTGTAATCTGGTCTGAAAATCGCTTCGAGTTCATTTATGTTTTATTTTTTAATTTTTTTCTCTCTTTCTCTTTCGAATCTTGAAATTCAAGTATAAATTGCACGGAAATACCTGCTATGTGATTTTGTCCCTTTTGGAATTTGGCCAAATTCATACGATCGTCGTTTGCAGTCTAATGATTCGTCCAGAAATTTTCGAAAGCTTTAAGATTCTCGGGAATCTTTCAGAATCATCTGAAGTCATTCAGAATCACTGAAAATCCTCGAAATGATATGAAATTATTTTCGGTATTATTCGGAATCGTTTGAATCATGAAAAATATTCTGGAATCAGCGAAGATCTTTTGGAATGATTCCGATTCCTCTGAAATCACTCTGGATTCTGAAAAATCTCCAAAATCCACTTCCGAATTATATACATGGAATATTTTTGTCCGGAAGTTTTTTGGTGAAAAGCTCGATTCCTAGTTTCACCTCGCAGTGAAAACCCGACAGCAAATTTCGTGAACGCGAACGTTGGGCCGTTTAAAAATACCGCGACTCACCATTATCAGGAAAAAGCTTTCACCGTGAGTCGTCGAGTATCAGATCGACAATTGGCAGCTCCAAGTAAACATCATTAGCCCAAAGAGGAAGAGGAAGATGAAAAAGAAAAGGGAGAAAAGAGGGCCAGTCTTGTTTTCGCGTAAAAAAAAAAATCGAAGGTTACATTTGCATCGTTCAACATAAACCTATGTGCTTTTTTTAGTTGATTTTTTGCATATTGGAGCTTTTACCTACGTTTTCGATTACATAAAAATTCCAAGACTATTACAGTATAAGGGTTGAACGGCGTATGATGCTATTTCACGAATTAACAAACCGAATTTGACTCATTTCTCTTGAAAATTCCGCTCTTTGCAGCCCCTGCATTGTTTGAGCTTAATCATCAGAGAGTTTCTGTAGCTTCCGGAGAGAAGACGAAATATGAAATATGCAGAGATCGCGAGTCCTTCCCAGTGACAGGAAAAGACGAAAGAGGAAGAGGATCAAGAGGTGAGTTGGTTTCGGAACGACCCAAGACTTGCCCTAAAAGTTTTGAACCCCTTCGGACTGGCTCAAGCTTTTTCCTCCCTTATCAAGCAGACGTATACTACGGCTTCTTTTCCCACAGTTTTACACCAAACTTTGCCAACCGGTATTCATTAAACAAATATTAATTAGCGGCTCCTTAATTAGATGAATTACAACACCCTTCTACGGCCCGAGGGATGGACTCCAAGCTGCCACCCTTCAACGGAGAAAATTTTCTTACCTGTTTTGACAGTAGCACGAAACACTCGAACTTTTTTTGCTGAACGAGTCCACCCTAATTTTTTTGTTCACTGCAACCTTGATAATTCTCTCTCGTCAAATATTTCACGGCAAAGGAGTAGCAACTTTTGAAAGATCGTCGATTTTCGCAAAAATCGAGCGACTCTTTTGAAGAATATATAAAGAAAAAAATAGTCATAGAGATCAGATCGGATCCAAATTCGATCAACCAGCAACGTGTCGGGGGATGAAGGGTGGCTGTGCGATAAGCGGAGAATCGTGTTACGGATAAAGTGGCGTCCCGACGTCTGTCACTGTCTGTCATTCACCGATCGCTGCCTTTCTACAGCTCGTTAATTTCTATCTCTTATTCTCTCGTTTGTCTGTGTTGGTACAGTTTGCGCACCCCCTCAAGTATATGTCAATTTACCGAAGGGTTACTCTCATGTATCCACACGAAAACTGTCAAACGTCAATAAGGTGAAATCGATACAGTCGAATACATGCGGTAGATTTCAGACGATCGGTTCTGAAACTATATATAACCCAGTTCGCCATAGATGATTTTCCTACATGCGCAAAAAACAAGGAGTCAAATAACCAGAATCTTTTTTAAGCTCCAATCGATCCACATGGTCTCGTGAACCAGTAGCAATGTTCCCTTAAAGTCAGGCAAATTAATCGATTCCAATATCGAACCTTTCGATATATTTGCCAAATCGGCTTGGTCAGTCTTCGGAAGGGATTTTTGAGGACATATCAAGTTTTCGGACAAAGTTTTTGACATGGTTGATTCTGAAACAGTTTTTTTTGGGGGGGGGGGGGGGGGGGGGGGGATACGACTGCTTTTTAAACGAATTTCTGAGAACATGCTTGACTTTGGGACGAATTTGCTTAGACATGGTCAGTTTAGAGAACAAATTTTCGTACATGGCAGGCCTCAGACCTGTTTTATTATCATTTTTTTGAAGACCTGGTCGAATTTCAAACGAATTACCGAAAACATGGTCAACTTTGAGACAAATCTGTGAGGACATGGCCGGATTACAAATCGAATATTCGAATACAGCTGATTTGGTAAATAGTTTTTTGGGACATGTTCAATTTTGGAACAAATTTCTGAGAACATGTTCAATTGTTGAACAAATTTGTGAAGACATAGCCGAATTTCAAAGTTAATTCCTATAGACACTGCAGCCGGTTTCGAAAAAAATAAAAATACGAATAAATGAAAAAAACATGGCAAATTTTGATATAAATTTTCAAAACATGGAGTATTTTGAGAAAGAAAAAA
Source organism: Ametastegia equiseti (assembly GCA_963989295.1). NCBI lineage: Eukaryota > Metazoa > Arthropoda > Insecta > Hymenoptera > Tenthredinidae > Ametastegia > Ametastegia equiseti. Next base: position 5,486,450 of record OZ022400.1, read on the forward strand.
AGGCCGATGTCATGGCTAGTTTTGGATAAAACCATAATTTTTATGGTTTGTTTCTGTCGATGTAGTGTAACTCTGAAGCCCGTCGAGCAATCGAAGTATACACGGATGAATCATAACGAATAAAAAAACAACGAGTAAATCAATTTTTTCCAATCGTTGTCTCGGTCAGTTTTCGACGCATATGACTAGTGCCTGAAACATGAATCGAGAGGGATGAAAATTCGTTAATCCCCTCTCTAGGCTGTTGGTTTCCCAAATCGATTGAATCGTATATCGAATGGAGTCAAAAGAAAGGAGTCTATAACATGTACATATATATGATGTACATATCAACACACCCATACACATAAATAAGTACGTATGAATGTTAGTATAGGTATTATGGGTACCCTACCGATTGGAAGGGTTTACGTACTACCTATTCGTACATAGTGGCGGCAGCCATGCGGCCAGGACCGCGTACGGAGTAGAAAAGCCCCAGGGTATGTCGGAGGTGAGAACAGTGCGTTACCCTCACTGACGCTTAGCCCCCCAGCCCCCCAGTTTGCAGGGGTTCAACCCCCCCCCCCCCCCCCCCCCCCCTCTCGCCCCACACCCACGCTCTCGTTAAATTCACGCCTCTCTGACTCGCGGAGTTCGCGTGGGTATAATTTTTTTGCCTTTTTTTTTACGTTACTTTTTTTTTCTTTATTTTTTTTTTTTCACGTATGCGTGCGCCCCTCCCTACACGTATGAACGATGATTGCGCCCGTACCATTCCTACCCCACGAGTCTCTGAACCTCTCGGCTCTCAGCTCTCGGCTCTGGATCTGGTTCTGGTTCTCGTTCTCGTTCTCGTTCTGGTTCTGGTTCTGGTTCTGGTTCTGGTTTTCGCGTTTACGTACTCGACAAGAGCAGAACCTGCGAACTCCCCTTTCGCGCATTCAACCCTCTCTTTTTCCTTCACATATTTCTATATGCTACAGAGTTTCGTGTTCCCCAGCGACGCGACCCTCTCTTCGGTCTGCAGAGCCTCTTTCGGTCGCGTATAGGTATAGGGTAACTCGTCCAGGTACATACTGCAAAAGTCTCGAGTTTTTTTAATTTCTCCTGCCTTTTTTTCTGGTTTTTTTTTTCTTTCACCTCACAGGCGGAGATCGAATTCTTGTCAAATTCAAAATTTTGAAAACCGAGAGGGGAATGCAGCAGTCTTTCACAAATCTATTGATAAAAGATTCTTCGTTTTTCATATATCGACTGTTTCCCAAAAACAAGAGTGAAAAAAGGAAAAAAAAAAAGAAAAATTATTGATACAAATTTGATATTTCTTTAGCCACTATATTTAACAAATTTTCAGTAATTTTCTGTCAACACGAAAACTTTCAAGTCCGATGTATTAATTATTCTGTCAATTCACTACGCAATCATTGATTGAGTTTAAAAAACACTAAATAATCATAATGATAATGATAATTCTGGATGATTTCGAAAGTTTTCAAATTTGGGATCGACTGATCGATTTTTGAAAATGAAATGGTGCAGGAGATGAATTAAAAAGGAATAAATTGGGGGTTTGGAAACTGTGGAGATGATGGTAAAAGGAGATGCATTTTTTTTTCGAGATTTTTATCAAATTTCAAATCTACCCCTATTCAAGTTTTAAGGGTTGATTTACGACCGGACGGAATAATCGTTCGAAAATCTATGAATTCGATTGCAGCGGCTTTTCTGAACTGGTGAAAATGAATTGCTGAGGAATCGAAATATATTTATACATGCTTGATCCTTCTAACTCGTTCACGATGACCTATACTATAGCTATATATAGTACATACGTATACGTATACATATATGTATGTATACCTACATGGATGCACTCAGCGTCAGAAGGATGATACGAAGACAACAATGCCGTCCAGCCCGAGGGAGAAGGCTGGTCCATTAGCCTGGCTGTCACTCAACTCTCTGGAACCCGGCGCTACGTACACATCCGAAGGAATATAAACGATTTCTCCAATTTTTTTTTTTTTGTTCTCTTTTTCTTTTTTTTTTTTTCCCCACCTGTATGAAATTTCCACGGAATTACATGTGAGAAAATTAATTTCAGTTCATTTTTTGTTCGTTGTTTCTTATTTTTTTCATTTTTTGGGGTTTTTTGTTCGTGCCTTTTATTCTATAGATTGGCAATTGCATTTTTTTTCCATTCTTTCAGTATCGCTGAATACGTCAGAAATTTAAGATTCAGCATTTCAAAGAGTGGACATAATGCGTGTGATATTTTAGCAACATTGCAGCAATGTAGCAGGTCAAAATCTACTAGCATGTTGCGGTATTATTATTCAACATTTCTATCTCTACAATGTTGAATATGGGGAATTCCATGCCGTTTCAACCTGGGTTTGACCCTTCACCTCACGGATTTCGCTCGTGATTTTTTTATATGATTGTTCCTACTTCGAAAAGCACTAATTTTTTTTTTCAAATTTTTGCGACTTGATTCAAAAATTCTAGAATTTTTGAAAACCGTCATATTGATCGACACAATTTAAAATTCTGAAAAAATTCTCAAAAATCAAGTGTCAAATATCAACATTTTTAAGCGTATAGCCGGAGTGGGCAGATGTTTCCTTCTTACTGTTTTCAAGCTTTTTTCGGAAAAAAATATTCGAAAAATCAGCATCGGGAGTTATTTTACTGCGGATGGCTACTGAAATATTTCCAAATGTCACAACGGATTTTTCGAAAGAATTTTCCGAATTTTCGCGAAAAGTTTTTTGATTTTTAATTTTTTTTTTTTTGTAATTTTCAAAAAAAAAATTTTTTTTTTTTTTTTTTTTTCGGGTCTAAAAAATCCGGTGTGGCATATAAAAATGTTTCAGAAACCATCCATAGTAAAATAACTCCCGCTTCTAGGTTTTTCAACGTTTTTTTTCGGAAAAAAATCGAAAACGGTAAGAAGGAAACATCTGCCCACTTCGGCTATACGCTTGAAAATTTTGATATTTCGTACTGGATTTTTGAGAATTTTTTCAGAATTTTAAATTGTGTCGATCAATATGACAGTTTTGAAAATTCTAGAAATTTCGAATCAAGTCGAAAAAATCTAAAATAAAAAATTCCTGCTTTTTGAAGTGGGAGCAATCATATAAAAAATCACGGGCGAAATCCGCGAGGTGAAGGGTCAAACCCAGGTTGAATCGGCATGGAATGCCCGATATATTTCTCAGACACGTTTCATCTTTCGATTCTGTTTTACATGTCTTTACAACATTGGTGCAAGATTTGAAGGTTATGTAGACATTTAGTCAGTCTACATAATTGTATGATGTTTGTTTTGGTTTTTTTCTCTTCAATTTACGTATATCATGTTTCACTCGCAACATCAATATTGCAACATTACTGCAATCTTTTCGCAGTATCGCAACATTACTGCAATCTTTTTCGAATATTGCAACATTACTGTATTTTTTTAAAATAATGTTGCAACATTGTTGCAATCGTCATGCAATGTCAAAACATAAAAGCGATTTTTTTCCAATATTGCCACATTGCTGGAAACGTTTTTCTATATTGCAACATTGCTGAAAATGTTTCCGCGACATGTCGGCAATTTTTCAAAAATACTATATTCATGAGGAAAGATGGAATGACGAGAAAAACATGAGTTTTTCTGTATCAATTTATGGCTTTTTAAGGAGAAAATCTCAAGTTTTGATCACGCGAGACAGTTTGAAATCGGGATGGTGGTATTCTGAGCTGCCTTGATGTATTCACTCGTCCATGTTGAAGGAAAAGTTGGTTGGTTGAAATATTTTAAACGCAAGTCACGAGAAATATGGAAGACTGAAGTACATATCGGCTTAGAAGAGAAAGAAGAAGAAGAAGAAGAAGAAAAAGAAACTTGACAGAGCTTGACTCGAAAGCGAAAGAGCGAGAGAGAGAGAGAGAGAGAGAGAGAGAGAGAGAGAAAAAGGTGGATCTTCTGGAGCTGAGTGTATTTTCAGAGCCGCGTGAAAGCTGAGCACCGTATCACCGCGGGCGGTGTATATTCTATCAGGAACGTGTAAGCATTTTTGAAACTGCCAAGAAGCTCAGAGTATCACCCCCTCCTGCTTGCCTGGCTGCCTACCCCTCGTTGACAGGGGGCTGGTTATGTAAGTCTAACCTTATTCTACATCGGGGGTAGGTAGCTGTCATTTTATTCGCATAAAACGTATCGGAAATTGGCAACTCAATACCAAACAGAAAAGAGAGAGAAAAAGCAGAAGAAGAAGAAGAAGAATAAAACAGACACCGGAGCTTTTAGAAATTTATTCCATTTTTACAGTCCCGCAAGCTCCAATTCATCATCATCATCATCATCATCATCGTCGTAGGACTTTTAACAATCCGTAGAAAATGATTAGTAACCAGAGCCAACCCGAAACCTCGACTTTATTCATCGTATTTGAATTGAGTAAACTTGTCGACTGTGGTACACAACTTCTTTGAAAACCTCTGGCGCATTCTGACAAGCAATCCTATTAGTCGACCACGCCGAGTCTCTAAGAATGGAATTAATGCAATTCCAATTAGCTAGGCGACTACTATAGTTGTCTCTTCAATGACGAACCCGAGGAACCAACTAGTTCATCCTTCAGCCTTCAGGTACAGCTACAGAAGAATTTTTCCACAAAGTGGCCAAAACTCCGAGAAAGACTAACTTCAGGGTATACATAGAAATGATTGCTCGATTGGGTTTCTCTCGACGTTCCAGTACCTTTCATCATATATTTTTTATTTTTTTCTCTCTCATCAAAGACGTTTTAATTTTCTGCGGGCAAAATCGAAAGGTCAATCCTAATGGGACATCGCAATTTTTCATCCTTCAAAGACAGGGTATAACTCTGGCAAGTTTCGAATTTACGGATACCGTGAGTAAAAAGCTTGCAAAGAATGAGATGGAGTAGGGAAGAAGTAAAACGTTAGTGGAAAATGAAAAAAATGTTAGGTAGCTGGTGTCTGTATACATCAGTCGTGTAAAAATGTTTTTTTCAATTCAGAGTAGAACATCGGGAATTAAGGGCGTGGAGGAAAAGTCGTCGGAGTAATTGGGTCGGCTTGAGAAATCTAGATTTGAGTAAGTTTCAACTTGGAGAAAGAAAGATGGCGATGCGGCAAACGCGAACAAGAACGAATTAAGCAAGTTTTACTCACCACAAAGAAGAAGAAGAAAAAAATGAAGAAGAAACGCGTTGCGTTGCAACGAGCTTGAGACAACCGCGCACCGGGGAATCCTACCTTCAAGGTAAAAGCACTTCAAACTTATCTGCCCCAGTGCAACATCAGCGATAATCTAGTCTGGAGTTCAGTGTTGATGGTAACTAGTCCATCTCGTATCTAGCCAGCTCATAAATACACCAGTAGAAATAATTTGCTCCCAGTGGAAGGTGGTACCGTGTAGTAAAGTCAGACTGAACATTGAGAAGATCGAAAGAAAGACTTTATGGGCGAACCCTCTTCATCGCATTCACTTTTCAGTTCTGAGACCAGAACGAGGTCGACGGACGGTAGCTGCACCTTGTGATTTCTTGGGGCTGGCTGGCTTCCTTCTCCCTAGGGAACCATCCTTCGCATCCTCGGCAAACGATATATCGTCCAAGGTTGTCTTACCCAGGATGGACAGAGTGCGGCTACCGTACGAAGAACTCGGGCTCGATATACACACCTTCGTAATTCCCTGGGGGGCGACTCGCACCAAATTGAAACTGGTCTTTGCATTGGATTAGCTGTTTTCTACATGTGAAGGCTACCTTCGCGGTCTGGTACATAAGAAAGAAAGCCAGCTGATCACCAATCGCTTACAATTTTCATTTCAGGGTGTTCCGATCACCCTTCTTCGTATTCCCCAGTGGCTAGGGCACTCCCTTCTTCACTTTTTGGAATGCTCTAAAAAAAACCGCAGAATTCGTGCTCCGGGTCTGTGGAAAACCCGAAACATTTATCTAATACAATCCCTTTTCCTATTAAAGTGTAAAATTTTTAGGGCCAGCTTACCACAACCGCGTCCACTCTCAGAGGCTATTAGGTCCTCTAGTACTCGATGAAACGAAACTCTTATACCTACCTACCGCTTTGTAACAACCATGGCCATGGCCGGCTAATGGAGTCCGGCTACCCCGATCGACCTGCAATCGATCGAATCATAACCGCGACTCGAGAAGCGATTTCGAACCGTTTGACGAGGTGGAAACGAGCCCGGTACCCATCCTTGAGGTCGAGTTCAGTACGGGCTGTTTAAAGTGCTGAGAGGCTGGTAACCGCGGTTGTAAATCACGCGGAAACCCGCCCGGTACTACCGGCACTGGCACTGTGGTCTGAATTAAGCTCTAAATGCATTTGCCTTTTACTTTGTAATACCCACTCCTTGTTTTGCAATAGAAGACCCATGAATGCATTTGCTTCATACTGAATGCAAAACGCTACTGTAACTTCCACCATTCGTAACAGGCAGCTACGGCATGCAGGTGGTAATGGATTTCTCGTATGATCAATGCAGTCCGTATCACAGACTGTCCCTCCTCCCACTTTGTACATTCAAAGACACATTTACTCATCGAAGTTCACCATCCAGCTTCAGGGAAATAGTTACGCAGTGACTCCTTTTCCCTCCACCTTCAAGAAATCAAATAATCCGTTATTCCGAAAGGACCCAGGGCTGAAAGGCATGACCAAATACCAAAAAGTCATATCCAACAGTGACCAAGACTTAGACTGAGGATGGACGTCGAAACTGTTGTTCGCGAAGAAGAGGTATGGTCAAGAAAACTAACGCACGCCCGTTGCTTTGTCCCGTTTGAGTCCAGAGAGGGCGGCTTGGGATCCGGAATGCGGTTTTGTCCAGTGCAGGACTGAGGTAGTCTTTCTTTTTCTTGGCAGTTTCGCGGTTCTGTTTGCTGCTTGGTCCATGTACCATTCTACCTCTACCTCTTTCTCTCTCTTTTTTTCTCTGTACACATCTCTCTCTCTCTCTCTCTCTCCTTTACGGTAAGATTTACAAAGAAAGCTGAGATGCTTGCATTCCAACCACTGCTCAAAATCCCAGCTTTGAAATCCGCTGCATTTTTCTCGACCTTCGAATAAGCTCATCTTTTTCCAATGGTCCATTCGGTCGGTCAGAGTGCAACACGAAAATCTTGACATCAGTGAGAAAAAGCTCCGGTATAACCAAAGATCATTGTGATCATGGCTCATCGCTGCAGTCACGTATAACCGAACCCGTGTATCCTATCGGCAAGTGAATTGGCTCGCTGGACCCAATGCCAGCGGCAAATTCTTGAGAGTCATTGGCCAGCCGTTAACTTGCCAGTAGAAAGTACCGTTACCCCATGTACATCATTCGACGAGACCGATAATCAACGGTGCAAATTCTCTTCAAATACTGTTCTTCTCTTCACTACGGGCTTGATTTAACGAAGCATATATTCCTCCGCGTCTGCGATCGGAGATCAAAGGGCAGTTTGAAGTGGAGATTTGTCATGATCGAGTACCTAGTCATGAAGGTGAAGAGGAACGTGAGGAAATCCACTGGCCAAACGTACGAAGAATGTGGAAGGTACTTTCCTACACTTGTCCTTCTAACATTAGGAGCTTTCCAAGGCTAAAAGCTCCCAAGGTCACAGCACTCTGTGATCATTTCCGATCGTTTGATCTCAGGGGATGGATATATGTTACGAAAACGGAAAAGGGCCGAGTGCCAGAGGCCAGAAATTTCGTGTCCATCCGTTGTGGCCGTGGATTAGTGAAAGAATGGATTAAAAGCGTGGGGTAAAAGTTGCAACGAGTATATAGGTCGATTAAGGGAAGTCATCGGAGAACCGGGGTACGAGCTTTGGGCCAATTAAGTTGACGCCGACCGCTATCTCTGGTGACCAGCCGTGAGTACCAACCTCGGACCTCATTATAATCTACAGGCCATTCCTGCACCAGCAGTCCACCCCCATACTGGGACGATGTCATCAATGGATATCTCCAGTCTTCCATCATTTAGGTACTCCTGCGCGATGATGATCAACTGGCTCTTCAGGCGACTGGCAGATTCTCTCTTTTTCTTCAATTTCTCATTATGACTATTATAGCCAACTTCTTGACCCTCTCAACATCGTCTGGGTTGTCTTCGCCTTTCGCAACTGGCTCCTGAACATTGAGGCTCTTGCCCAGGGCAACTTTGATCGTTAGGAGGGTTGAGTGGTACGGCAACCCCATAGAAAATCATGAAAATGAAATTCTTTCACCTCTGAACTGGCAGCCTTTGGAAAATCTCGCTGCAGGAGGTACCCGCCACTCTTTTGTACGGGTTTAATTAAAAATATTAATAATGGTGAACGTGCTTCGTCATACTGACGAACCGGGGGGATGCAAACAGTCCAGCCGAAGGGAGGAGGGGACAATGGCTGTCCACCATCATTTTCAAATATTAAACGCTTTTTCGCTATGGTTTTTTTCTCTCACTCTCTCATTTTTTTTTTTTTGTTTTTTTTTTTTGTTTTTGTTTTTGTGTTTTTTTTTTTCTCTTCCTTTTTGACGCTGGGCTTAGCCCCGGGGTGATACTGCGTCGCATGAACACAGAGACCCCGGCGAGTCGTCGAGCCACCGCAGCCAAATGACAATATAATCCGTATACGACGAGGTATTGTCTGGATGAAATATGAAATTATTATGAACTGTGTGGAGAAACGAAGGCAAAGGACAGCATATTGCCATGCAACAAAAATCCTGTGAATTTTCATTCCTGGTCCTCCTACTTCTTCTTTGAATTTTTTTTTTTTCCACCCCTCTATACACCCCCTAAGATTTGAATGTAAATTTTTTTTCTCATTGTACCACTTTCCAAGCATTACTAACAAATCAGAGGTCCCCCCCCCCCCGACCTCGCGATTATTCCAAAATTAGTTTTTCATCATCTTTATTTTATTCTTTCTCACACTTTCTTCGCAGGAAACCGTCGACTTCTTCATTTCGGTTGCGAGGAAATCAGGTAAGGAGAAGATTTCTTCTTTTACTTCGGACCGAGATAATTCACGTAAACAAGAAAAAGAAATAAATAACAATAAAAATATAAGAAAGAATGAAGGAATCGTAAAATTCTATCCACGAAAATGGCGCGCGGGGGGGGGAATGGCAGGAGTTTCTTCTCGTTTGGTGAAAATTACACGGGAAGTTGCAAGTTTTAATGATGTTTATACAGAACTTTGGGTTTGCACGATTCGCGCGACGTAGGCAGCTGATGGAAGAGGCAAAAGCCCACCGCATGTATATAGCAATGATGATGGTTATTTTGATTTACTTTCAGGTTCCTACAGAGTGAGTACCAATCTAATAAGACAGTTCTCTGCAACAACTTTTAGACGATCATTGAGGGTACAAGATTATACTAGAGTGGAGTTCAATGTTGTCGAAATTAGGGCAGATATAAGACAGGGATGATTATTCGCCTCTTCAATGGACGTGTGGAGATTACGGGGTGGTTATTCTCAATTGCAAACATAACAAAGTAAACGAATGTCTTGGCAAGAATTACTTTTCGATATCTATGTCAATATTCTCAAAAATTTTTCGAATAATTTCCCTTTTTATTTCTTATTTCTTTCTTACTTACTTATACTTACGAAAATTACAAAAGAAAAAGAAGAAGAAGAAGAAGAAGAAGAGAAAGAAGAAGAATAAGAAGTCGATCAGCCCAACCAGCTGCACCAGATACTACTACCCTGGAATATAAATTGCAAATCAGTTGCCTCGCTAGATCCTGACATAATCAGCTTTTCCTCGTTCGGGGAAAGCTACATCCTCACCATCGAACGTGCATAAGTCGATTTTACGACGAATCAATCCATATTTTATCATCCATTGTATAGTTTACCCTATATATATATACAATATACACGGAAAAGCTTGAGGATTTTTAACGAAGAATTGAAAGAGGTAACGACTTTCGAAAAGGGAACGAAATTATTAATACCAAAGTCCGGTGTAGAAAGGAAGAGAAAAAGAATTTAAACAAAAAAAAATAAAAAATTTGTAATCAAGCCTGGGAGAAGAAAATGGCAGAGTTATTCGCTGATTAATATCTTGAAGATTTGTTAATTACCCCCGAGGCTGGGATCGCCGGGAGGGACCCAGAGGGGCTCGTAATTTTGGGTGTCCTTTTATTGTTAGTTACTGTTTCCTACCCGGTTAGGTATACATATATAACATATATATATATATATAATATATATATACATATACATACTGCATAGCCCAGGATGGGTACTTAAATTTATACGAAAGTAACGCACGCTTCTCTTACTTATTTACGACTTAAGACAACTGTGGCGCGAAATTCCATTCGTTTCCACACGCGACGATTCTCATCCTCAGGAATTTCTTCCTTTTAAACATTTCCGCACCAACGGGGTCATTACCACTTATATCCTTAGCGAAAATATTTCACTTCTTTTACGGTGAAAGATATTACGATATGAAATATTTAACTAAGCTTGAAAAAAATTGCCTGTCCAATCCTAATTCGTGCATACGAAATTAAAGAAAAAAAAAAAAACTTTCAAAAATTGAAAAGTCCTGTCGACGATCCTCGACATTCGACGTTTCAATTCCGTTAAAATTTCAAGGGAAAATTTTGGATTCCCTTCGTTGTTTGAGGGTGAAAATTAATCCCAGGATCACGTTCTGCTCGCGTTTCTGCTCTGCAGTTGTTCAAGCTAATTTGCTAGTGAGCCGTTACGACCGTAACGCGTAGTAACGGGCCAACTTGATATTAAATACGTGCAGCTCTGAGAAACACCCAGCCCAAGATAGAGAGACAGAGAGAGTGTGAGTGAGTGAGTGAGTGAGTGAGTGAGTGAGATCGAAATGATGAAGAAAAAGGAAAAGTAACGTGCGGGAAAAGTGCCAGAAGTCTACCAACTCCCCAAACACCCCCCCAACTTTTAAAATTCTTTTTAATAATCAATTAACCCAGTTCGTTTCTACGGATTTTATACACTTTCCTTCCCTTTCATTTCACATCTTAGAGATTTTCAAACCAAATTGAACCATTTTTTTTTTTTTTTTTCTTTTCCTTATTTTTACTTATTTAGACGCGTAACAAGAAAAAAAAAAAAAAAAAAATTATTTCAAGATAAGCGTGGAATTTTTTAAGATTGGAAAAAGAAGATGTAAAACAAAGAAAACAATCGTAGGGTTAAAAGCTATCGTAGGATTATTTGAGATTTTGGAACCAGAATTTTGAATTGATCGATACAGACAGAGCCGAAAGACGGTAAACCGTAGGAAAAAAAAAAAAAAAATGTAATTTGCACATTTTGGCGGATGCTGAATATTTCATTTTCGTGGTGATTGCGATAACTTCCCCCTTTAGCAAAGGGGTGCTAAGTTAAAAAAAGTGCGATTTAGATTGGGAATGCGAATCGCGACATGGTTTTATATTAGCATCGTTAGGACCATTAGCGAAGCGATCGGGTAACAAATGCGTAAATTTAATTAACTATTATCAGAGATTCGCATCGAAGGGTGAGAAAGGGAGGAGGAGGAGGAGAGAAAGAGGGATAGAGGGAATGAGTGAGTGAGATAGTTATAGGGAATCCCCTTTGACCCAGCCAGCGTCCTTTAGTCCCCGACAAACCCGGCCGAGCGGGTGAATGATGGCTCGAACTTGAAGTGAAACTGATTTGAGTGGGACAGAGGTTGCGCCAATTTGCAATTCAGATTTCAACCCCTTATGCTTACACCGCGCACCTTCAATTCCCTCACGGTGTCCCGTATATATACATATATGGTATTCCTACCTAGGCCATAGCGCAGCTCCCTCAGTACCAATCTACGACTATACCTACCTGACCTATCACTAGTATTTCATACATAGAGGGATTCGGGGGTTAAAACCCGTCCGATATCATGGGGTAATTTGCATTTAAGAGCGCATACCAGAAAACATAAATTCGCTGATGAAAAACTACCCCTGCGAAAAAAATCGAACTTTGCGAAAAATGGTTACATTTTTGAGACTGGTAACCACGATATCTAGAAAAATTCTAAAAATTTTCATCCCAAATTCAACGAACTTGTTTACAACATATGTGGCTATCGTCTTTGCTATCTATATTGCGATAATTTTACTACTCGCGATGAAATACGTCTTTGAAATTCGAAGTCGTTCGATGAGGGCTGATCACATTCGGAGAGCTGGTAACCACGATAACAAAAGAACGTCTTAGAATATCAATTCGAAATTTGAAAAACTTGTTTAAAACACAGGCAGCTATAGTCCCTGCTACCAGTTTTGTAGAATTTCTACCATGCGCGATAGAATGAATTTATTCATTGTTTTGTGGGGTGGGGAAAAGTCATTGTATCCGTTAGAGTTTTTCGAATGACGTTTTCGGTGCGGAATAAAACAAGTTAACGTTAACGACGGTGCGAAAAATTAATGGGAAATATCCTACGGGCATGACGACGCGGCATCCGTCAATGTAACTCGAAGCTTTAACGGCTGTATAAAAGCGGCCTAATGATCAGACGACGATAATCAGGGTCGAAGTAATTAGGGAAAAATTAGGATAACAACCGTCGACGTATTCCTCTTGTTGTTCGAAACAAAACGCAGGATGATTTCCTGCAGGATTATAGGCGACGTCACCGACGAGGACGAAAAAGCAATAAATAATTATATTAATTCGGCACACCGCAGGGCATCATCCCCCGTTGACGCCACCCCCACACACACCACACCCTTTTATTTTTCAGGATTCCCCGTTATACCCGGTGATAAAAATTCAAGTGTCTAAATCCGAATTTCAACATCACTTTATGAAAAGATGACACTGAAGAAAAATTCTATTCCGCGTCTTCTGCTGGCTTCTTATTGTATTTCATCTTTTTTCGGAAATTAAGGGGAGAGTATGAGGAATTTTCTTTTTTTTTTTTTTTTTTTTTTGTTCATTTTACGTCAGTTTTGTTCTTCTGACTAATGAAATTCGTGATATAAAGGAATGACGTAACGTGACATAACGAGACAGTGGTGGCGAGTCTTAAGCAAAGGTTCTGTCTTAGCTGGTACTACATAACGTATATGTTTTTTTGAGACATCATGGCCGGCGAGTTGGTGCCCCAACATTCTCGTAAATTTGGTTTTTTATTTTCCCTGCTTTTCATCGGCACGCCCGGTAGATGAGGACCCCCTCTGCGGCTGGCTTAGCGGCTCGGCAGTTTTCTGCCGAAGGTAATAACAAAGGCCCCTGGGGGCCAAAGAAGTCCCCCCCCCTCCCCCCCCCCCCTGGTACCTTCGTACCATCGTACCACCCCCCACGCACATGACCTGGTCTTCCGAGTTCTCTTCCTTTCTTTTTTTTTTACTTTTTTTTCGGCTTTTTCCTGAGGCTATATCCTCCACTCTGACGACATAAGTTGCTTAGAAATTGAGTGAGATAAATTTATCGGTCCGATGTATTTCGACGTTGATTTGTATTCCTGGATTTTCTTCTTCGAGTTGAGTCCGAGGGGTCAAGAAACTCTTGAAATCTTCTGACGAAATCTGATTTTCTTGGATCTTTGAAACTTTCGAAATCATTTGGAATCTTGGAAATGATAAAGAATCATTTTAAAACCCCTGAAGTTTTAGAATATCATATCGAGCTAGTGGAATCCGTCGAAATCATTGTTGGAATTATTTTGAATCTTTTGTCAGTGTCTGAATAATCATCATGCGGATTGTTGAAAATCTTCGAAAATCTTTTGAGATTTGTGAAATGACGTGGAATTATATAAAATCGATTGAAATCCTTTGAGATCTTGCAAATGTCTGTGAAAATCATTTTAAACCTTGGAAACAGTTTGAAACTGTTCAGAGTATTTTGGAAAGATATGGAAACATCGAAATTTTCCCTGCAATGATTTGAAATGGTTTAAATTCCTGAAATCTGATTTAGACTGGAAATGATGGAAGCGTGGATATAATGAATTAAATTAGACGGGTTGGGGCCAATACGCAATATGCAGTCGATCGTTATCGATGCAATTTTTAATAACCGTATTATAAAACGAATAAGGGATACCGCGAAGAATTTTTCAGGAATTTTTAATCATTGTAATTTTCATAACGGATATAATATTTTTTTCGAATTCAGCCACCCTGATTTTTCGCTCGAGTATTCGCACTAATTATAGTCTAGCACGAGAGATGAAAAATCCGAAAAATCTAGGGAAAATTCGGCGTGATTAAAACCCCCGGAACACCTAAAGTGTCGATCGAGCAAAATATTTCTATGCTTGTAGCCGAGGGGTGAAATTTTGGGAATATATCAGTTTCGAAAACCATATATATACACATAAGAAAGAGCAGTGATAAAAATTGAGGCTTTGCCGCCGTCAGTTGGAGAGAACGCTTCTTCCATTTTGCGGTAAGGTTTCCCTCTCGACTTTACCAAACCCTTTACTCATGGGGGTGGAGAGAAAACGTCTGGCCTGCAGCGGGATAAGGGATGAAGAGATTACGTGGACGCGTTAAGCTCCTCGGATCCTTCCGAAGCTCCTGTCCGTCCGTATGTCCCAGGCCACCCCAATGTCGAGGTTTTCATAGGCCCAGAGCTTTCCCTTGTTGATAGAAGATCCGGGGTATCGTGACGACGACGACGACGTCATCGGCGTCGTCCTTTATCAATGGGGGAAAAAAAAAGCGTACCGATTTTAGCCTCGTTGAATCGTTTCGTTCACCGGTTCAATTTCATCCCCCAAACTTTTGGTGACTGGGATGGATGGACTTCCCGACCTCACACAGGGATGTTCCCCTGGCGAGTCGCTTATACCATGTGAAATCGACGTGCGTGACGACGATGGAAAGACGTGGGGTTGGTAAAAGGCTAAGAAAGTTTGGCTACTGGCCCAGCAGTGATCCTTTGACCTGTTATCCGGTCTCAAAGCGTGTTGCGTGTCTGGGTTCAGCCTTGAGTTCCACTTTTCGAGTGGACTCTATTTTCACCCCTCCCCCCCCCCCTCCCCCCCCTTTTTCAACCCTCAAACGTCAAAGCTGCCATCTGCATTGCCGGGGTGGTCGCGTCAGCTCGAAGGTTTTATAAAAGAATCGTTTTCGCCATACTCACGGGACTAAAATTCTCGCGAATACACCTCTAGACGAGGAGGAATTTCATCGAGTAAACCAAGCAAATATCCGGAGGGTTTTTCCCGTACCCCGTATACCCCCTTATTCCACCCTTAGATAGTAGAGCGGGGGTTAAATCGGGTTCAAATCAAGTGTTGGTGCAGCGAATGCCTCGGGCAGTTCAGTTCGCGTTCAGTTCAGTTCAGTTCAGTTCAGTTCAGTTCAGCTCGGTTCGGTTCAGCTCAGCTCAGTTCAGTTCAAACCGGCGGGTGGTGATTTGAAATTTTTCTTTTTCTCTCTGCACTGCTAGCTATTCCACTATATCCAGATCCAGCTATCTACCTACGCCACAGATGGTATTTGAATATTAGTGGGGAAAAATAGCCCCGGGACTTCTTCATCCGTTTACCAAACTCCCCAGCTGACTGAAACTCCCTTGGGAATGTAATCCCTCTCTTTATTTATCGCTGGATGTACACAGAATAGAGTATCACGCGAATCATATCCATCAACCTGATGATCAGGGTTCGTGAACTATATAATAAATTGATACCGCGAATCGTGGCTTCTTGAAGAGCCAATTTTTTTTTTTTTTTTTTTTTTTTTTTCGAATCTTTATTAAAAGTAGCAGCAGATCCTAAATGACTCTTATCGGGATTAAGGGGATCACGATGAAATAATCCCAGGGTATGATGGAGACGAGGGTGAGACGAGGGTGGACAATAGCTGGCGACTGGGTCTCCATTGTGTTCCAGTTCGCCCGGCGCGCGACATGAGACTGATTTTTCACTCCTGAATAAAATTATGATAATGGGGGGTTGGAAGGCCACCCTAACCCGGCTCAGACCATACCAGTCGGTGGCCTTTGTTTCAAATGCTTTTTTTCGTCGGATCTTTATTATCCCTTGAAATATACGAGCAACGACTTCGAAAGGAGTCGTCGGCCTATACGTACCGGGAAATGAGACGACGGCGGTAAATAACCCGAGAGAATGAAAATAAGAAAAGGGTGCGAAGAATCGACGGCATCGTGAACCTTTTCGATCGTCACTTCCTACCCTTTCGTATCAAATAACCAAATTTACTATCTCGTAACAAGTATATCCATAGACTTTCACGCGCTGCCCGGTGGGTTCCGCTCACCGAACTTCGTATTCTCCAGGAAAAACTGAGACAAAGTTCCCTGAGTTAGAAATTCGAGGGTTTTATAGTTTTCGAACTAGAACGAATTGGAATTCCGGCCAATCACGATCGCCGCGAATCGCGCGCCAGCTAGCGGTGGCGTCCTGTACTAGGCGACCGTTACACTGAGTAAACTTCGAACTGCTTTAATTCGGAAACTATTAGACCCTGGAGGTTTTTGTTCAGGAAAGTTCGTCTTGGTTTTTTTTAAGGGAGAATACGACCTTGGAAAATTCCAGCGTATCTGTTGACAAAAAAAAAAGACAATCTGTCTGTTTGATTTTCTGGATGATTATACACGAGGGACATAACGAAGAGAACCGTTTAACGGATACTAATGAGAAAGTCAAGTTTCCAGTTTGAGTTTCTTGCCGTTTATTATATAAATAAACTGGTGAGAAAATCCATGGGAATTACTTTACGGCCCCCCTCGTGGACGCGGATCGATCGATTCCCATCTCCTGGAAGACGTTAGCTGAAAGTTGGCTCGGATCAGAGTAATTACCGCGATAATTGACCGGTCTTAATTATCGAAAAATTTCATTACAAACTGGAAGTATAATTTTAATAGGCCAAGGATAGGCGGTATACATATAGGAAATTGCGCATCGCTCGTGAAACCGACACCGGAAATTTGGTCGATAACAAAAATCTTTGAGAATCCTTAAGCCCGCAAGATTTTTTTTCGTGAAAAACTTGACGAGAGGTGAAAACTATTGAACCATCCTCCACCGGCCGAGTCAATTATTTACAATTAATGGTATCAGGGCAACATAGTGTCTTGATTAGGGTCGTTAGCGACTGATTCGAAACGACCTCTCCCTACTGCTACTCCGCATTGCGGAGGAGAAATCACGTCGTCCAGATTCCAGACACGAATCTTTGCCGAGCGTTCCGCTTTTGCCCAGGGGATTCCCCCAAGCGATGGGGCTTTTTTTAAACTTACCTGACAATCACTGGGTCCCACCCGGTTCTCAGCCCGGTGACTAACTCTCTCTCAGAACTTTTCATCCCTAATCCATACTTCGACAATTACTAACGCCGGGGGCTTTTTACCCTTAACGAAACAATCATCCACAATTATTCCGCGAGTGGATAATTAAGACTTTAAAGAAAAAAAAAAAAGAGGGTTAATCACTTTTAATATTCCTTTTCAATTTTTCACATCAATTTTGGATTTTTTTTTAAATTTTTTTTTCATGAAGAACTTCAGAAAAACGAAACATATGTTTCCACGGCTGTGTCCGCTACGCATGATGTGAACAATTTCGAATTTCATGAGTAATGAAATTGTCATTTTCAGTGATTGGGTTGTAATGAGAGCCACTTGGTTGGGTAGAGTGTTCGGTTTCGTTTTGTCCAGCAATTCGGTACCTACTACCACGTTTCGAACGATTCCATTTCGAACATGTATGAATACGTGGACTGGGTTTTACCCAAGCGACATTCGAACTAATAAATACAGGCGAGTTATTATTATTTTCATAAGCCAACCCCCACTCCCACCCCCCTCTGGACCCATCATACCATAATAATTAAAGTCCACTTTCACAAATGAATGGAAAATACACGGGGCATTGTTTTCGACGTGTCCTCGCTTTTGTAATCGTTATAATAATCATCGTTATCCTGATACGAGTATACTGCAGACACACACGCGGAAACGTACGCTGGTCCATGAAAACTATATAGGAATTACGTAGATGAAAAAAATTTTATCCAACGATTATTACATCAAGTTAGCTTCTTTTTTTTTTCTTAATGGGATACGCATAGGGGATGATCTCCACCCCCCCCCCCCCCCCCCATGGGTTCACAGACGGGATTTAATCTGTCTTCACATCATAGCCATGACGGTAGGTATATAATAAGTTTGGCTTCCAATTACTTCTCTAGTGGATAATGGGTAGATAGTTGGCAGTTAGCCGGCACTCGGGATGGAGACTGATTAATTGAAAGGTAAACTTACCGGCTAGCTGCGGCCAGACTTTCGAGAGGAATTGGAAACAGTAGACTCACTCGACTCGCTAGCCAAGAGCTGAAGTCTACGGGGGTACAGTGGGGCGGAATCACCCCGATGGTATAAAGAGCGTATATAGGTAGTCACTTACCTGAAAACAGAAAAGAAAAAAAAAACACAATTGCAATATTAGCTGAAGGATAACAAGGATAAACGATGATCAGTTTCACAGGACGCAAAGCTTCGAAAACCTGGGAAGAAATTGAACCATTTTGGAAAAAAATCCTTTACCAGCTCACCTCCTTCCCTAAAGTTTTATGTTTTGTGTGTAACCAAAACCCCCGGGGTCAGGGTTTTCCCGCTTCCAAACAGACAGACAATTAATAATGGTTCAGACTTGCTACCCTGACCCTGACAGGAAATGTTTTTCAACATCGTGGGTTTCGCTTTTGCCAAAAACTTCCTTCGACACCTTCAATCACCCGAGTTTCATCCCACAGATGGGTGATCGCTGATCTTATTTCTCTGCACTCTTCTCTCTGAATTAGCATTTGCGAATGAACAAAACCTACCACTTCATCAAGGTGATCATCAATTGGACTGACCAGTATCTTCAGGATTACCTCCATCAGTTTTATGGACAGAAATTTACCGGTGGAGAATATGATCGAAGCACAGTGGGAGAAAAGCTTTCGGAACACTTTGAGAGTAGGTATGTGAAAAAGTGAAGCTCCTCCACTTGTTGCAAGGTTTTTAGGGGGATGGTGTGCGAGATCGTTGATCGTTGATAATAATTGGCGTTTGTTGAATGGAATTGAAAATAAGAAATAATGTGAAATGACGAATGGTGAAAGGGATGTTTGATATTGGTGGAAAACGTTCGGTTATATCATAGATAGCGTTTAATTTATCGTTGTAATATTTTATTGTAGGTGAAATGGAATGTCTATCTAAAAGATCGAGTGATAGGATCCTGGGGCCATCGTGGCACGTCGATAGACGGGTAGGTATTGTTATCGGCTGGTCGTTCTATTTTTAGCAGTTAATAGAGTTTCGGTAGCCGGGGCGCTCTGGGTATCCGGTAAATGTGTTTCAGCCAATCAACGCTCAACCACATTTTCACATTTCTTTCCGATTAAACCGACTGTGGACCGTTCCCTCGTTCGATGGTTATACGTTGGTCGGTTCGACGGTTCGTTGGTTTGGTAGACGGTTCATCCCTCCGCTTATATCTCAACAACCGCCAGCGTACAGGTGGTACGGAATTAATCGAGATTCAATCCCGCTCCTGATCGTGATTCGTGTCGAGGCAACGCGAATTGGAAACTCTCTGGTCTCGCATAATTTCAATATCTAAACTAATCCCAATTCCCGACCTAGAGATTGGAACCCTTCCCTTACCGGAAATTACTACACCTGCATGGTTCACCGCGCGTCAACGATCATGCATTTTCGAGGACCAAGCCTCGCTCCTTCATACACACCCTCAACCCTTCATCCGTACCATCATCCCGCTCACCAAAACCTTCCTCATTCCATTACACGTCAAGATTTCGGGTCCAGTGTTCAGAAAAGTTCCAATCATAACAGTTGCTCTTCTTCATTCAGATACTCTACTGTTCACAGTAGTATCATCATCATCATCATCATCCAGATCATGTAATCGTATACAGAGACTTCGAGCTCAGGGTTTAAAAAGCAAACTATGATATTCCAACATCATCTTCGTCATCCAGTTCCTCAACTGTCCACACATCGCATTATCCTGATCATGATATTGAACATAGAGAGTTCGGACTCAGTATTGAATACGCAAACGATGATATTTCGATATTCATCCCCACCACAGCATTATCATCATCACCCTGATGATAAAATTGTGCTTAGGATTTGAGACGCAGTCTTTGAAATGCAGACTACGACATTTCGACATTGTCTACTTCATGCAGATCTTCAACTGTCACAGCATCATCGTGACAATGATGATCATGGAATTGTGTAAAGGGATTTTGGGCACATTGTTAGTGTTGAAATCATGGATTACTATAGGACATTTCGACATGAACTTGGATTCCTTTTCCCACCATTCGACAATTTGGAGTCAGAGTCTTCACGACGGGCTTCTTAAAGTCTCTGAACCGGCAAACGGAATTGTTGATTGCCAGGGCCATTACGGGGTCAATGATCTCGGAAGTTGTCACCTATGAATGCCGAGGATCACATACCTATTCATGGAGCGGAGCTCGGGCTGGATGTATTTACACGGAAGATGGTGTGCGCGTGAGGGGATGCAGAAGAGTACAGAGAAAGGTATAGAGGAGGGACATACATACATACAGGGGCTGTGAAACAGAAGGTTATACCTAAGGGTGAGCGAGTGAGAAAATAAAGTAGTCGAGTGAAGGGGATGGAGCGAGTGCTGAATCGAGCCAGATAGAGATGGAGAACTAGGCGTGCGAACGGAGTATGGAACGTTGAAATAAAACCGAAGTGCATCGCGCGTACTTCAATTCTTCTCCGAGTAGTCGACGCTCCGATGGATGCATGCACGTCAGCTGCACGTGTCACGCTTCCAGTCGTGACGGAGTTCTTCTATACCTGGTGTCAAAATATGAAATCAAAAGAAAAGGAACTACTTCGATTCAGCAAACCGTCATCCCTGACATCCGCAACGTTATTTCCTAAAGCCTTCACTGGATGGAGTGGAATCTGTCCATGGTGGCAAAAGTCAGACCTGATCCTCATGATCAGCAGGAACCGTCTGAACTTTACGGAGTTTTGACATTACCAGGGTTTGGTGATCGTTGAGTGTAAAGTTCCGACTGCAGCTACTGCTCTGCAGTTCAGTTTTTAACTCGACTTTAACGAAGATGGAGTCTCATTTTGCTTGGACTGTAAGTGATGATTCGACAGAATTTCCACCGCCCGGTGCACCATCTCGTTAGCATAATTGAGGCACTCCAAACAATTGGACGTGGATTAGCCCGGGTTGCCCAGAGTGCAGATTTACTCTTACTACATTATACGGCAGTAGAGTACGCAGTCTGGTGCTTTAACAGAGGGTAGAGCTCTAGACCGGTCCATCGAGATAACCTACCGAGATTTTCTTTGGGATTGAAAATCAAAGCATATAGCACACATCAGACTTCATCAACAGTGTAATATTCCCCCTTTTACACACATCTCTTTGGAATATGACTGCAGTGCCAAATCCCAGAGATATATAATAAATATATATTCAGTCCTTGGAAACATTCAATCTTGGTAGACAATCTCCTGATTGGACGAGGTCGCCGTGCAGCATACCGTACAATTTATTCGGGAGATTTTGCACAGGCCATCAAGTCGTCTGATGACGTACCCGCACCAACATCTCCTGGCTCGATTCAAGGTTTGTATTTTCTTCTGGAAATATCGTATATACGGGCAAAGTGACGCGGTATTACAACCAGCTTGTACTGTACCGGGCGCAAAAATAAAAGGGTGACATTCACACCCCCTATGGTACTCGAACGTTGCGCGTTGCTCTGCAGCACCGAACGGAATGAAAAGAGTGTGAGAGAACGGTGCGAAGAGTGTGTGGAACCCTGAAGGCTGAAGGCTGAAGAGAGAGGGTCGCTATTGGTGGGTGTGCCAATTTACACGCGTTTTGTTCTTCCCAGGACAAAAGGCACGAGAAAGAAGGGATGAAAAAAAGGGCTGGCTGGAAGGTGGGCACAAAGGTTCAACGTTGAGGAGCGGTTGGTTGGCTCCCTGACTGGTTGGGTTGTTGGCTGGGTTGGTCGCTCGTCACCTTCATGCACTTCGTCAAAGCTCAAGCGACACACCAATACCAACACTAACATCAGCATCAGCATCAACATCAGCATCAGCATCAGCTCCAATAGAGAAGGATAGAAATAACGACAGAGGATCAAATGTTGGAATTAATTGCCATGGGAGTTTGCTCAGCGTCCAGAGACGCGTTGCACACCGTCACCGTGACTCCGATCAATCTATCAATCCATCAAACCTTCGTGCATGAAACTTTTCACTATCCTGTAATGGCGAAAACTGTCCAGAGGTGCTCTTCCGGGTTCAGGATGTCATTTCAGATTGCAAAGTGGACTGCTCCCTTCCTACCTTCTACCTTGTCGTAAAGATATGAACTGCCAGTACTAAAGCCGTTCTACTGAGTAGGAGCCACTGCGGAGTAGTTTTTTTGTTTTCTTTTTGTTTTTTTCAGCTTTCGTTGGATTTTCCACGAAAGTAAATCAAAATTAGAGTAACAAGAAGAATAAGAATAAGAAGAACATGAGCGTAGACCAATGATCCGAGGGTTTGGAAGCAGTTTGGAAAGGCTGGAAAGGTTGTTTCGGGATCAGAAGCGAGCCTCTGAAAGTCGTAAAGGTCAGAACCGTGCACTGGTATCCGTTCAGCTGGTAGATATATCAGCCGTGGTAGAACCAGCGAGAATATACCCACGCGAAGCTTTCAGACGTTTCGCAAAAGGGTGCGTTTTATTTAGATTTTTACGAGGCGAAATAAAGCTACAAACAATTTCCCTCGCGCGAAACGACCGGCTCTGCTTCTGCCTCTGGCTTTGGCTCAGTATCTGCTTCGATTCGACTTTTTCAATCCTGCATCCTTCGCTCGAACGTGTAACGCACCGCGTATAAGTTTTCTAGCTGCGTTCTAAATAGACCTAACGGGGTATCGATCCTGGGCCGGGGTTACCGTTCGGATAACTTCACGTGCCACTGACTCGAAAAAGACTCTGATCAAGATCGAGATCTAGCCTTAAAACATGTCCTGTCATGGTGAAATACCGGAGTGAAAAAATGTGCTAACAGATGAAAGAGGAGAAAAGGACCAGTCCGTAATTCCCAAGGACATTCAGCGGTTGGAAAAGCTCCGCTTGAATTTTACCAAGGGATGGAAAGCTCGGGAGAACCTTCCGATAACGGTGGAACGGTAATTAGGTGGCTACGCTGTTTCCAGTCAGTTATTCTTCGACAGTTCGAAATGGTGGACTCGAAAGTTCCGAAGCCGCAGATCGAGTGTCTGTTCAACCGTGCGGGGACTGCCTTCGTATCAAGTCGATGAAGAAAAAAAAGAAGAAGAAGAAGAAGAAGAAGAGGAAGAAGAAGAAGGATCTCAACCGACGACAGAACGTCTCGAGATTACCTACCCTATCTGTTTAGATGTGCTTTTCATACTGCTGAAGAATATCTAATGACCGAAGGCCCATCATGAGCCCTGCACCCCTCAAGGCAGAAGGGATATTGATAAAACCTTGTTACCAGGGATATTTTCTCACCGATAGAGGTCTCGCCCGCCAGATGAGTGTCAGTTTTTAAAATCACCCATGAGACTCCTCACTCTCACTCTCTTCTCGCAGCTGAAAGCTTTGACGAACTTTTAAGCTCGTCTGGTAAAAGCACTGGAGAAAGATCGTAGAAAAAAGCTACCTGAGCAGAGGTGACAGTGTCTCGACAAGACCCGGACTGTTTTGAAACCAGACGACAGGGATACTTTTTGGGAAAGAGATCGCGTTGAGCTTGCAGGATACCTTGAAAACTGGTGGCAAAGGATCACACGATCATCCGTCTGTTAAAAGTGCCTACATGATTAAAGGAAAAAAACTACCTGAACAGAGATGACAGTGTCTCTCAAGAATACCCGGACTGTTTCGAAACCAGACGACAAGGATACTTTTTGAAAAAATAGATTGCCCCAGAGCTTGCAGGACACCTTGAATACTGAGAACAAAGAATTACATGAGGCTCGAAAGATGTGTTGGTAGATTTACCGGGGGATTCGAATGGCTTTTATTTCGGCGTCTATTGCCAACTATTCCATCGATTGACTTTTCAATCGTGAGCGAGATGGAGAAGGACGAAGAAAGAAGGAAGGAAGTCAGCCAGCCAGCAAGCCAGCTCGAGATATTGGTTCGACTATTACTCGAAGCGATATCAGAAGGTAGTACCCGTGAGTCGACACACTTTTACGTTTATTTTTGAGCTTTTTTTTTCCCCCGTTTCGTTTCCCAATTGTTCCTGTTTTGCTGCAATCTTTACATTGGAGTTTTCTTTCTTTCTTTCGGGTTTTGTTTTATTCTTTATTCTTTATTCCCCAACCCCCGAGCAACCCGCGACCCTTGATTGCTCGCGAAATCAACTGGAATGCCTGGCGTTTCCAATTCTCTTTCTCTCCTTTTCGCCCAGACCCCTTTTAGGAAGCATACAAATTGAATTTAAATAGAATCGTTAACCATTCTTTATCAACGAAAAACAATCTCGCCTGATACTCAAGCCCCCTTTATACTTTTCCTGTCTGATCCTTTCTTTTTTTTTTTTTTTTTTTTCCTTTTTCCTTATCTCTTTCTAATTTTTGTTTGTTTGTTTTTTTCTTTCTACCCTTAGTCAATTGAACCTATTAGAAAGAGAAAGGAAGAGATTAAAAAATAAAATAAAAATTAGAACCAGAAACTAGGATGGTTTGAAAGTTATTCCCAATACTGTATCGGCAAACCACGACGTATCGTTCAATTAGCCAGATACATTCAAAGCTGTTTAAGATTTGCCACGAGCTGAGAACGTCCCGTTGAATCCGGGCTAAGTAAACACTGAATTAGCGTTTGATCGGCCTGAATTTCAAATCGTGGTAGTAGAGTAATTAGTTCTGGGTCTGAGAACCGGGGGTTAATGCATTTGGTGTTCTCGTCATATGCATTTAGTGAATCAGAGTAGAAGGTGAAGCTTCGTTTTCTCAATCAGTGTAATTAATTGGTATTCAAATCTATCCGATTGACTTATGACTTACTGACTTACTGACTGTTTCCCCTCCAGCTGAAATTCTAGAGTCAATATTAAAACTGGAAAACACTGCGGGATGCCCCATCGAAAGAGTCTTTTTTGGTGATCAGTCCTTTTATCCTTTGTACCGAAATGTACGCAGCTCCTTAGGTTCATTTCTGAGGGGATGAAGTCCTGACTACTTTTCAGTACGCGAATGGAAGTAAGAACGGAAAAAGAGAAAGAGGGATACGAGAACCAGAAGAAGATGAGAGATTAGAAAAGTGGTAATTGCAGGGCGACGCCTTTTCGCTGTTCGAACGAATAAACCGCTCGGGTGCAGTTGTTCATTTGTTTTTTTTTTCTTTTTTTTTTTGCAACCCCCTTCATCCCCCGATTTCCTACTACTTCGTACCACCCCGAGATGAAAATCCCTGAGGATCTCCGGAAGGAGTTGGGTATACCAGAATCGGAAAAGCGCTCTTGGAAAAAGACATCCGGTGCCATAAGAAAAAGAGAAAAAAGGCTAACCGAGAATCGAGCTTTTTGCATTCCAGTTGGCGATGATCAGCGCAGAAGTCGAAAATTAAAATTGCAGCTGTGTCCTGGGCTAGCTAACGTTAGTGGCATTCAACTTCACCGGTGCATTGCGGAACTAGGGGATGTAATTGCTAGTAAAGTCACGCCCGTCGACAATTATTTCCACCCTCTGAGCACCGATTCCTTCTCTATATAAGGACCAAAGCTTGAACAAAAAAAAAAAAAAAAAAAAATAAGGGAAATAAACTTGCGTGGCATTGGCTTTCCAATAGCCTATTTTATTATTGCAAGGAATTGCATTGGACGAAGAGCGAAAAATAAAGTTCGAGGACTCGATGACGTAGCGAACTTTGAAGGGCCGAGCTTTTATTCTGAATTGAAAATCAAGATGGCGGTGAACAGAGAAAGAATAATTACAGCTGTACGATTTATTCTTATGCTAGAGGTAATAACCGGCCATTGAAGGGGCTGAACTTTACCCTCGCGTGTCCAGGTGGCTCACGGGCAGTAATTATACTCTCGGATAATTATTAAAACAAATAGAATGGGCGTGCTGCTGCAGAACGAAGGGCGTCAGTTAGCCCCTGATTCACGAAGGACTTCATGAAGTACCGCCTGCCTATTTCACCCTACTGGGTTAAAATTAAGAACATTTTTCAGGGGGTAGTAAAATTCTATGACTTTGTTCAGACGAACGAATCCGAAGAAATTATTACAACCCTTGTTAAATGTTTCTCAAAATTGACATTTTTCATTGATTTTCATCCCCTCGCAGCTTCAACCCTCGGCTTTTTATATTTATACACGTGTTGGCAAGCTTCTTCTTATACCGAACGCGCCTAGCCGTAGAATTCCAAGGTAATCTGGGTGAGCTTTTTTTTTTTTCCTTTTTTTTTCTCTTTTTTTTTTTTTTTTTTTTTTGCTTTTACTCCAGGGGGAGATTTAACGAGCCGAAATCGCACGACTTGGGTATACGATCTTGGGCAAGAAAGAGTGAGAAAGAGATAGTCAAGTTGGCAAAGCAATGGTTAACTCATCCGTCCCGTTCTGGACGAACGATCATCGGGGGGTGGTGAAAGTTCTTGTAAGAATTGAGAGAGAGGTAGGAAAAATATGTACATATCGAAAACGTGTATTGGAGTTCGATTGAGAAATTGGGAAAAATTCCAACAGACGTCTAGATATGTATGTACATACCTACTAGGTATATGATTGAAAAAGTTTTCCAAGCTTCTGCTCTGTTCGTTCTGAAATTTCCATTTCATTCTTGGCGAAATCATCTTCTCTGACATTTCGGTGACCGAAGGTGGAAAACGGTCAGCGCGATCTATGAAAATTCTTGGGCTCTTCGCCTAACCTGACATTTAAATGTTAACATTTGCTACTTTTATCCTTTTTTTTTTTTTTTTTTTCCTCCTTTTTAAATCGAATTATAGCTACGGTGCGCAGACACGGATACAGACCGTTGAACCAGCGAGGCCAAAGAATTTCCTGGAGCTCGCTAACCGTGAACCCCGATTAATGAAAAAAATCAACTTCATAATTCGCCGGATTGATTCCGCTCCGATAACGTCGTCGTTCTGCGACTACCCGGACCCAACCACGGGGTAGAAAAGCTGTGAAAGGCCACGGAACGATTTCTGCTTTAGTTAATAACCCCGAAGATATCGAAAACGTGAGGATTTATGCCGTTAGTGTCCGAGTCGAAGTCGGAAAGTTTTATCCTCTATAGGATCGCAAGCTTAGCGATCAAAGTATATATTTTGGAACAGGACATTATCGTTATAATTCGTAGCCGCTTTTCGCGATATATGAAAAATGGAAAAAACTGTGTCTCGTCACTTCTGGGAACGTTTTTGTATACCCAGAATTCTTTTTCCAAGAATCAAAAGTAACCCTGAGTCTGATTTCAGGTGAAAAAGCTTTCGTCGGCAGAGGGGGTCGAGCTTCTCTTTGTCTTCCACTAGGCGTTAACGAAGAAGAAAAAGAAAAAAAAAAAAAAAAAAAAAGAGATGAGTAGGGGGGTTGGTTCCTCCCTCTTATCAAAGATAACAATAATGGTAATAATAATAATGATAATAATAATAATAATAATCGACAGGTCGAAAAAAAAAAACGACCCAGTTTTACTGATATCGGCTCTCTGCACCGATGAAAAAGATGCCGGTTCTCAGTGTATAATCAGAAATCACAGCTTGTAAGCTCGCGTCGTTAGTGGTCCCGGGTGGGCTGCTTCCATCCTTGAAGCTCAAAAAGCTCGAACGTTGGCTGACGAGCCTCCCGTTGTCCCGCATCTCAATCGCCCTCTTCTCGTTTTTCGCGCGTCTTTGCCCTATTTCAACCCCCACGGCAGACGCCGTACGTATCCATCCACCCCCGTTTCAGATTTCGTTTTCGTTTTCGTTTTTCAAGCGGGCAAACTTCCAGCAGCAATGACAAATTATTATCTTCATCCCCCCCCCCCCCCCCCCCCCCCGTAGGGGAGGGATATAAAAAATGACAAAACGTTTGAAATGCCGTTTCCTGATGGCTCCTTGGTGGGCTAAGGTATCTTGAGACTCGAACCAGGATGAAGAACCTGATGGTTAACTGTTGGGAGAACATCAGGACGATTTGGTCCACAAAGGACCTTATGACTTTCACCGGACGGTAAAGATAATGCAAATATAGTAGTACGCGGGGTGTCGGCTGTTGGGAGTAAATCAAACCTGGGACCTCGGAGAGAGGTAGGCAGCAGTAGCCCAGGGCTCGAACGGAAGTAGGGAATGTGATCTATGGACACCTCGGTGCTTCCGCCCAAAAATCTGTTATATATTACACTTAGCGACTGAGTCGGTGAGCTGGGGCTACAGGGGATGGGTGGTGGGTCTGGGTTTAACGTCGTCTGGGCTACCACCCTCGTTTCTGGCCCGTTTTCCACCCTTGCCTACCTCTCGGTTCTTCATCCCCTAGCTCCTCTTCCTCTTTGGAACGATGGCACTGGATGGCGGTAACTGTGGGATTACTCCGAAAGGAAACTTTAATTGCGTTTTCCCCTGTCCGCGAGGTCCATGGTGGGTACAGGGTACAGCCCATTGGGAATAAATCAACCGTGTATATCGTGCCCTGTGACCTTCGCAACACATTTTACCGAGAATTATTCACCAAAAAACCTAAATTTGGCCCTGAGAGTTCCGTCAAGCGAACTTTTCATCGTCAGCAAAATTCTACATGATTTTATGATCACTGTAATTCCTCTGTCTTCTGGAGAAACGAAGGTCTGAATATTTGTCTGTCGTCTTTATCCTGATTTTGATTCGTCCTTGAAAGATCTTGGGTAATAAATATCCAATGATTTATTTCTCTCGTCTTATGTTTTATTGAGTTTTCAGTGAAACTGGCCATTACGTATCGAGAGGGGCACTTGAATATTCATAAAGATTTTCAAATTTGTCAAGTTGTCTCGTTGTCTCCGTTGAAGTATATATGTGAATTGGGATAAAGAAAGGAGGTCCGGTCCAATTGATCGGTACCTTTGATCCGGTCTTTTGATCTCTACGGGATTGAGTGGCATTTTCAAGTCGAGTTTTTTTTTCGCAATATATATTTCCGGTTGAACGGAAAGATTCTTTCCATGGAAATGAAGGAAAAAACGAATTTCATCAACTGTTCGCAAACTGCAAACTCGTTTCAGGATTTTCGTCTACCAGTTTGTAATTGAATGATGAAAAATCTTGACGGATCATTCGCCTTTGGGAAAAGTAAACGTGGCGTTGGGCAAAATGGCGAAGCAACCGGATGGCAGGATGCCTAAAAGTAAGTAAGTAAGTAAGTAAGTAAGTAAGGAAGGAAGGAAGGAAGGAAGCAAAGTAATTTAGTTACCCCCACGTTAACTCGACTAAGCCGCTAATAAGGTTCTGGTAATACCTTGATCTTGCGAACCCACCACGATCCATAGATAAGGATATTCCCCCCCATCCCTCTTTCATATTTCTCTCAACGTGTTCGTGCGTATAAATATGATGGCTGCAGAGAAAATTGATAAGCTTCCTACGGGCGCAGTTCTGGACCCGGGATTAATCAAGCTCCATATTCCAGGCGGCCAGCCCTCATTCTTCGTCCTGCAGGTCCTTTGGTATAACACAAACGTATGGAGCCGGAGAAGAGAAGGTTGTGAAATCGAAGATCGTAATTGAGTAACGGGTTTATCAAAGCGAATGGAATTGGAAAGAATGTGTGCAGTAGGTACGTTGAACGTCCAGGACATGTTCCTGCGGTATTTCTCCCCGTTTATGTGCCCAGTAGGCAGTTAAGCGGAGGTGATTCCTCTGCTGCGGGTGAGGTTACGAAATAAGTTTTTAATTAAAATTTTTCACAGGGATGAATAACGGTATGTAAAATCTAACCGAATATCATTACACCCTTCTGGCTATTCAATCGCCAAACAGTGTAAATTCAAACGAACTCCTTTCTAGTCAAATCCGATCGATCTCATCGATCCGCCACTTCCGGTCCCGTGATTCAACTCGCAAATTTTTATCAAGTATCTTTATACTCGCCTCGAGTTACCTTCGATACCCTTCGAGGCACCTTAGTATATCTGTACAAAAAAAAAATTTCAGACAAGGTGGCTGAAGCCACCCCTCGCGAATAAGCTGTCTGTCAAAAGAGCCAAAGGGCGAAGTATACTCTTGAATCTTCGCACTTGCAAACCACGCGGTTATATACTGACATTTTACCCCGTGGGTTTTTTTACCAACCTTAGATTATTTATTCAGCAGGCATTTTCCCTGCGTACGGTCACGGGGCTTTTTTTTTCACACCAAGTTATTCCTACTTACGAACCGACCTGCTAAGTGGACTGGCTCTTGGAGGAGGCCAGCATTAAGGGTAACAGGGAAACCCTGTATCCATCAATTCTCAATTAACGTTTATAACGATCCTCGGTTGTTTTGGGAGAAAATAGTGCATCGGATATCCAGCAGCCTTCGAGAAACTGATGATTCATTCAACCAACCGTTATCGATCCTACTCGTCAGCCAGTCACTCGTCAGTCGTCGTCACACCTTGAATATTCACAGATCCGTCTAGCCAGACGAAGAGTCTAGAGACGATCTCATCTAGGATTATTAATGGATGGAGGGATACTTTCTGGGTTGCAGAAGCTTCCAAATCGAGTCTGGACCCCGTTTTGACGAATGCAACAGAGGCCAAGTCCGAGAATGACAAAAGTGCGAAACTGGGTAACTGAAAGTTTGACTAAAATCGACTGCTTAAAGTTTACTTTTAAAAGTAGCCCCCGGACTTCCCGCAGACGGAGGGTAATTTTGGGGTGACGAGGATGGCGTTTTATGGGTCCTGAAAACGTATCAATTCCCTGGAAGGTTTAGGACCTGGCAAGGAACGCGCCTCGCTTGACGTAACGTCGATAATCTTGTTCCCCGTCAAAACACGCCCTTTCCAACTACCCTCTCCGGGGTAGCATCCCTCGTCCTGAACGGGCTGATCCTACACTCTGGCAACTCTACTACAGTAGCCGGTGTAAATGCAGCGGAAAAAGGACACGGTCCAAGTATTCTCAGACGTTCATTCACGGGCTGGTCTGGCTGCTGCAGGTAACCTGAAGATACTGCAAATTGGCCTTCCTCCCTGCAGCCGCCCTGAACTTCCCGGGCACCGGATGGCCTGGCACGAATTTGATCCCAGCAAATACTTGACTTGAGCCTGATATGTGGCCTGATACGGAACCGGGGATGAATACCGTATGCGGTATGAGTGGAGAAGGTAGGTTTTTCGCTCCAATAAATTAATTGGAACCGTACGAAGGTGGAGTTGGTACCAAGATCTGGGGAGGGCCCTTCTGCACATATTGATTCACGTTTTAATGAGTCAGTGGCCCGTTTCACAACGGACTATATTATATATATATATCCACGCTTTAATTTTATTTATCAAGGACAAAATTGCAACCCTGGAAAACTTGGACTTTTTTCTTCCAATTCGAAAACACCAAGTGGAATTCAACCTGCGAATCGATTCGATTCGATCTCTTGAATCTTCGCACCCTCTGCCTCCTCAGTTTCATCCTCGACGTGCTGCAAGTGGCGAGTACTTGGAGATGGTTTGTGTGCTGGTGTAGTTTTGATGGGAGATTTCTATACTATGCGTGCATGGACACTGCCAACTCACAATCAAACTTTAACAACCCTACGCGTAGCTCGATTGTCTGCTTTTACCACACAACGTGTCCAAGAATTTATCCCTTGGGATGCTGAGGAGACAATGGAAACTACTATCTGCCAGTTACTGCGCAAACTATAATAGTACCTTACGGAAACACCAGTCGCTTACAACGCCGATAGAACCATCCCCAACATTCCAACTATTGTTAAATGAAATGAAATCAGATGGAAAACCGACACACGATACTTTACCCAATTTTCACTTCAGGGTATCCATCCACAGCCTCATATTTTCTGCGGTAGCATTCGACTGATCCAAATGTCTCAACTCAATGTCACAATGTCCAAGCAGCAACCATTGACGTCTTTTCAACTTTCCTGATGATCTACTGTTCCCAGACACTACCCTCGAAGTAGCTTAACCAAGAAGTGGACGAAATTGATTATCAAAGTCCAAGATGATCCGGTGATGGTACTTCTTTCGATTACCATTGAGATCCATCAGGAATGACTTTCCTTATTCTTTCTCAGTTTTCCTCCCTCTTTATGTACAACATTTGGTTCTAGAAAGCAGTGGGCAATCAAAAGACCAGCTTCGAGATTGATGGTTGGACCGCCGCCACGAAGCTCAGCGAACCTTTTCAACAACCAGGTTCCTCCGTCCACTGTGGACATGACTATCAGAGTACTATGGAGACGTCCAGGATTTCGGTTGTCGGCTGGTAGTTTCACTGAACGGAAGGGAATATTTTGCCTTTTTATTTTCCGCTAAGTGGTTACTACTTCGAAACGGAAGGGATTCTATGTGGCGAAAGTCCGCCTTTCGTTCACCGGGGGGCACCGGGATATTCACGGACAATTTGTCATCCCTTTCGCTACTTTCACGCTCCAAATTTTTTTACGCAAGATTTTTCGTATCTCTTTTCATTACTCGATCGTCTGGTTATTTATTTATTTTTTTTTTCTTTCTTTCTTTTTTTTTGTTTTTGGCTTTTTATTTTCTTGATGAAACGGAGAAGTTGAATTGAATTACGGATATTTTTTTCTCGTCTCAATCTCTTGAGATCCATCAAGATTCGTTCGTGTTTCAAGATTACCGTCAGTCTCAAAAAGGATTTGGCAAATTCTGTTGCGCTTAATCCCGCCGACATCTCGGGCTTCGCTACCTCCCCTGATCGATCCTACGAATCCCTAATTCTAATAAGTCTTTCCCTGCCAAATCCCGAATTGGCAATCAGTTGTGATTGATCTTCCTGGTTGGTACATTCCGTTTTATAAATTCGAGTCTCTCTTACTCCCCTCTTTTTACGATACATTTCTTCAAATAAAACTCAACAGTCCAACGAAATATCACTGGCCAACCCCAATATCCGGTTCCCATATCAATCCACCACGTGATCTTGAACGATTTTCCATTGAAAAGGGATGCGGAATTTTGCTGAAAATTCTAAACCCTTACCAACACAAGAGGAATGATTATCGATCCTTCCGCTTGCGGAGGGGTTGGGATCAAAAAATTACTTCGAAACTCGACCAGGGCCTGAATTCGCAGATCATTTACCATATAGTTGGCTATGTATGTTTCCTGAGGTTGTGTATATAAAAACGTTGGATATCTAATTCGAAAAGTTATATTATAATTCCTGGACCGCGTTTATAGCCGAGTATGTAAAAGTTGAGTTGAATAACCTGTTGCGGTTATGCTGCATAATGAAGCAGTGCATGATCCATAGGGTTGGAATTTCGTCTGGGGTAAATTGTGCACGTATAAGAGGATAACGGAATAACCTTCAAGCTGGCCGGTAGTGCAACGAAGCATATGACGTGGGTTGGATGTGCCATCGAAGCTTCAAATAGTTAACTAAACTGTTGAACAATCCGCGGTCGCGCCACCATACCCTTGCCATCATCACCTCTTCGAACAACCGTCTATTTCATCCGCCATGCCATACCCCACGTCGAATATACTTGGCGCAATGCGCGTTTTCCACCACGTGTTTAAAAGCCCAGACAGTATACTATAGTGGCGTCTCGCCAGGAACGTGAACATCTAGTTATACCTACAAGGTCTCCACATCCCCGGGAATACCAAACGTCGAAATCCCTGTCTGGTAAAATTTTCCTTAGGGTTAATTTTCATTGGAAAACACCAAAGACCCGGTTCAAAGGATTTTTCGTTTTCCCAGACTCAAGATCGTCAAAAATGATCGAAAAAGATCAAAAGTTCTTCAGCAGTGAAGGACATTCTCAAGGTCGACAAAGGGGCTGGGGAATTATCGCCTTGAACCGATTTCGAAAGGAATTCTTGGCCGTTCCGTCCTTTGGTTTAAAGGAATTATCTTCGAGCCAGGAGATGGTGCAGTGATCAGTTTCAGGATCAGATCTAGGGTAGAATGAAAGCTCTGTTCTTCGTTGCGGAAGGATTCAAGAAACTGCGATTCAGGATCTCGTTTCTTCTTCACCACCCGCGAAGGAAAAAGTCCTTGGAACTGGTTTTTTTACGAGCGGATTCCAGAAAATCGCAGAGAAATAATAGAGAGGCTGAAAAAAAAAGGAGGAACATCTCAGCTGTTACAGCTTTTCATGAGTCCTTGTTTTTTTTTTGTTTTTTTTTTTTTGTTTCTCTCTCTTCTTTTCTTTTTCATTTGGTTCCGGTGTTGTTTCGAATCGAGATTTGACAAAATTAAAAGAAGTCGAGTCCAGATCTTTTCCCATCTTTCTCTCTCTCTCTCTATCTCTCTGAGAATTGTTATTACCCGTCTCCAAGGATTTGCTCCTTTCGTGGGTTCAATTCCCGAACGTCTTCGTAATCATTTTCAATTTATTCCGTCACCCAGGATCCAGGAACCTTATACTGGATCCAACTCTCTCCCTCATCCCTTTCTTTTCGTACCTTCGCCCCTCTCAGTAGCCGTTTCTCGTTCTACAGCCCTCTCTAAATTAAATCCACCATATCAGACGCGTTTTATTTAATCAGGACCTTGCGCCTCGCCCTACCACAAGAAGAAAAAAAAAAAAAAAAAAAAAACCTCGGCCTCTAAACCGTTTATCCGAACCGATCCCAGACCGATCGCCTCCACGCCTTCATTTTCGTCTCCCGAGAATAAAAAAAAAAAAAAAACAAAAAGAAAAACAAAAAAAAATACAACTAAAGGCTTTTGAAAATTTTCACAATGTCCTTGAAATATGAAGAGAAGACGTTTTTGTTTGGACTGATTAGCCCCTAAGAAAAGGATCCGTGACTTGGCTGTTCAATTCGCCATTGACAAATGATCTTATTAAAAGATTAAGTTCAGGGATGTATTTCGGAAGGGTAGTAGTGGGGTGGTTTTTGTATCCAGGCTGAATATTATCCTTTCTTCGAAACAGTGATGGCCCGAGTTTCACTTTCATCATCTAAAGTTATGACAAACTTACTTAGGTTAGTATACCTCACAGGGTACTTGGGTGACTCGTCTTTCTTGGTCCTGGATGGTTTCAACCCTGGGATTCTATCTCATCAAACGCGCAATCGTCGTCGCAAAGAGAGAGAGTGAGAGAGAGAAAGAGAGAGAAAGAGAGATTATGAATAGATGAAGAAGACGAGAGATTAAAAAAGGTTGTTGCCGGATAAACGGCCAGCTTCTAATTAATGCTAATTAAAGGCAGGAGGATTTTGACCCTTTCGTAAATGGAAGGAATCTCTAGCTCCTTTGAGGGTCGACTCCCCCCCACTCTTCACTTCTCTTCATTTCTCTCATCTCTTCTTCTCTTCTCTTTTCTTCTCTTTTCTTCTCTTAAAACGCGAGGACATAGCGATCTGTATCTTGAGATTTGAAATTAACAGGATTCCGTTTGAGATATATCTTTAAAAGATGAGTCGTCTCGACCAGAATACACTTCTTCAGTAGTAGGTACGCTATGATTCCTCGAGGTTTAAGTGGTACTGCCCAAACCATTCGATTTCAGTCCAACCTGCTCTAACAGACCCAACGTTGGGCTCAGCGTGCGGCAGCCTCCTCCCCGGTACAGAAGAGAAAAAAACAATTTTTTTTCTTTTTTTTTTCCTCATTCCGGACCGAGAGTGATTAATGCTCGGCCCCCTCCCCCCCCCCCCCCCCTTTGCAGCTGCTCGGTGACGTTTATTACTTAAATTACTAACAATAAGGCGTTAAACGAACACTCGGTACCGACTTCGCCCTCTGCCCGAGTTTCGCATGGTATATATATATGTATATAAATATGTATATATAGATATAGAGACGTACACTATGCGCAATAATTTCCAAAACCAATACCGTTAATTATTTTAAGCTTCGGGTAATTCCGAGCCCCCCCCCCCCCCTACATTCTATGCCCCCCAGTTTCCTGGACCGTTAAAAGGCGATTCGTTTGCCGTTCCGCGCTACCCCCTAGGCGATTTTAACGGCGTCGAGGGAATCGCTTTTCCCACTGGAGGGTGTAAAAAAGCTCGGTTCTGTATTTTCGGCTTTTTCGCTCTCTTTTTTTTTTTTTTTATTTTTACAATTTTTTCTGCACAGGGTGTTCAGGAAATGATACTCGATCGAAATTAGTGTAATTTTCATGACCTGCAATAAGAAGAATAAGCAGAAATTTCTGAATCACGGTCCCAAATCGTAGTCAACCTAGATTAAAAAAATTAGATTTTTTCGTATCGCTTCACTTTTCATAACATGGACAACGAAAATTTCGAAAGAAGCTATACATTCTCGAGCATCGAAAGGGTTGACCCTTTTCTTTGGGGTCTTTGGATTGTGGATACTTTGGAATTCGCTTTCGGAAAGCTGAAAAGAAAACATAGAGTTAGCAGCAGCAGTGGGGGGGATGAAGTTTGGGAAAAGTTTGAAAAGTTGAGTGAACCGAGTCCTGAGGGGATATTGGAGGAATGAGGTAAAATTTTGTTCAGGGATGCAGGTTGTCCTTACAGGACGAATTGAATAGTGAATAGATATTAGATCGTTGAGGGGTTAGTTTCTTTGTGCTTTTTTGCGGCGTAGATTTTCATCCCCTTTGGTCCTACGATGATAATAACTCGGGGTTGAATTTTCGTGGATATAAACGACGTCTCATCCACGGGTCGGGGTAGGTACCTATACTATAATATGACTATGCGGATGGTAAACGCGTTATTAGAAATTTTTTTTTTTTTTTTTCTTTCACCCTATGTATGGTGGATAGACGGGCATATCTAACGGGGAGGAATTAGCCCCGGCGACAATGCCCCAGACTGCAGTTATTACCTCGTCTTCAACCAACGGACCATCCATCATCCCCAAAAGGCTTCGTTCTCTCCTTTGCGGGGTCTGATATTATCATAATATCATTTTTGATCCTCAAGAGCTATACCTGCCCTGCAGGATGAAGCTTCGGCCTAGAAGCGAAAGCTCGACTTTTTTTTTTCTTATAGCCAATAACTTTCTATCGTAGCTTCGGGAGGTTAATGTGCTTGCAAGACTCGACGGAAAATATGTTGTTGTTTTTTTTTTTTTAATTTTTGTCTCTTTTTTACCGATTTTCATTTTGTAACGTTCTAGTCAAACTCCGGCAACAAGAATAAGATGAGGTAGAATAAGAAGAAGAGATTTTTCAATTTTCTTACACATCCCAAAGAGGGAAAAGGAGGAAAAAAGAAACTGGGAAAAACCGAGCGTTTAATATCGCAGGTTAAAGTGCGGAGCTTTTATACCTAAGACGAAAAATTGTTGGTTACTCGTTGGTATATATCTTGGGCTTTAGAAGAACTTCGAAAAGCCCCGTTGCACTTCCGGGTATTACCCACGCGCATACCGTTTCTCAGGTTTTGCATTCTCAATGAGAAAATATCGCGACGTGTCTTAATACCGGGAGCTTTTATCGTCACTTTTTCTTTCAAATTTGTACTCCTCTTTTAACTTCCGTTCAAAAAGACGCTAGGATCTCCAAAAACTATCAAAATAGTATCAAAAGTTGGCTATGAACTTTAACACGAATTCTGCAGATTTTCATATCCTCCAGAAAAAGAGTCTCTCAAAAAAGCTCACATTTTTCAATTTTCTTCACCGTTTTCGATTTCGAGAGATTTTACGATCACTGCCGAGTGACAAATTCTGCAATTTTTCGTTCCGATTCGATGACAACTACCCGATCTTGCCCCGTTATGTATGCGATGCTTCAATTGGATGAGATCGATGAAGAATTATTACAAATTTTTGGATTTTAATTGACGAAAACGAACCCCTGAATGTTTTGCAAATGAATTATCTCTAGACCTATTCTGGATTTCATTTCTGGTTGTACACTTCGAATGCCGACCGTTGAACGGAGGTTAACTGACCGCTGGTCAGCCAGAGACCCACGTCCTCGTTGGTGGTGTGAAATACTAGCTGGCCAGGGTCCAAGCTCATACGTTACTTCTGGTCATACGCGAAGCCCACCCACCCACCCACCTCCTCCCCCAAATGGGGTGGTTTTATTTTTTATTCTTATTTTACTTTTTCTTCTTTATACTCGTTTTTCTCCCTCGGTCCAGTTCTTCGTCATGGCGCAGCGCTTGTAGCAGCAGAAGAGGAAAGAGGTCCGCGGTTGTTCGGGTTGGTCAGTTTGATCTACAGTCACATAATCCACCTTCGTCTCATAGCACACAGGCTTTAGAGATGGGAAAAGTAAGAAAAATTTTGATAATTTACTATAGTTTAGAACGAACGGTAGGTATCTTATTATAACTGTTACACGAATTATTACCACCTGCATTAAACAGCGAGCTCAGATAATCCCGGAAACCTCCCAGTGCCAACTGATACTGTAATATATGTACTGCCGGAGGGGAATTATTCGTTCTTGAAATCCGGGTATCGAGTTTTTGTACAGTCTGAATTTTCCCGAAATTAGTTCAGAAAAGGTATATAGCAAAAAAAAAAAAAAAAATATCTGAACACCGATAGTGCACTTTTTATTGGTTTCTAACAATCGGATGGTCGATCAGCACTACTATCTGCATTTTTTCTGTTTCGAAAATTCCAAAGATACTGTCAAGGTGTAATTTTCACGCCGTATCCAATGCTTTTAGTTCGCTCGGAAAAAATTTACAAAGTTGAAAATCAGTCCTGGGAAAGCCTGGAAAGTTGAGAAAAAAAAATATAAAAATCTAGCAAGATGAAATGTACGAGGGTTTTTCGGTAGGTTTTCACCCCAAAGACCCAAAATCGACTACATGAAATTTTTTTACAATATAAAGCGATTTTAAATAATCTGAGATAGTTTTCTCAGACGCCTATCCCGCAATTTTCATTTTTTCGAGGATCCAAAAAATCACAACGTCGCGAAATTTCACGCCAAATCTAACGAGCACGGACCCGTTATCGTAGCACTTTCCGTTCGCTCGGAAAAAAATGTCTAAGTCGAAAGTTGGTTACTGCAGTAAAAAAAAAAAAACAGGCTATCGGTGAAAATAATTCAAAGACGCTTTGGATTGTACGGATCACAATCGTCTCTTTCTAATGCCAGGAACAGTTCAAAATTCAATTTCGAGTAATCAGGTTGTCTAAAAATTTCCAAAAATCTTACCACGAGTTCTCGATATCGGCTATAAAGTTATCAAAATCAATGCCAAGGCAACTGTAGACAAATGATTGGACTCAGTTATCAACAGCATCGATAAAACAAAAGGATGGGAAATTAGTGCGGTTGAGGTTCATCATATTTTATTGCCACAGCTGAAAGCTCATTGTTTATCATTTTTTTTTTTTTCTTTTTATGGGTATCAGCCGATTGGAGGTGATAACCCGAATTTTGCTGCAGTCTTGGAAATCTAGTTAGTTATTAATTTAGTGGCCCTTTTAATTTTTCCCGTGTTTCTAAGGAGTAACTGCCCTTCAGAGTCCGGCGGATAAGTTGAACCGAATCGTTTATATATATGAATACGATGGCGATAAATTTACCCGTGGAAAATCGCGGCTTGATTAGATCGTACCGAGATTTGACCCCCGGGTAACGTGACTAGATGGACGAAACTGATTAGTCGTTATACTAGTCGTATAACTCCGCGAAACCACCCGTGCCGTATAGTCGCAAACCTGTCCTTCATTTAACTCGTAAAGTGCGACAATGAGGGTGGAAATTTGCCCCCGGCGGGTAATACCAATTTCTCACACACCGTGGCTAAGACCCGCGGTGATAATTAACACCATAAAATATATCCGGGTCCAGCAATCGAACAAAAATTTCCAATTTTTATCATTTTGTAACGTACTACGTCGTATAGCAAAAGCTGAGAAATCATATGTGAGATAAAATTAAAACGATTTTTCGGCTTCGTTTTTTGACGATTTTTTTGGGCGATTGGGATCTGAATCGCCTCCGCTTCTTCAAGAAAATGTTTTTATTTTATGTATGGTGAAAATTTTTTTGAGCAGTAATGAAATTTCGAATTTCATAAGCTCGAAAGGCACGAATTCTGAATTTTTACATTACCGACTCAGAGTTTTCAGAAAGATTATTTTCCCGGAAATCTACGTAGCCAATTTGAAAGCTGAAGATCCGAAAGTTTACCACGTTTGGACTTTCTGATTTTTTAAATTTCGGATCTTTGAGCTGTCTGCATTTCGACTTTTCGAAATTTGAATTATATAAGTTCTGAACTCTATTTAAACGTTACTAGAAAATCAGAACTTTAATCCCACCCAAAATTTTTCGCCTCATTTCAATTCAGATTTGAATCTTTGTCAAAAATAATTTCAATATCAATTTTCTCATGGGGGTCTATTTATCTCTCGGACATTTTTCACCCCTTCCGCGATGTTGCAGTGGCCTGATGGATACCCGGGTTACACTTTGTTTTTATTTTTCCTACACGTTATCTGCACTGCACGCGTCTCGGGGTCGTTTTATCCCAGGAGGCAACTTTGCGCATGAGTTATTCATCCCTCGGTTAGATATTTATAGAATTTAAATGTTTCAAATCGATATCTGCACCGAGAAAACGCAAAAAAATAAAAATAAAAAAATATAATACAAGCGCAAAGAAAGCCAAGAACTCGAGCAAAGAATAAAATTTAAGCACCAAAGGGATGAAGAAATAAAAATACGGACTTAAGTCTCGCCTGTAATTGTTTCAGTGGACTAAGAAAATGAAAGAAATGAAAGAAAAAAAAAATTATTCACAAGCCGGAAGTGATCCCTGGATTCCAAGTGACCATCCCAAACGATTCGTTATTTTTGCGAAAGAGTAAAAATGTTCGATGGGCAAAGGGAAAAAAATAAAAATAAAATAAAAAAATTGAAAGACTGTAGGTAGCGCTGGCTGCAAACGTTCGAAATTTTTATTTCGGTTTGGTAATACGTGAGCCTAATTAACCACGAGGGTTGAGGGCTTTCCTGTGCCGGACATTTGGATAAAAAAAAAAAAAAAAAAAAATTTCCCCGTCTCTTTTACTTTATCTCTTTCTTTCTCATTTCAACCTACAGAAAAACAATACGAGCCGCAGTCTACCGAGTGTTACTATGGCGTATACATGGTCCTTGCCTTAACAAGGTCCGTGTTTAGTTTAGACCGGCGGTCAGGCGGGCAGGACCTGCGGCCGGACATCGCCGCGGTGCGTGTTAATTATTTTTACCAAATTCCCGACTCTTGCGCTTTGACCGTTAAAAAACTACTAAAGAAATACGCGAAATTCTTTCTCAGCTCTTATATCCTTACCCAACGATTACGTAAACCCTTTTATTATCACTATCAACGATTCACCAGAATCATACCTCGAGTCATTCAGAATCCCTTAAATATCATGAAATTCCAAGGGGTGGGTTTTGCCTTTTGATTCTTTCAATTCGCATCATCCAGTCCGATGTAAGAAATCGGAGGGTTCGTTGGTCAGGGGCGAAAAAGACAAAAAATAAAAAAAAAAAAAAACAGAAAGTCAAGAATGACGAAGACATAAAAATATCATCATGTGTTCGACTGGTCCTTATAAGTCGTCCATGTCCTTAAGGAGCCGACACAGGTTAAGCATAGGTGAATATTTCGGCTGGTCCGCAACAGAATGCGGTTTTAGGATCGAGTTTTTAACCCGTGGCTAATTTCGTTTGACGGTATAAAGGATCAGCGAGCCACGGGTACCATCCGAAGAAAGTCGATCCTGCAGGATCAGACGCACGCGATCTGTTACAAAAATTATCTCGATGTGAGTTTCGTATGCTCCTGGAGGCTCAGGACCACGAAATCATCTCGGATCACGTCCAGGTAGGTAGAGAAGGTGGAGGTAGGTACTTAGTTTCATTCGAAGG
The DNA here is from genome assembly GCA_963989295.1 of Ametastegia equiseti. Taxonomy (NCBI): domain Eukaryota; kingdom Metazoa; phylum Arthropoda; class Insecta; order Hymenoptera; family Tenthredinidae; genus Ametastegia; species Ametastegia equiseti. The sequence goes on from OZ022400.1 coordinate 5,528,438, forward strand.
ATGATCGTTAATCAATCAAGCCCCCGGTCTTATAAGAGAGAAAATATCCAGCGGTCTCGAATGAGGAAGCGAGACGATGCTGGACCAATAAATATTTTTCTTGCTCGTAGCGAGGGAAGAAAGGCTCAAGGCCCGATTGGTTAGGACGAAACGTTTCCGAGTATACAACAAGGGAAAAACTACCCCCATCTTCACATTGATCGGTGACTGATGGATCACCTAATTCTCAGTGCATACTAATCGGGCGTTTTAAATCTTTCGTCCAAAAATTTCACCGTGTGTAATGTGCGGCTGAAATTTCTGGGATCCGTCAGTCCATTCGTTCGTTCGTTCGTTCGTTCGTTCGTTGATTCATTCGTTTGAGAAGAGAAAAGGGGAACGTTGGTTCTGCCGGATTTCATTCCGCTTGTTTTAACCCCGGACTGGGTTGCATCGCCGTCAGTAAATCGTTGGATTTAAAGTTAAAAGGAAAGCTCAGCTTTTCGACGCTCTAATCTTTGGTTATTTGTATAACATTCGGATTTCGTCGTTATCGTGGGCCAATGAATTTAGGATGGATCCCCCGGCGTGGCTTCCCTTTAACCATTTTTTATCGTGGGATTACCTACGTTTCAGAATACACGCAAATTCAATCAGAATTTATTCACGTTAGCCCGGCACCTGGATCGTCCGATTCTCAATCAAAAACCGAGACGATTTTCTTCAAACAAAATATTCGAGGCTCTTCTCGTTCCTGATTTACACCGATTTCAAAATCGACCAATCACCGTTCGCCAACGACCGTAACGCCTCTGGCGGCGTCCGACGGTAGCTCGACTGCGATTGGTCGGATCTTGAAATCACTGTAATTCGGAAAGTACACGAGCCTCGACTATCGCGTTTCGAATTAATCGCCTCAGTTTTTAGCTAGTAATTCACTACAAATTATTATAAAATGAGTCCAGTTCACGCCTTGATCGTTTGTTCACGTTAATTAAAACGCGTAATTACTTTTGTTCGAGGGCTGCTAGCTCGTCCAAGAATATACCTGCCTCTAGCTCTTAACGAACAATAAAAGTAGGTGCTGGTAGTGACGCAATTATTCGTCGCATTTCCTGCACCTCCAGACCGAAGAGAGTACATTATACACTTTGTAAAGCTGTTTGCAATGGATCCTGCAGCGGTTCTGTTAATTGACGATAAAAATTCCTTTCGCCACTGCGAGGCTTTTCTAACCGCCTATGTACATGCTACAAACTGGCTTGGGATTGGCAGGGTGTTGGTGCCAAAGCTGCCAATACTGACAGCTGCCAAGTGCCAAGCTTTGCCTAAGTCAAAATCAATCTTGGGACAATTCTGGGTCGTTCACCATATTAGTTCAGTGTATTCCCAGTACAGAACTGACTTCCGGCTGATCCTCATGTATGTTCACTTGTCAGTACTAGTAATCAGCAGTGGCCCAACGTTGGGCTAATAATTTATTTGTACTGGGCCAATATTACCCAACGAAGTTTGACAGTTGAGGTAGTGCCAATTCCGTGGCATGTGTGGGTAGATCTGGCAATAGTCCGGTATTCGTTATGACCCGAGTGGTTTTTTGGGAAACATTTGCCACGCCGCGGGTCTAAGATCCGAATATAAACCACTGAGGAAGTAGTTCGGGGAAGTGGTTTAGGGTTATCGTGAAACGAGGTACATTCACGGTGTTCAAACAGCGATTTGTATCGTTCGGATTCTCGTTCTGTAACAGTTTTTGCATATCGGTAGCAATAACCGTTACCGCAATTTCTTATATACCACGAACGAGAGGGACGAGAGGTTTATGGCCATCGAGGGAAAAATATCGGACCCTTCGTCTATCTGGAGCTGATTCGTCATAATTCAGTAGTCGAATAAAAATGAGAAAAAAATGAGAGACACCGTGCAATGATAACGCATCGATCGAAAGACCCTCGCTGCTAAGACCAATCCATCGGACACACTCATGTATACCTTATACCTACGCTTACTATCCGAGATTGTAAAGAAGCTATTTCATTCCCTACTGCCATTCGCTAGCCAAGCGATCAAGAAGGTATATAAAACTGTGAATCGAGACGGTTCGTTACACTAAGAGGTTTCTCCAATCGATGCTTTGAACTTAAGTCCCTGTGCAGTGACCAGATACTTGCCCAGAGAAAATTGACAAAACGGAAATAGGTACGTTGGAACTGCAGCGATTCTACTGGACCGTTAACGGATCGCTGCAACATGATTGAAACGTTTGATGATCGCCAGATCGGAAATACGCGCTTTCTAATCCGTAATTTTCAGTCCTAGATTTGACATTGAGGATATAGGATGAAAATCCTTAGGTTTCGATGAGGGATGAGCAGTATGGGCGGTAAGGTTAACGATGGTAAGATGATACACGGTTCCAACGACTAGGCCTCGGGAGTAATCGTCAATTAAGATAATGAATCTCCAAATTGTCATCCGATACCGTGCAGGCTTTTTGGGTTCATGGAAAACTCGGAAGGGAACTTATATATATATGTGCCCACGGTTGGTTCGAGGACCAGAGATGGATTAGGTCGGATCACTTCGCTTGGGCTCTCTTCCTTCGAACTTGAAATTGAGATCAGAGATCATCAATTTGTTTACGCCATCCCGGGGCGCCCTGGGCTTACCGAAACTTAAGCCGTATAGTCGCTATACATAGTATACAGTTTCGTTATCGTTGCCAGTAGCAATTTCTCGAAAATCAGCCTCCTTATTTTCTACCAGCCATGAAAAACAGTTTATCTATTATTTCCAAAAATTTACTCGAATACAAAAACAGACTATTGCGAAAATCTACCTTCAAGACCGTTTTAACCCTTCGAAATGTAGCCGCAACTTGGACCCTGGCCGGGTTTCTGGTCTTGGTATAGAGTCCGTTCGTTCGTACTTCGATCGTTCGTCGACGGTGTTCAGCTCCGGTATTGTTCCACCTTAATAAGGTATTTTAATTGGTCGTTGTTATTATGTTCAGGGTCTAACAGCACCCGTGCAACTTCTGGCCAAGGGTCAAATCCGGACACGACCCTGCAACGGCGGTCTGTTCGGACTCGATTAATTACAGGTGACGAAAGATTTATCGAAGAATCGAAGAACCAGAAGAACAAGAAGAAGAAGAAGAAGGGAATACATGACCGTATTCTCCGTATTTGTCGAAACGATCCGGAATGATACACAGTTAAGTTTAACAGGAATTCAAGGCTTTAGAATTTTTTTAGGGACATTATTAAGCTAACGTTTGAACCGGATAAACGGCTAAAAGTTTCCTAATCTTTGAGATCTCCTCATTTGATGGCAATCAGATTTTCCGCTAGTTTACCCGCAGCTTCTATGCGTATCCAAGTCAAGACCAACCGGTCCATTACTCTCTTTACCGGTTTCTGGAAAATAAAGTTCGAGAGAGCCGTGACGCATAATTTAGTAGCCATTAACGGCTTTGGTTCGTAGACTGGGATTTCGTCCCGAGTCTCCCTGTTCCCCGTTGGGAAGAATTTGCTACCATAAACGTGTAGCACCTAGAACCGGTTGATAAAACCGCCCCATTTTCATCCCTGGAGATTAAAACCTTTCTTGATCCATATTTCCGGCACTCATGGTCTTCCAAATGCTGGGTAGGTACGGACGTGTAACATCAGCAAGTGTCAAGTCATAAACCGTGGCTGATTCTCCCAGCTTCCATTCCAGTAAATGGTCGGGGTCATAACAGTGAGTAGAAATTTTCTAGCCTCTTTTGTTCTACTTGAACAATGGGGGGCCACCAGTAGTGGCGAACAAAGCTTGTAGTGGGTTTTGCGGAGAGGAGTAGTAGCTAAAGAAGTAGAAGAGAAATAAATAGGAAGCGAAAGAAGTAGAAGAAGAAGAAGAAGAAGAAGAAGGTGACCAATCAGGAATAGTCCTCCGAGTCTCTAGGTAGTGTCTAGTTTCACTAGATCGTATTTATGAGGGGCGGTCTGGCCATTTGTCACCACCTACTTCGAGGCTATCTCCAAAGGACTATAGCAGGACTAAATTCCGTGGTAACAACTGCACAGCATTGGAAACCGTACGGTTTGGACATTCGTTCCTCTTCAAAGTATGGGTAGAAATCTGATCTCCAGTCTCTCTCTAATTGAGGTAGATACACCAATTCTTCACCACGCGACTGTAATATACCAATAGCGATGGTAATGCGAGTGACAAACCCGTCTCGCATACTCAACTCGATGTTTACATGCGGTATGTGATGTCTGGATGCATAACCACACGGTTGCCGATTCCGGTACAAGCTGTTCCCCGAAAACGACATGTGGTCATGATGTTCCGACGTTGGTTTATCGTCACAAAATGACAACTCTGAGCCCAGAGAAGGTTTCCCTGATCAGAAATCAACCCTGGCAAAGTGCAATGGAGGAAATTCAACCATGAGATAAGTAAATCGATATGGACTGGACAAGTGACATTCCGTTCATCAAATCGAATGACATGGTGATCGGTAGTCCTGGAGCATGGTAGTGGACAGGTGCGACGTGTAAAGTTGAAATGATATTTACTGGATGAACGCAGATGCTTTGCTCTGGTAATCCTTAACCTTTTGTAACAGCTTGCAGGCGCCCGGTGTAGCATTACAAACGACTCTCTAAGGAGGTGGTTGTTCATCATAACCTCTTTCGTACATCTAGCTTCTCCGTTCTCTGTTCTACTTCCATCTTTCTTTATCATGTGATGAACGAGTTCCCCCGACCTTCGGCAGGACCGAAGACCAGGTCAATTCCAAAGTTTCGAGGAGCTGTTAGTGCCGTTTATTGACCGCGGTGATCAGCGAGGTCTCTGGCTGGTAGCTGCCGGACACCTGGACTGTCCAGCACTGTGAACGCGTAATTCGGTTACCAGAAATCGATGTTGAACGCGACCGTTGTAGGACATCTTTAACACCGATCAGGTTCCCCATCATCATAGAAGAAAAGGAAGACGAGTCTGGGCTCGTCGTCATTTGGAGAACGTTGGAAGGATCCTCAGGTCTGTTCAGTCCTTCGAGCATGTGGACCAAATCCAGCCGAGGACTCACTACGACATCCAGATGTGACATTCGGTCCATTCCGTACCAGTGGAAGGATCATCAGTGACTCTAGCAGCCTTGAAAAATATTGGAATAGGTTTTTGACTGCTGAGAAGCTTCCAGAGAAGCGATTCTTCGACTGGTTATCTTCCGGACCGCTCAGTCGAGCACTTGATGTAAAAAACTCAGTGGAGAATGGAAACCACAAAGGTCCTGATGTATCGAATACGATTTGAAATCGTGTCTAAGAGATAAATCGATCAGCCATCAATCGAAAAAGGAAAATTTTGTGAAAAAGCCACGACGTCCTATCAGGATTCTCGATTCTTCATGCGAAATCAATTAACTATAGCAAACTGAGCTGGGGTAAGATGAATTCGGAATAAAACTGACCGAGCCGATAACTCGCGGGGTGGGATACATGCGAAAGGGAATTAAATATTGAAGTTGAATTGCTGAGGGTTTCGAGAACGTACCGCAAATAACAGATTATCACTCGGCCTCCGATTCTTCGAAGTTCGATATACCGGGGGTGAGGAGGCTGGATATCAATAATTATGAAATATCGACTGCCTGTCACACCCGCCACGCCCTGGCACCCCGCGGCTCACCCTCGAAGATAAACGTGTTAAATTATAGGTAAGAGGGAGACAGACGAACGTGAAATACGATATAACACTGTAGCCCTGGTACCGGTCAGCGTCCATTACCCATCACCACCTCTGAATGGAATAGGACAGATTTGAAAACCACCGATCCCGTCTTGGGGGTGCAAAAATTCGCTAAAATATTCATCCCTTTTTATTTTTTACCGCTTACCCATCCATCCATCCATCCATTACGGAATTAATTTAGTTGAAAGACGCAATTGATCAAGCCGTTAATCTCTGGTCCTAAACTCCCCCCAAGGGTGCAAAGAAAAAAAAAAAAAAAAAAAGAAGAGGGAATAAAAATCCTGGCCTCATTTCGGCGATGATTAAAAACTATGTGGGTTTTAATTCCCGGTGATGGGGGTGAATCAGCGATGATGTAAATTTGCGAGAACTTCAACGTCTACCCAGTTCCAGGGCTGAACCCGCTAATTCATATCTCCTGTCGGAATAATATCCAACTCGTGGCAATCACCGTTGAGCATATTTGCCCGGGATTTGAGAACGAGCACTCTTGACCATGCCAACTAATCCCGGATGTATCAATTCCACGTCTGGTTTGAGACTACGGGGTACTATCATCGCCTATAGGAATGGTTCTCGGGCTTCAGTGACCTTATGCTTGTGCTTCTGGTTCTGGTTCTGGTTCTGTTTCTGCTTCTGCATCACGCTCGCGGAATTGAACGTGGAAAATTGGCCAAGTTGTCGATGGCCGACGGCGACGTTCGTTCTGGGTATGGTATGGTCTGGAGCTCAGGGTTCAAACTGGGGGGGGGGGGGTTGGGAAGTCGTAAAGGTGCGCGTTTGCGCGGCTGTTAAATCGTTTGCACGCCCGGACACCACGTCCATTTACTTACGTGCATATATATACCCAGACGTGTGTTACTACCTACCTATATAGTTGTATGTACCAACAGTCTGGGCCCCGATCGACGACACAAACACACAACACGGTCTACAAGCACACATCTACTTAAGTGTTGAGCGTTCACGGTGCCCCTGACTAACCCATAGGTCGAACGGTCGTACCAAACGGCATTCAAACGATGCTTTAAAGCTCGCCAGACCTTCGGAAGACCAGAATTGATCCCCTTCTCCGAGCAGCTACTTCATCGGATTATTTCTCACCGTCGCCAGGCCCTCAGTCGCCATCGTCGTCGTCATAGTAAAAGACACCCTCTTCTCACTCGTTTTCAGATTTACTAGCATTTTATACGATTCAGACCAAGAACTACACCTGCGTTCCATGTCCCACACACACACACGTCGTATTACCCTGCATTGATCCGCCACGTTCACACCATGTGAGTTGCATGAACGATTGGAACACTTTTTTTTCACCATGAAGAGTCCGGCGCAGTTTGAAAAGACTGACGAGTTTCCTAAGCTGGAATGCCAGAGTATTGCCGGATCTACTCACATGGCACAGAATTGGTACTACCCCAGATGTCAAATTTCATTAGATAATACTGACCCAGTACAAATAAATTATTTGCCCAACGTTGGGGCACTGCTGATGACTAGTACTGACAAGTGATCATACATGAGGCTCAGCCGGAAGTCAGTTCTGTTCTGGGAATACCTACACTGGGCCAATATGTTGGACCGGTATTGACAACCCAAAATTATCCCAACCTTGATTTTGACTCTTGGTAGCTCTTGGTAGCTGTCAGTATCGGTTACTATGGTATCAATACTGTGCCAAAGCCAAAGACAGTACCGAAATCCTACGATTGGAGATAAAAGATGCCAATTGGAACGAAATCCATAAAAATCATGTATCTCTTGATCGTTGGGTGAAGGGTTGACACACTGAAGTCTGGTATCCGGCAATTGGTGATGTCAAAACGTTCCTGGTACATGGATACGGATCACAGATGAGTGACCTACGATCTTCATTCCCTAACACGAGCTCTGGACTAGGGGTAGGTAGGTAGGTAGGTATAGGTAGGTATACGGATGAGGCTTGGGTAACGCGGACCGTCCTAAACACATTAGCGACTAATCTGGTTGTGTCCCCTTCTGGCTGAAAGATCTCGGACGAGGTCCTATCTCGCTCGCACACGCGCCCGTTCCGCTCGCTTATCATTAAATCATTAACTCGTTAGCCCACCCTCGCGTGCCAAGGCTCACAGTTTTTTTTCCCCGCACCCCATTTTCGGCCCCAGTACAGTCCCAGTCCCAGTCCTAGCCATACCAGTACCATTTCAGGTCCCAGGCAGGCTGGCCGAAGACCCGAGTAAATATTTGCCCTCGCTTGCAGATTAGCCAGTTTTGTATAAGTGTCTGATTATCCTCTCGCCACCCGCCTTTCGATGGACACGGAATTTCAAAATTCAAACCCATGATACATACTCATGGGGCTACGGGGCGAGGAACGACCCTATGCTAATGTCATCGTGCAGGGTTACAACTCAATTAACTGATTCTCTTTAACAACGATAACACACGGCCACCATACCTACCTCCCCCCAATGGATTACCGAACGAGGTGTAACCCTCCGAGCAAACATCACAATGATATTACCTACACGTCGATATATATCTGTCCTTACTTTACTTTTTTTAATTCAACCGAACCACTGAATCCTGCTACCCTAATACCGTGAGTAAGTGGAAATGACAATTCATGCTTCTTGGAATATTACTGGTTGAAGAAACCGTGTTGGGTCAGTTTGGGACGGGTTCGAAGTTCCGAACGGCTAAAATTCCGAATTTATTTCAGGTGATTCTGAGTTTCTAGAAACGTTAGAGTTCAGAAGTTGGAAATCCCAAAAGGTCAAAATGCAGACAGCTTGAAGATCCGGAAGTTCGAAACTCAGAATGTCCAAAAATCCACAAATTTAAGGAATGCTCGTGACAAAGCTGTGAAACAGCTTTCGGAATTTTCAACCTCTGACGTTTTTACATTCACAGCTGTTTTTTAGATTGGCTACTTAAGACTTTGACCTTTACCAGCTTTTCAAATTCGGAATTATTCCGTTCCTCCTTACCTTGGAAGCACATCGATGCAAATCATCCTGAAGTAATATAAAAACGTCTCGTGCTTTAAAAATAGTGTATAGAATTAATGAGAGTGTCTGGAAAATTGTTGGACGAAGCTTCGGAAGGTTGTTGACCTTTCGAGACGATCAGTAAGCATGCAGTTACGAGCTTAACATGTTTCCCTGTGACTCGGTGAAAAAGCTGGTTATTATGATAACGAAAGCTTGGAAATCCGTTAAAAAGCTAATGGAAAAATCCATCGGTAGAAGAGGATGCTCAAAGCCTAATTAATTCGTTCTCTCATCCCATTCCCTCTTTTCCCTTCTCCATCCTCTCCCATCCCTCCCACCTCTCTCTCTCTCTCTCTCTCTCTCTCTCTCTCTTTCTCTCTTTTGGCGCTAAGCTTACGTAGAGCTTTATATAATGATCAGTAAGCGGGGAAAAGCCGTTTGTCGACGCTAATTGGCCAATTTTCACCTCTTAACATCCAATTTATTATCTTCCGTTGAAGATCTTGCGCTACCAGATAGCCGAGTGCCAAGGAAAGGGGGGGGAGAGAGGGTGGTGGTCCTTGAAGAGGTAGTGCGTCTCAAGTGAAACGTCATTCACAGTAATAACAGCCTTTTAATCCCTTGGTCTGAGTGAACGATCGAGTCCTTGAACTAGGAAGGAAGGATCGAGCAAGACGAATGATTTTCAGGTTGAATTTCCATTCCTCACGTAAAGGGTGACGTTTGAACCGGAGAACCCTGCAGTCTCTCTAACTTGGTGGTGGGTAATGATACCGGGTAACGCTTAACGCGATTCAGTATCCTCAACCTCGGTCTCTATACCTTATACCTTATACCTTATACCTTATACCTTATACCTTGTACCCACCTGCCTTGGTTCCAGGCTCCAACAGGAAGAGGAAGAGGGAGTGACTAATAGGTCCTCTAATTCTGACTAATCACTTACCCTCGCTGTTACTATGTTCCTTGATGCTTCTGACGGCTTTTCACATTCGATACTTAGCAACCGGCAGAGGCCCCCGCACGCCTTTGTACGACCTCCGCTAGTAGTAATCTTCCTAATTGAACCCATTCAGCAGTACGGTGCTCTGCACCCCGAACCATGAACCCCTAAGGTTAGAGACTCTGCTACGGATTTGTCAAGAGTTTCATACACCCGGAACAGTATTCAATATCACCAGTTACCCACCATCGAGTCTAATTCCCTCGTTTGGGGTTAGAAACATGAAAGTTCCAAAATTCTGAGCCTTTGATTTGAAGAAAAGATGCAAATTTGGATCTTTGGCACACTTCGATTTCAAATGTGCTTTTCACTCGACCAACGACTGTCAATGACGTTCAATCAGCTTCCAAAGACTCCAGATCAGTGTTGGGCAAATTTTAATTCAATTAATTACAAATTATAAATTACAATTGTAATTTCTATTTGAAAGTTGAATCAATTACATATTACAAATTACAAATGTAATTGACATCTTTTTTCGAATCAATTACAAATTACCATTGTAATTTCTAATTAAAAGTCGAATCAATTACAAATTACAAATTTAATTGACACCGTTTTTCGAATCAATTACAATTTCTCGAAAAAAACGTTCCAATATTACGTTTAGAAATTGTAATTGATTCGACAAAACGTTTCAATTACATTTGTAATTTGTAATTGATTCGAAAAACGGTATCAATTACTTTTTTAATTTGTAATTGATTCGAGAAAAGGCTGCCAATTACTTTTTTAATTCGTAATTGATTCGAAAAGAGGTGTCAATTATATATGAACTTTGTAATTGATTCGGAAAAAGTGGTCAATTACTTTTGTAATTTGTAATTGATTCGAAAAAAGATGTCAATTACATTTGTAATTTGTAAATGATTCGAAAAAAGGCTGTCAATTACTTTTGTACTTTGTGATTGATTCGGAAACAGATGTCAATTACATTTGTAGTTTGTAATTGATTCGAAAAAAGATGTCAATTACTTTTGTAATTTGTAATTGATTCGAAAAAAGGTGTCAATTACATTTGTAATTTGTAATTGATTCGACTTTCAATTACAAATTACTATTGTAATCCTCCAAAAGTGACTCTCGATTAGTTTCGAGGACTGCAAGTAACCAACAGTCGACTACCATGATGAGCATTACTCGAATTTTGACCCACTTGATCACGAAATGATGAGAGACCTTCGAAGCTAATTTCGATCTGCATGACTCACTTAAAGGTGCCGTCGAAGGTGTGTTTCTCATATCGAAAGATGAACACAAGGGTGTGGAATGGAAATGGTTACCTGGCTTGGGTTGAGCCAAGCAATTGGAACGGTAGACGGCGTAATTGCGATGTGAGGTGAAGTGGGTACGGAATTGTAAGAGCGAGATATAATCGTGTGAATTTCATCCGAAGAGTGGACTGTATACAATATCTTGAAAAAGGAGAATAAGAATAAGAAGAAAAAGTGGGTTGGTGTATCGTTAACGTGTGTTGGTAACACTTTGAGGCGCGATTTCATTGTCTTCTGAGGCGCGTACCGAGGCGTCGTATAAACCTGGCCTTCGCGGACCCATCATTACCCCTGCATTTATTAGCTGCTAACTTAAAGAACACCGATGCAATCTGATGGAGCAAGTCCGAGCTGAGCCAAGCCAGACCTGGCCAGGCCAGACCAGGCCAAGACGAAGCGAGGCGAGGCGAGGCAAAGCGAAGCGAGGTATGGAAAAACCATCCGGTTTCTGTCGGCTTGTTAACATTCCCTTACTTGGATAAAGAGTATTGCGCCTAGGCATCCTGTTGAGATGTATACTCCCAACCCAACACAGCACAGCAGTAAGCCATGATCATCGGTTACTGGAACCACCGAGCTCGGGGCTTGCGATTAGGAAGAAATTCTTCCCTCATAATCAGAATAAGAATAAAAACATATCCGAGTTCCAACGAGTGTTGGAATATCTTTACCATTCTACATTGTCCGGTTCTCAGAGTTGGCCAAGTCAATTTTCAACCCCAAAACATTCTGCAGAGCCAAAAGTCGTGGTCTTCAGACTCTCAGGAATTGACCTGAAGAGTTTGGCAATAAACAATCTAGCGGTCAGATGAAGTCCCGATACTTATTGCCCCCTAAACAGGAGAGAAGATTAGTTCAGATGTTGAAACAAGTGTTGAAGGGTTATGGCCTGGCATGGTACTTCCGGCTGTATACTAGGGGATGGAAAACAACTAGGGATGGGGCGTAGACTAGTCGGTAAAGTTTACGACGCCTCGTTTCGAGCGCCTAATCGCTCCTTCAAGGATATTTAATACAGGCTCATGCTACCTGCTCCTGGAGAACTGGCTCATTCCTTGTACTAAATTTATTTAGGGTTTCTCACTGGCTACTACAACCCTGCGTGTCAAAAGCTGTAAAATTCACCATCCAGGTATCAACAATCGCTCAACCCCCAATCTGGACCGATTCGATTGCTCCTGATTTGTGGGGTGAATTATTCATCCTACGATATCTTGAGAACCAATCGACGGATTTTTACGTTTCTGGTGTCAATCGATGCGGTTTTTGCTCACCTAAAATTAAACAAATTTTGGACTTGATCCCTCGTTTAGTTCCCGAGTTATCCAAAGAACTAGATGTTGAATGACCAGACAGTGAGGGATAGCAGGTCGAGGTATCAATGCAGGTCGTTGTAACCCAATCCCACAGAATCTCAGAGTGCGAGTGTGATACAAAAACCTGGTCCAGGGTTTCCATCTGTCTTTAGACGTGAGTAGAACAGTGTTTTGGAGTCGTTGAACCGAGGTGACGAATCGTTCGAGTATATTAGAGTGGTGAAAGAAAAGTCTGGTGTTCAAAGACAGCTAGAGTAAGTTGAGCTTTACGTTTTCACCCGACAATTAAGCCCAAGCTTTTCGCATTTTTCGCTGCATCTCGCCCCCGAGACTATTTCAGATCATGATTCGTAGGAACGATTAGGGCCCGTGAGAATCACATTCGCGATTTTGCGAAACGAGTCGGTCCTTGACTCGACCCCAAACAGCCGGAGCTTTTCACGGATACAATTTTTTAATGAAAAGCTCAATGAGCTTCGGTGAATGAAACTTTCGAATGGAACGATCTCGGATTAATTGAAAGAGATCAGTGTGTCGAGTGCCTCATCTAACACTCTTTTCATCATGGGATTATGAGCTGACTTACTTCATGATGCTTCTTTGGATTAAGTCACATCCCCAGTAGGTACATACATACATTTCTTATAATTTATACGAGAAGCTACAATATCGAATAACGAGTGGACTCGACGGCAAATTTCACCTTCTAATTCGTGTGTAGGCTGCTCGTTATCAAAAACATTCATAATTATCGTGCCTCGTGCCTTCAAAGCATGCTTGGGAATAATCCAAACACTCAAATCATCAGATAAATATCAGAAATTCTGTTTCTTGTACAAGAGAGATTCCATCCTGGCGTCCCTATCCATTTTTTTTTTTTTTTTTTCTTCTTCTTTACTTTTCTTTCATTCCTTTTCTCCATCCTCGAGATGAATATCTACGCCCGAACGTATCATCGGATTGTCTCAGTCGCCGTTTCCTGTACAACTTCTCTTTATACTTTTTTATTCTTATTTTTATTTTTTTTTCTTCGAATCAGAATTTCTCCAACGGGTAAAAACCGTACACCGTTTCACCCAAAGCTATAACCACTGCAGGTACATATATATATATATATATACCTATATCAAAGATATCTAATCGCAAGATAATGGGCATGTCTTTTCAACGAATATCCACCATATTTCATTCTTATCTTTCGATTAAACATCGAATCGTTGAACCTAGTACGTCGACATGGAATTCACTCAATTAACCGGATAAATTCGTTAGTCTACGGATACGAAGTTCATATCAGCGATATCAAGATCCACAAATTTCTAAAACTACCCGCGCACTGTTTCGATTACCCGGAAATTTTTTTTTCCACGAGAATTTTTCGGGGACTCTCTGCAAGTACGTGAATTAAAATAATCATGCAGAATTAAATGCTCAAGAATAATTGGCAAATCGACGATTTTTTTAGACAATTTTCAATTTTTTAATGAAATTTATAATATACTGTTCACAAAATTAGATAGTTTTCAAGCTTGCAAGCTTGCCCCATAGATGATTAAATTTTGAGCGTATTGGTTCGATCAGAAGTTAATGTTGAAAAAAAAATAATAATTTGTGCAATTTGTTTTTTGGAATATTTGCAGAATCCACCTGATTTCTATTTTTTTTTTTTTTTTTTTTTTTTTTTCTTTTTTTAGTTCGCAGTTCCTCGATGGTGTCGATTCGAGTTTTTTTTTACCGCAGCGCGACGTCTGGCACGAGGGGTCGTGGATCAGGGGGGCGAAAACAGACATGGCGGGTAAAATCGCACCCCTGTAAAATCGCCGACACTATGGCCACGCCTTCCAGTATACTCGATCCCCATATATATGCGGGTAGACCCACCCTTGCAGACTGAACGTCCTGTACCTGAAAGGGGGTTTTGTCCTCCGGGTTATAGGGAGCCGAGGGAGGATAAGAACCCGATGATGGGCTTCGATCAGGCTTCTCCTTGCGAAAATGACAATATTTGAAAAATTTTTTTAGGGTGGGATTGAAGCTGCAAATTTTAAAATTTCCAGATGGTAAAAATTCGGAATTTATTTGAATCGCCATTTTGAGTTTCTAGAAACGTTAAAGTTTGAAGAAGTTTGAAATTCCGAAAAGTCGAAATACAGAATGCAGCTGAAGTTTTTGAAATTGGCTACTCAAGACTTTCGGAAAAATAATCTTCCCAACAACTCCGAGTCAGTAAGTATAAAAATTCGCAATTTTGACCTCTTCCAGTTTTTTTTATATAATTCGAAATTTCAATCCTACCCCCGCTTTTGCCATCCATTTTTCTCCTTCGCTCGATTCAAAAACGCATATATATACACAGGCGGATGAGAATGGTGAGAGAAAAAAAAAAAAAAAAAATGACGAACCGAGAATGAAAAATGGAAAATAAAAAACGTTAATGGCTCTCCCTAATGACAGCTGCATGGGCACATTGAATCATCGTAGCTGGGAATGCGAATGTTCTTGGGGGGGGGGGGGGGGGGGGGGGGGGGGGGAATTCTGAAGGAGACTCCGGTGTATGAGATTCTGAATGTGTGTGTTCTGCAGTCTGTAATTCGCGTATTTCGCGTGTGCAATGCCATTCGACATGTTGTGTGTCGCGAGGCTGCAGGCAGACGCGGGTTTTCAAAGCCCTGTCCTAGGGGTGCAAGCGAGCAGGGGTATATATAGGTATATATATATATATATATGAAAGGGTGTAAGTGTAAGAAGGGGGAACGCCTCGGGGTACCAACGGGGAACGAGAGTCGCGGACTCATACGCCATTATTCAAGAAAGTTGGCTTGGCTGTGCTTCTTTCTTCATATGAGCTGATTCCACCGGGTGGAATCGCAACCCACGTATTTGAGGCTGGTTGAGGCTTGAGGATCGATCCATTTTTTTTTTTTTTTTTCAGTGATGAAGCATCGAGCGAGAATGGTTTTTTCAATTTTATTTTATTTTTTTTCGAATTTTGGGCTTCGGGGAAGATCGAAAATGATAGTTTTATTTTTTTTTTTGAAAATGCTGTTTTTCTGAAAATGACGGACTTTCAAAACTTGCAAAACTTATTTTGACGTATCTAATTGTATTATTTACATACGTACTGATGACGTGGCCGCAAGCCACGCAAGCATTAAATAATTTAATTTAATAAATTTTTAAATATTATATTTATAAAATTATAATAAATTTTTTAATAAAAAAAAACGGGCCTTTCTTGAAATACGGTGAAACATATTAGTTCGTCGCAAAGTTCAACCGTTCAGTTAAATTTCTATGCAGAATTCACGTGACCAACGGAGCAAAAATCTGTTAAGGAAAAAATAAAATAAAACGATTTTCAAATCAAAATTGTACTCCGGATTCGTCAGAATCCGAAAAGTGCGCTTTTAAACTTGAAGTTTGTGCACGTAATGCTGTCGATTTAATTTTATTCTCAGATTTCTAGACTTTTTGAGTCTTTGACTTTCCGGAACTTTGAACTTTCTGCATCTCAATCCTTCGGACTTAATTGAAGTTCTGAATTCGAACGATTTCGGAAATTCGAAATCGTTACGAATAATATCGCAATTTCGACCGTTCGGTGCTTTTACAATTCGAGACTTTGGGGGCAGGATTGAAATTCCGAATTTCAAAAGGTGCGAAAGGTCAAAATTTCGAATTTTTATACCACCAACTCAAAGTTTTTAGAAAAATGATATTTCCGAAAGTCTACGTAACCAATTTGAAAAAATTACGAATAGAAAAACACCGAAGGTTCAAAATTCCGAAAGCTAAAGAGCCAAAAGGTAAAAACTCCGAATCTCGAAATTCGCGAGATGCAAAGTCGTTTATTTGAAAGCTTTCCTTAAATTTCTGGATTCTTGGACTTTCTGAGTTCAACTTTCGGATCTTTGAGCCGACTAGACTGTATCTCGACCTTTCGGAATTTCCAACTTTTCTAAACTGTAACGCTTCTAGAAACTCAGAATCGCGTCTCAAATAAATTCGGAATTTCGACCATTCGGAACTTTAATCTCCCCCCGAACTTTGACCCGGCCTAGCCGATTTCCGAGAATAACTTCGACAGCGAATATATTTTGAAACGATCCATAAGGGTCTTTAGAATCCAGTTGGTTCTATTTCCAGTGCACTGAATTACTGAACAAGATTTCAGACTGTGCAATGCAGGAGGGTTATACTATACGTATATCGATAGCATCAATTATATTTTATCGATATCGAATATATATATGCGGCCAGGGGAATATACGATCTCTTCGATATATCACTGACAATCGACAGAGTAGTATCCAAAGGCCGGTGGAATCCTCCGTGCAAATCGTGTATAGAATTCTACTGATGTGGTGAACCCCCGAGTCTACCTATACAGTAAAATATAAACATATACATACACCAATATATATATATATGTATGCACGTCCGTATGAATGACTTACCGGGCACGCGGTAAGGCACCGCGGAAATACCCTACCCCGGTATACAACGGCGAGGATAAATATAGTTATTACAGAATTACCGGGCCGAAAACCTCCTCCGCACTCTCATTGTCGTCTCGAAGTAAATTACAGGTAAATGCGGCATTCCGTAAAGCGCCAAGGGGCACCTGAATTACCTGGTCCGACCTCCCCTGGACGTAAGAAGAACTTATACCTTATCCCCCTTAGAGACCCCCAGGTATGCCACCCCTTTCGCAAATTATCTCCTTCTCAAAATCCTACTCCGGAATTAGGGGACGAAAAATAAGGCCCAAGCTTTTTTAACCCCTGAAGGTTTTTTAGCTTTTAAAAAAAGCTCAATGATCGGATCTCTCTGCAAGCTCTATACTCCTTGCCCAAGTTTCTCGACGAAACTCCTTGAATTTTAGCAAAGCTCAATTTCGCTCTGACTGAAAGCTCGAAAAGCTCGAACTTCGGAGGGATTTGTCCACTGCTGACGTTGGAGATTTTTGGATCGTTAGGTAAACAGGAAATTTCAAATATTTTGTGTAGGGAAATTGAAAGAAAAAATTTCTCGATCAAAATTGAGGCAGTTTTCGGATCGAAAGCTCCTCGCTCGCGAGATGAAATCCAAAATTTCCAGCTTGCAAGATGTAAGCGCGTGGGGGCTTTGAGAATTGAAATGTGTTTGGCTCGGCGGAAAATGGATCGAGACTTTATGATAACGACGTAAAACTACGATTTTATATTTTATTGAAACTATGGAACTACGACAGCGACTAGGTCGAGGATGGGGATGATGGGGGGGGGGGGGGGGGGGGAGGAGGGGAGAACAAAAAGGACGAAAAGGACGAAAAGGAGGACGCGAACCAGTCGAGTATGAGAATTTTCCATCCCTCGCTGTCTCATTTTGCCCCCTGCCCGGGTAACCCGCGGCCCGGAATTTTCCACCTGTATTTATTTCCCCTTCTCAACCCTCCGAAGATCTAGCACACGTGTCACAACCCCCCGTACACATATTCCCGATTTTACCCTCACGCCTAAGCTCGACTCGACTCCCTTCCGCGACTTTTAACATTAGAATAACGCCGTTTGCGATTTTTACTGAGCGATTTGCGCCCCGCAAAACCCGACTCGTTTCACCCCATTTCACCATGAAATTATGCCTTCCAGTGTGTGGGTACTATATATATGTATAGTCTGACTCTATTTATTGTTACCCAACTACGTGCCAACCGGATAAATAAAATCGGCCAAGAATTATTCAAATATGTACGTTAGTTTTCTGCAATGTTATAAACGCGTACGTCTTCGTTCTCATTGCATCGTCATTATTCTTCATCGACATCAGTCATCGAATTTTTTAGGGGATTTTTTTGGGGAATATTGCGAGTCGAAAAAATGAGGTTGGAAAAAGCGGATGGGGGTCGGAAAACCGAAAGAACCAAATTCTGAATGATCAGAATCCCGAAATTTAACGAATCGAATATCAAACTTACGATTAGCTAATAATCCAGAACAAAAACTTTATGAAAGACAGAGAATCCGAAGTAACTTCTCATCAAATCAGTAAAATTCCCAAAGCTTATTTATTCCAAAAGATTTTCCGACATTTTGAAAATAGTAGAAAGCTGATTACGATAATGCAGCAGGTTCGATTTGCCAGAAATTAAATTTCCTGATAGCTACCACTTCGTTTGTGCAAAACTTAGAAGATCATTTAACGGATGCTGGAAGATCAGATGTGTCAAAATAGATAAACTGAAAATCCTAAAAAATTAAAGTCCCGAAAATGCGACGAGAATTACTCACCGATTTACACAAGCGCCGCGCTATCATTTTTATTGAATTGATTTTCAATAATTATTGGTAACCACCGATGTGGGAAATATATTATACGCAATATCCATTTTCAGGACTTTTCACCGTCGACAATTTGAATATATCCGATATTTTGACCCCTTGCCTCTTCAGTCATTCTGTAATTTTATTTCGGTATTTAATTCATCTGAATTTTGACTCGTCTGAAAATGGTTGACGTGCTTTTACGGATATTCAGTTGTTTTTTTTTTTTTTTTTTTTTTTCATTGTCATTCGAGTTTTTGGTTGATCTAAAGTTCGCCAATTCTCAATTACACTCATTTATGCAGCTTTTGTACGAGGCTTTTTTTGGATTCTTGATTTTCAGAACTTTGATATTTCGGATTATGGTCTTTCGGTTTTTCGACCCGCACCCAACAAAAGCTGCTCCTCTTTCCAACACGAGGGAGTTTCTGAACGGGGTAAAAAGTACCTAGTCTTCATTTTATTTCACTTTTCGGTGTAAGGCAGAGTGCGCGTGATCCTTCTAAAGTCTTGGAAAATTTTCTCCCTTCTTAGACTTTCCTGCTTCGTAGGCAAACCGGGGAAAATATCCCGAGAAGGTCTAAGGTTCGTGTCCGAAAAAGGCTAATCTTTCCGAGTGGCGTCATTTACCGATATCGGAAAATAAGGGGGTGAAAAGTGCGACGAAATGCGACTGCAGGGGATGAAAGTGAATTTTAAGTGAAAAAACTTCACCCTAGGACCTTTTTTTCTCTCCCCCTTTCCCCCATTTTTGAAAGAGGAATTTTCACGGAGAGGCTCAGCAGGGTTAGAAAATTCAATTCTTTCTTATTCCGTTGCTTTTTGATATTGGATATTGCGAACTCGGACAATAGGACGATTCTTGATTTCCTGCCAACTGGAAGTTGCCCGGATTTTATTATCTCCATATTTTCTGAGGAATTTCAATTTGCTGATCATTCCATTACCTAGAGACACGCGTGGATCTATCAGCAACTTTTTCTACCTTTTTGTGTTTCTTTTTTTTTTTTTTTTGTTTTTTTTTTTTCGTTTCGTTTTTTTTTTATTTTGCTCGTACCCGGATGCGATATAGTAGTGAAAGAACGCAGACTCCCAATGGAGTCTCGTCTCGTCGCGAGGGTGTACTCATCCGACTTTTCTCTACTCTGCAGCACTGGCAATGGTGCAGAATTTACCCAAGAATTATATATTACGTGTAGTGGTTCTTGATGGCGATAAACGTCCGTGCGAAATAGCTGGCGATGTATCAAAGCACTGCGGAATTTTCTCTGCTGAACATAATTTTTCACCATCTCTTCTCTATCCTTTCGAATTATTTTTCAGAACGCGAAATGATCACCTTTTTCGTTAGTACGCCGGCGTTTCCAGGATCCTATTGAAAATTTTTATTCTCGTTCTTCTATGAAGATTCAATAATCCCAAAAAGAATTTTGACAGTTTTGGCATTTTTTTATTACTTATACGATAATAAAATCTACGATTTGAATCGTTGAATATTAATCACGAAATGTTTGATTTGGTTTGGTTTTTCGAAAACTGACGTAGAACCTGCGAAATTATATCGAAGGATCATCAAATCAGAATAATTAGAATTGAAAATGACGTCGAAGTCGTAAAAATTAAAAAACCTCCTACATGGGGTAGTGAATTTTGGTTTCTGATTTGAAATTTCTGTGTCCGATAGGCTAAAGCGATTCCAAGAGATCTGCATTGGTTTTTCATAGACTGAAATTCGTGATGATTAATCGAAATAAGTATGATATGAAATAAGTATTAAAATTCAACTTCAATATGAATTTCTATCTAGTTCCGAAAGAGCTGCGTTGGTTTCTTAAAAATTCTTCAACCCATCATCATGAAACTTGAATTTCCGAATTGAAATTTGTGTGTCTGATTTGCGATTGATTTATCGGATATTAGTTTGGGAAATCATTGAAATTCAATTCGACTCTGATTGAAAACCGTTTTTCTGAACTCGGATGCTTCAAAAAATTTCGGGGAATAAACTCGGAAGGGGTAAAAAAACATCAGGAATGTGAATGCTGCTCAAGTCACAATCAACGCAAGTGGACGGGATTCAAATTTCGAATTCTGAAAGCTGCGGTAGTTCAAAATCCCGAATTTTTCTACTACTGACTCAGAGTTTTCACAAATACTATATTTCCTTTCAAGTCAGAATCGCGTCTCAAATAAATTCGGAATTTTGACCATCTGGAACTTTTGGAATTCGAAACTTTAATCCCTCTTCACCGCAATTAATTCATCGATCCTAAATCCTCCATAATTTTCTCTCCAATCCAGACCGTTTTTTTTTTTTTTTTTTTTTTTTTTTTTTTTTTTTTTTCGCAAGATCAGATCATCCTCTTTTCCTTCGACACGAATCATTTGCTAAGGTCCATTAGGAAGATCAGTAAGACAGACCTACCCTGACTAGGGATCGGAATCCCCTCTTCGATCCAGAAGGCGTTTGCAGCAGACGCAGAATCTTTCCGTAACACACCGGTTCGAAAAACGCAAGAGCACATAATACATATATATGAAGTAAAAACGGCGTGTAGGTACTCCGCCGTGAAAGGACGAGAAGAGGAACAAGAATAATGAGTGCATAGGAAGGGATATGAGGAGAGAGAGAGTAAGATGGATGAGAACATGTCCAGAGAGAGAAAGAGAAGAGAGGTAGAGAGATAAATAGGGAATTCGATAGATAGAGGGAGAAGGATGAAAGTTGGCGTCTAGAAATCCTTGGTAGCAAAGAGGAGGATGAGAAGGATCCAGGAGCAGAAGAGGCGAGAGACTGTAACCCGAGGCGCTACCTCGTCGAGGTTATGTGACGGCTACGTTGGTCCGTTCGAAGCGTAACCCTATCCCAGTCCTCTGGGCTCTTAAGACACTTTGGGGGCCCCCGAAGTCTTATCCCAGGGCGGCAAGTAGCCCCCCCCCCCCTGCAGTCCCCCCTGGTCCCCCTGGTCCACGAGTCCTTACAGTTCTATACATCGCTCGCGCCTGCTTCGTCCTGGGACTTTAAGAAAGGTGGAGGGCTGAAGGTGGAAGGGAGGCGGTAGGAGGCAGATTTTCACGCGTCATAAAGCACTCGAACAACCTTCTCTTCTCTTCTCTTTTCCCTGCCCTGCCCTGCCCCCCCAGTCTACCTTACTTTACCTTGTACCTTGTACCTTATACTCGTCCTGTACAGCACACCAGGGATATAATGGCCACCGGGGAGCCAAAGAACTGTGGGGAGAGTGAAAAATTCATCCGGCAAAAGTTAAATCTCGATTTATATAAACTTAGCTCTACGTCCTGTCCGCAGGACACGTTAAAAGTCCTGTCCTTTTATCATCCGCGTTAATCGAACTCGATCGATATTCTACTGGAATTTTTTATCGCCAATTTATTCCGGGATTATTTGCATTCGTTAATAAGGCAATATATGGTAGAAATTTCTTTGAACCTAACCTAGCTAACATAAGAAATACGAATCTGACTGAAATTCTTGACGTTTTTTCAAAACAGTAAAATACTCAGTCACTTTTTGCCATCGTAAAGCATTATTCTCCTGAGTTTCATTTTGGTAGGTTCTGTAGTTCGGAATAAACTACGAATCGCGTTTTCGAGGTGATGACAATTGGTAATAATGGCATCCCGAACATAGTCACGTGGCACCTTAAGGATCAGGGCGGTTTTCGCTACTCACGGGATCAGTCGATCCAAAATTCGACACTTTTTGATCAATCGATCAAGGATCTTTCGACCGTTGATCCTTAGGATTCGAAGATTGCAAGTTTTGCAGGAACTTTTGGACTTATTTAGGCAGAGAAATTCTTGATAACAGGAAAATAATTTTGAAAATCAGCCGGAGATTGGGGAGAAAAAATTTTCTCGCAGGAAACTGAATAACGATTTGAGATGCGGTAGGTTCATAAGCTGATTGTGAATTAGAAGACCGCAGTGAGCTGGGTAATAAGCGATGAAGTTCGAATATAACCCCTTGTGACATCGATAATTGAAATGCAAAGTGTGTTCTCTGAGCGTTTTAAGCACATTTTCGAACTCGGTCGGTTATAGCAAGTGTGATTAAACATCTGGATTTGTCGGAAAGTTTGAACCAACTGAACCGAATGCTTTGGGTGAAAATTTCATCTCGTTTTATTTCCCCTTCCCCGTTACTTTATTGCCCTTGGTTCGATAACTTCCGTTCCATCTGACCGAGAGTTTGATCCACGATTCGGGTGGGGGTCGAAAAACCGAAGGACGAAAATTTCTAATAGCCGAAATCCCGAGATTCAGCGATTCAAATATCAAACTTACAGTTAGCCCATAACCCAAAATACAAAAGATGAGAAGGCCCGAGAATCCGAAGTACCTAATTCTCATCAAATCATTAAAATTCTCAAAGCTCATTTATTCCGAAGAATTTTTCAAAATTTTGAAAATAGTGTGAGGCTGATTACGATAATGCAGAAGATTCGATTTGGCAGAAATTAAATTTCCAAATAGCTACCAGTTCGTTTGTGCAAAACTTAGAAGATCCTTTCACGGATGCTAAAAGATCAGATGTGACAAAATAGATAAACTGAAAATCCCGGAAAATTAAAGTCCCGAAAAAGCGAGGAGAATTGATCATCGATTTATACAATTGCGTCATTTTCGTTGAATTGATTTTCAATAATTATTGGTAACCAATGACCGATGTGGGAAATATTATTCGCAATATCCATTTTCAGGACTTTTCACCGTCGACAATTTGAATATATCCGATATTTTGACCCCTTGCCTCTTCAGTCATTCTGTAATTTTATTTCAGTATTTAATTCATCTGAATTTTAACTCAACTGAAAATGGTTGACGTGCTTTTACGAATATTCAGTATGTTTTATTTATTTATTAATTTATTTATTTTTTGTCGTTCGGGTTTTTAGTTGATCGAAAGTTTGCCAATTCCCAAATCTAGTGACATGATCGGTTTACCTTTGACATTTCCTGATTCTTCATTGCTTGATATTCGCTTTATGCGGAGCTTTTGTACAAAGCTTATTGGAATTTATGGTTTTCGGAATTTTGAAAACTTGGAATTTCGGTCGTTATGAATTTTGGTCTTCCGGTTTTTCAAACCCTTCTATATACTTTGGTTGGTCCGTATGCTCCGAACCAAAAATAAATAAGAAGCAAAAAGTAAGGATAGTGAAAGAAAAAAAGTGGAATTATTCATCGAAGATTGAACATCGTTGACGTTGCCTTTGAAAAAACGACGTCGATATTATTCGTCGCCTCTTATCAGCCACAGACCGTTACCATTGATTGATCATTGTGTGCGTAGAAGCGCGACGAGTTTGCCGTTCGGTTCCGTTCCATTCCGTTCCGATCCTGTTCAGTTCAGTTCAGTTCCGTGAGCCAATCGGAATAAGTGATACGCCTGCACGCTTCAGCCACCCTTGGGGTCGCGAACCACCCTCAAACCAACACCCTGAACTCGTGTAAACATGCACTATATATATAGTCACGAGGTGGTGATGGGCTCCAACCCTGCAACATGCCCCACTATCGAACCCCATAGTCGTGATGATAGACGTACAACAGCTTACGAGCTTTTTTCACTCCTTCATGAAAACCAGACTAATATCAAACCCCAACTAGTCTATAGATGAAAAAATCTGCTTCCTGGTCATCAGGGCTTTCGAAAGACACTGTGAACCATGGTGTCTTCGACTTTGGCTGTTCACCCTGATTCTGGGTTCCTTGATGGCTGGAAATGTGCAGTTGATAATGTTGGACGTTTTCGGGGTGGTTTTTTTTTTGTTTTTTTTTTTTCTCCGTTTCTGCATAAGGTTTGAGTGGAAAGTGGTGAAGGATTTTTTGCGGAAAAGTTTCAGAGTGGTAGAAAGTCGTTTGGTTTGAAAGTGAGCACCGTTTTTCCAAGTTTAATATATCGACGGTTGACGCGGTTGAGGAAATTAAAAGTGAGTCTGGAGCTCCGGACATCGAGACATCCGGAAGCAAGAGCGGCAAGGAAGGAAGCTAGGAAAATAAAGAAAGAGAGACCCCTCGCCTTTCAGTCTCGTCTCATGTGTTGGTCCCTCAGCCTGACTGCTTGGCTGGTTCGCCTGCCACTGCACCTCGCATGAAACCCTTCGCGCACTTGACGATCTCCTCTTCCACTACCAACACCATCATATATACCCACCCACTTTCCGCCTACCAACCGTCTGCACGTCGTTCCCAGTGGCTGCCAACGTTGCTTTTATACTTCAAGGTGTACCAAATTGTTCAAGGTGAAAAATGAAAGGCTAAGATCCAGTCGACTGAGGAGATCCTCAAAGTTGACGACTAGCCTTAAAGAGGGTGACTTTCGTTCAGGGGATGATTTGGTGAAATGATCAGAAGTGGTCAAGGAAGGACTAAGGGGTGGTTTGTCTCGAGATGATTTTTCCGATAAAATTTCAGACCGGAAGTGGTGGTGGAATTTTTGGCAAAACTGACCATGGCGGCATTTCGCGAAGGGTTAAAAATGAGGGCAAAGTTTTTTTTTTGTTTTTTTTTTTATCGGAATAAAAGACAGAAACTTGCAGACGAGTTGACTACCCTCGCGGGGACGAACTCTTACGCTTGGCGCGTCTACCGTTCCTCGCACATTCTCATCAACCAACCAACCAACCAACGAACCAACCAACCCCTTCCTCGAAAAGACACATACGCTTCCACCCTTAAGTGCACTCCCCAGCACACACGCAGACACGGGGTTACAAGCGAGATAGAAAGAGCCATAACGCGTTCTTGCTAACTAAGGGATGCGAAATTTCACCTCCATTGTATAAGATCCAGAGATCCAGAGGAGACGATCATTAGGCCCAGTGACGGTGAAGGTTACATAGAGTTAGGATCGACACTCACCTGAAACATAAAAAGTCAAAATTCTGATCAGAAACACGAATTTGAATGAATGAGTGAACAGGGGTTGAAAAAAAATCTCTAAGGGTGCGAAAAAGGAAGTCTGGCGTAGTTCGCTCAGGAGTTTCTTCCGGATTATTATATTACGTTGATGTTGTATGCCTGGTATGAAGGTATATTGTCTGGGGTGGAGATTGAGGAAGATTGCCAGTATTTTAAAAGTTGTTTTTTTTTCTTTTTTTTTTTTTTTTTTCTTTTTTGTCTTCTTTTTCTTTTTCACATAAACCAGAGGGTTTATATGTATAGGAAAGGAAAGGGAGAGTTTGGGGAGAACCACGGCGAGTATATGCAATGAAGGAAAGGATGGAAACGTGTTATCAAGTTTCACCTTATATGGTTATTTCTTATATATATATATACCTATTCCGCGCACCTACTGGCTCTTCCGCCATACTGCATACATAAACACTCGAAAGGCAACAGCCCGGGACTTTTCCGTTTCCATGTGTATAAGAATATTGCGAGAAATTCTGAACGCTCTATGAATAACGATCACGTATCTTTTACCAACGTTATACCTATATATCCCAAGTTATTATAGTGGCAATGTTCACTATAACCGAGTAGTATATAAAGCGAGGAAAAGCTCAAGCTCAATATCGGCCTGAGGTTAATTCGCAAATGTCTTACCTACTAGGGATGACACTACTTGTTCGATATTATTAGGGGTGGAATCTGAGCGAGAATCAAAAGTCGAGCAAACTTGAGGCCAGTAGCTACTGCTGCAATGTGTAATGATCGTAATCAAGTAATAGGAGAATCGCGTTAGGATGAAGGAGCTAAGATTACCCCTTCGGGTAATAGTAGAGCAATTAACAATTACCCAAGATTAGGATTGAGTTTCCTAGCCAACTTATGCGATTCATTTATTATCGTCTTACGATACGACACTCGTTAGATGTATGTACTTATGTACTTTGATAAGTTAAGAGGACGAATTGTATTCCGCTTCAACAGTTGAACAAACGAAGGATGATAATAATTCGCTTTCGAAATTTGGTGAGCTTTTGCAAGCTTTGAATAGAAAATTTGATGAATGCCAAAAACGCATTTGAGGAATAGATCATATTGAGAGATGGTAAGATATGAGGAGCTGGATGATAGTAGAGGAGTTTGTTCAGGTATTGGTGAACGTGCTGGGGGTATTATATATCCGGCTGATCGGTGGACTCTCTTCGTTTCCCTCTTCTACACTCGCGGGGAGTTCATCTATCATCCATCATCCGGCTGTTTACCAGTGAAACACCGTGCAAATGCTATTCAATTTGCCTGATGGAGAGCTTTGGTTAGCCCGAGGCTTCCCCTATTCGCTTCCTACACTTTATCGCAATTCACACTACCGAGCTTTCCTCCACATGTGGGGGGGGGGGGGGGGGGGGGGGGGGGCTGGGATTGAAGTTCTGAATTCCAAAAGTTCCAAACGATCGATAATCCGAATTTATTTCAGAGGTAATTCTGAGTTTCGAATATAGACATATTCCACTTTGAAAATAATTTTCTAGCGATTTTATTTTAAGATCGGAAAGTCGCAGAATGGTCAATAATTTCGTATTGATTTTAAGCTGATATCTCGATCACTTCGAATTCTTCGACATTCTTGATTATTTTTTTTTTTCGAAAATGTGTGAAGAAAAACAGAAATTTTGAACCCTCATTGAAGATGAAGACTCGATTGGTTCGGAAGCTACGATTTTATATATTCCGTGGAGATGATGTTGCAGTGTACTCGATCGGACTTTAAGCTGATATCTCGATCATTTCAACATCTTTAATTTACTTGATTTTTTTTTTTAGAATTGTCTCAAGAAAGACGAAAATTTTGAGCACCCATTGAACATGAAGACTCGTCTGAATCGAAAGTTATCATTTTATTACTTTATGAAGATGTTGTTTGGTGTAGCAAAAAATCGGCGAAGATCAGGTTCAAGGTGTTCCAACTGATGCAGAGACACTTTTTCGTCTACATATAGGTACCGAATGGACCCGGAAGAATCGAATGGTGAAAATCGAGTCGAGAGACTTTGACGATGACGGTGTTTCAACGGGGGTGTCACCAGCTTTAGGGGGGGGGGGGGGGGGGGGGTAATCCGGGCATCATATCTCACCGTTGACAAGCATTCATGACCCGGGGGCTGGTGGTCCTCAATGGAGGGCGACATCGGTGAACAAACGGGATCCCAAACCATGGCGAATACATCCATAGAACGGAATCATTCGACCGAACGAAACACACGGGCTACGTACTAGGTTTGCCATCCGGTTAAAAATTAACCAAAAATCGTTTCGCATTTATCCGCAGATCAAAAATACACATTTACTATTTTCAAATCAAATCTCGCACCCCTAACTTGTTCCCAATGTTTCGAAAACCGGGGAGAATTTTTTCCCGGGAAAAAACGCCGAGAAGAAAAAATCCGTCGCGCAAATTTTCCGATTTTCGTTTACGTTTTTGAATTTTTCCTCCCCCTTTCAGGGAAAGATGAAAATGGAAAAGATCAGGCCAGGGGAAAATTACGAGGGAATATTATAATATATTTTCGACTCCTACGCAGGCAATGTACAGATCCGTACCTCGAAGTGAAGAAAAGTTTTACAACATCGCGTGGTAGGGATGCGGTGGTAAAGTTAGTCAGCACGTGATATAGCTGATAGCCGGTAATTAATATGCTTCTCGGGTTAGCTTAATTAATAGTTTTGCTTTAAAGTTAGCTGCAGCTGCCAGCTCTGCGAGCCCCCCAGAATTTTCGCAATCGTTAGAGTCAGCGATATTCCATTTATTTTTACCCGATTTTACCCTATGAATTCCGCCTTTTCAACCCTTAGAAAAAAAAAACAAAAAAACAAAAAAAAAAACATTTACGATCGAAAGTGCAAATCGTGAATTGTATCGGTACCTCCTGCATACCGAATTTCGGATAGATTGAGATGTTGCAGGTATTACCAAGGCGGAAAATTTCCCTAATCTTTTTCCGAATATTTCCCGATCCGCAGAGATCCCGGATACGAAAGAAGAAGCCGCTTATATCCGAACGAAACGAAAGTAAAGGGGTAAAAAAAGTTCGGTAAGATGATTTTCCGGGCCTGGGATTGCAGTCGAGAAAATATCGCGTAGGAAATTTTCCACTTGCATTTTCGTCCGGAAAACAAGAATATATATTTTTCTCATTTTTTTTTTCACCTACGTCGACGCAGGCCAGTTGAGATAGAAACCAAAAAAAATCAGAGACGAAGGAAAAAGGCGCGTGGAAAATCGCGACGAATCATTCGAGCAAAACCCTTAAATGCGCCCTGCAAAGAGTCTATCAAAGGTTTCGTGGGGTAAAAAAAAGGAGAGAAGAAAAGAAAAAGAAAAAATAAATAAAAATACTGCTATCGTCGTCGTTTGAATCGATCCTTTGGGGCGAGTCAAACGATTCTAGTCGAGAGGGAACTTCTAGTCCCGTCTCTTTCCTGTTCTCTAAATTTTTCTTCACCTTTTCACACCCTACATCTCTGTTCGTCAGCTTTTGGGGTTTTCCAGGACCAGGACCTCGAAAAGTTCCCTTATTATAGTCTTTTCTGGGTGTAACCCAAGCTTGGCAATCCAAATGGCAGTAAATTTGGCGGAAAATCTTCTGGGCGTAGTTTGATTGTGATCTCATTGACCCTGATTAATTTAGTTACTTGTTCTACTTAGTTGGAATCCTGAATCCTAGGGAAAGGTATCCGAGAAAGAGAGAGAGAGAGAGAGATAGATGGGTCGGGTATAACGATGTGGTTTTAATTAAGGGAATTAAACTGAAGGGTTCTAATATTACAAAAGCTCCTAAAAGCTGAGGGCAGTAATTGTAGTTTTATAGTTTCAGGGGCTGAACAACAGCTTTTAAAAGCTCAATTGTTTTAGTCCAAGTTTCTCGCTCTTGTTGAATTTCTGTTTTAACAAGAAAAAGAAAAACTAAATTATAGGGAAGAAAAGTAAAAATTAAAAAAAATTAAAATAAAAAGGAAAATTAAAACCGGGACAAGAATCCGAATCGAAAATCGAGGGTGGATAATCATCAACCGAGTAAAACTCGCTTTCTTTTTCTTTCTTTCTTTCTTGATCTCTCTTTCTTATTCTCTTGCTTTTGCTCTTGCTGTGTGAGTGGAGTATTTAATTAGCAGGAAACAATTAACATTTCTTAGGACGTTACGTCCTCGTTCTGAAACTCCTGTTCTTCGTTGACTGCTACTTCCTTCCATTAAATTCCATTCTGTGACGTGTTGCCTTGTTCCTACAGGGTTGTACCTACTTCGGTTCTGTTATCTTCTCTTCATGCCACACCGCGGCTCAGCTCAGCTCTACCTATATATGTATATATACCCTAGCTCTGGGATCTTGTACAAAAGGCAAGGGTGTAAAACACAGCTGTTTCACGTTTCAACCCCCATCACTACCACCCCCCCACTCCACCCCTTCTATTCGGCGATTTTCAACACCCCGGAAACTTAACTGCTAAGGTATGTGGGTGGGTTTTGTTGGCACGGACTGGTATCATCGTTTTTTTTTTTTCGGTCCAAATTATTATCTCCTCTATGTGAAAATGTCTCTTTTGGATTGGAAAATTCCGTTTTCTCTCTTTATCAAATCATCATTGTCCTGGACAGCATGAATTATTACGGGAAGAATCGAGAGAACAGAGAAAGACAAAGATGACGAAAAGCTTCCTTTTTTGTTCACTCGACTTACTTTCAAAAAATCTCTCTTTTTTTATTCAAGAACCATGCTTTTTTCTATCAATGGGCTTTCCAAAAAATGAGAAAAGTCTTTATATTTCCTCACCAGTTTTCGACCAATCTTTGAAAATTTCTGCTTTGTTTAATGATTATTATTCCATTTATTAAATGATAATATTGTACACCAGGAATCCGTGGACTTTTCAAGTGTGGGATTTTTTCAATTAGTTTTTCAAACGATGGGGTGACATCGAGAGGAAAAAAAAAAACAAAAAAAAACAGAAAAAGAAATGAAAAAAAAAAACTGAATGTAAGAATTATCTTCAGGTATCTTTTTTTTTTCTTGACTCCGTTTTCTTTACAGTCGAGGGTTGAAAAAGTGAAGGCTTGACTCCCTAATGGGTTAGATAAATTTGACGAATGATAGGATAGGCCTGTCAATGTTCGGAAAGGATTTAAATTGGATCGTTGAAGTTTTTTGTAATCGTGTAATTTATAACGAAAAGTGTAGCCAAGTAAGATTTAGGCAGGTGGATATAAGGAGAAAAAAATCCCAGCAGCCCAGCTGAGATGAAAAGAAATTGGATAATTTGATGATTTCTGTCCGGGAATTTGCAGAACCCCTTCTTCTTTTATACGTTTGGAGGTAAAATTCAATTTATATTAAAATATCCGGATACGGTTCTTCTCCTTACCTTTTTCATCTTCTTTTGCTTATTTTTTCTCTTTTTTTATCATGTTGTGTTTTTTTTTCCCCCCCGCCGGAGAGCAAATCGCGAAATACAAAATCAAATTCTTCGGCTTCTTCTTTTTCTTCTTCTTCTTCACCTTATTTTTCGTTTTCTATATTGCCTTTTTCTTTTTCTTTTTAGCTATTACATTTCGAGGGAAGTTGAGATCCAGTTGTTTGAGAGAAAAAAGAGAAGAAAAAAAAAAAGAGAAAAAAAAAACCGTTAAACGTGAGCAAAAAGTAATATGGATCCATTGTAGAGCCTCCGAGCCACGTCTCGCAACGTCCCGACGTTGAAGGTGACGCTTTTAACAAAAGCAGCTGCCCGACAATCGCTGCTTATTATGTAGGGGATGGGGCTCGTAATTCTCCTTTACACAACGCTTAAACCGTTTAATAATCTAATATATACGATTTATAATCAGCTAGAGGGGGGATGGGGGGGTTCGAGATCGAGTGGGTAATACTTTGAGAAATTTTTATACTGGAATCGCGACAAGAGCTTTGCCGCATTATTCACATCGCGACGAAAGACGAAATTCTGCACCCCAAAACGATATGGAAATAAATTAACGAGAGAAAATATATTTCCGATATTGAAATTGAAAATTAAAAGATTTTTATTCTGGAAGTGGCAGTTTTTCTATCGAAAATTTGGAATATTAACAACGGGGGTAATTCGGGGGTGGTTTTAAGCATGCGAGTGTTGAACGTTGGGTAATTGCCTGAAACGGCATGCCATCCCCATAATTTAGAATATTAATAAATTTTAAAAGGCACTTCTTAGCCCTGTCTTTTTCTACCACATTTTACCGCTGCAGGGTTGTTCTTCTCTTATGCTCTCTTCTACGGTATTTATCCCCCTCCTGGTTATACCGTCGAGGCTTCCTTCATTGGAGTAAAACTTTGCCTGAAATTTACGACGTTAATCAGTGTAAGTCCCTCTTACAACCAACCCCCCCAACCCCCAAACCCCCTACAGACCAGGCTCCGAACCCTCTGCAGCAGTCTTCCAGCTTCGACGCCATTTTGGTTCCATCCTAAATCACTGCGTGTTTTGCCTGCCCATTAAACTAATGCTCAATAAGGTGACTGGTGTTCTCCACGTTGTCAGGATTTGCCTGTGGGACTGACTGTATTATTTTACAGAAAGACCAGACCAAGGGTTGGGGGTGGTGGTGGTGGTGGTGATGGGGAGGTAGAAATTTACTCCTTTTACTCCAAGTTACCCGTTATCTGGAACGTCCCAGCTGGAGGAGGACTTTCCTCAGTACATCTCAACGTCTCGCTACCAGATCCGGTGGTTTTAGGTTTTAGGCTAATCGCTTTCTCCCACCTTCGGGAAGATTTCCATCCCTCCGGTTCCCTGGATCCTTGGAAAGGATCACCAACCTCCGGGCATCCACCATCTCCTTTTGAATTTGAACACTGCAAGATCTTCCGATCAATTGCTTCCTTTTTTTTCAACTAAATTTTAAACGTTAGGTGGATTTTTTTCTCGTCGTTCTTCGTAGGGGAGTTTCAACCCCTGAGTTACCAGAAATAGTACCGTTCTTTTGCTCACACTTTTACCCAAGTTTGATGAAATTTTCAATCATTTTTAAGCAACTGGGGGGTGGTTTGAAAATTCACCCCCCAAAAATTGACGTTTAACTAAATTGAACTTTCAGGGGTTGTTCGTGAGACCAGATGCTACAAGATGATGACAAATGGTTCGTTTGAAAAGTGTCTTTCCAAAATGGCGGGGGTATTAGTGAGGACGGATTGAAATTCCAAATTTAAAGAGCTGCGGAAGGTCAACATTTCGAAATTTTTATAGTACTGACTCAGAGTTTTTAGAAAGATTATTTCCCCAAAAGTCTACATAGTCGATTTGAAAAACTCCGAATGGAAAAACACCAAAGGTTCAAAATTCCAAAAGTTAAAGATCCAAAAGCCAATTACATGAATAATTCGCTTACTCAAGATCGTTTATTTCACAGCTTTGTAACGAACATCCATTAAATTTGCGGATTTTTGGATATTCTGAGTTTTGAACTTCCAGATCTTTAAGCTATTTGCACTTCGAACTTTCGGAATGTCCAACTTTTGAATTCTCACGTTTCTAAGAATTCAAAATTTCATTACAAACAAATTCGAAATTTTGAAAATCGGAACTTCAATCCCGCCTCGTATCAGTGCTGAGGAGAATGGGTTAAAGATGATGATACAATTATTTGCCAAGTGGATTGGTCCAGGGTTGAAATCGGAAGTCAAGAGTTAAAATTCATTCGGATTGTCTCGACGCAATTAGCCACCCTTTTGTTGAATAATAGAACGTCACTGGTAGTTGCATTGCAACGACTAACACAGGGCAGTTGGTATTACCTACCTACCTACCTACCTACCTACCTACCTATACCTACACACCTGCAATTTCCACGTGCTAATTTATAAAGGAATCGCAAAGCCCTGTCACGG
The DNA here is from genome assembly GCA_963989295.1 of Ametastegia equiseti. Classification (NCBI taxonomy): domain Eukaryota; kingdom Metazoa; phylum Arthropoda; class Insecta; order Hymenoptera; family Tenthredinidae; genus Ametastegia; species Ametastegia equiseti. The sequence goes on from OZ022400.1 coordinate 5,561,862, forward strand.
ACACAGTCCTGGCTACCTGCGTCGCTGGTAAATTAATTGCTATTCAAAGTCGAGCCGCGAGTTACTTTGAACGAGTCTCTGTCACTGCGCCAACAAATCATATACGGCTTCTCTTCATGAAAATATACGGTTTACGGATACCCGCACTTTGTTCATCAATGAAGTGATTTCAATCATTTGAACTCGGTTCACATCATCAAACATCTCCTAGAATTTTCATCCCTGTAGGGGTGGGTGCTACTTTGGTTATCTGACCTCTGATGAAAACCCAACCCCTTGAACATTCTGTCCATAAAATGACCGACTGGAACAAGTTTTTTTTTTTTTTTAAATCATTTCATCAAGAGACATTCCTTCTTATGAAAATCCAAGTTATTTCCTTCCCTTTCCAGGGGTGAGTTTTTCCGGAAATTTTTATTCACCAAAACTGGGTGCAGGTTCCCGGGCTCTCGGAGCTAGAAAGTCTTCTGTAGGGGCCCCCGACGACTTGTCAAGCTTTCTTTCTTTCTTCGTTGGTCTGGTACCTCTCGCTTACTCGAGGACGAAGAGAACCTGGCGTGATTAAGTGTGTGTCAAAGCCCCTCTTCTTCACTCCTTTCTACCTATCTTTTCCTCCTTTTTCTCTCAGCTCAGCTCAGCTCAGCTCGGCTCGGCTCGGCCTCAACCCTCGCCGAGCATCACATACTGTATAATGTCTGGTGGAAGCTCTTCTGGAAGTTACATGTGCAGGGGCGAGACATCATCAGTACAAGCGACGTATGAGCCACCCTACGCTTAGGGGTTGCTGGGAGGAGGGGGTTGAAACTCAAATTTTTCACCCCCGATCCAGACTTCGGGATCATTTTTTCCTTTATATATGGTACAGAGACGTCTGTATAATCCTAATATGCTTTTCCAGCGATCATCAAAAATTCATTTCCTTGTCTATCGATTCCGGTTTTGTTTTTTTTCATTTTTTATTTTATTTTTTTCTTCTCTAGAACACTAGCCCCTTATCCGGTTCAGGATCTGGAAGCGAGTCTCGAAGTTCGAAATGCAAACTTTTTGAACCGTGAAATCTCCCGAGGGGGATGAAACCAGAAAGAATAGTAACGGTTCGCCGTTCACTCAGAGCTTTTCACCGTTCGCCAGAGGTTTTTGGGTTACGGTTTTCCTGTTTGGATTACACCAATCAGCCGGCCAATTTTTTTAAAACGGAATATCTGAGCCGAGGTATATTATATATATATATATATACACTATGCGCGCGGTACTCGTTGATTGGCTTGTTTAAGGGTAACAGGATCCGGTAACCTGCTATATCTCCCGGCTTATTTATTGATCCAGTAAAGAAGAAAAGAAAAAAAAAAAAAAAAAAAAAAGGGAAGATAAAACTGAGTGAGAGAAAGAAAAATCAAAAACAAATAAAAAAGGAACCACTAAAAAGAAGGTTTAAAGGGAGGGATATGTTGAGCGTCTGCTTTCACGGTCTTTTATTTATTTATTTATTTATTTATTCATTCATTCATTCATTCATTCATTCATTCGTTCGTTCATCCGTACGGCGATGTTTCTTTGTATTTTTTTTTCCAAATAACCACCAGAAGGGTTATCACTTCTTTCGTTCTTTCGTATATATATTGATATACCCACCCCCAGAGAGAATAAGGGGTGGTTGGTTCTGCGTTGGTCCGCATTATCCTACAGTACCGAATTTCAATCAATTCGTTTGAACGGTCTAGCCCGTTACAGGGGTTTTGAATCAAAGGGAAATAAAGTCGGTTTTACTGCATCATCTATTTACATTTTTGCATTTAAATTTTCGTTTCGCAACCGGTAGAGAGTGAGAGAGAGAGAGGGAGATAGAAATGGGGGGTAGTTGCGGCTCTTCTAATTGGACTGGCTATCTGCGGTAATCTATATTGCACCCCCTCAAAAAACGAATGCTATAGCTACAGAGACAATATCAGATATACAGCAAATCACTGCTGCGGTTTTGAAACAGGAATTTAGTTCTTATTACTCGTAGCTGGCGGCTTGGGTTGGTTTTTATAACTATTTGGTAACTGACGAATGAAATTTAAGTCAATATTTATCATGGGGTAGCTACCCCCCGGGGCGGATATTAGTTCGAGAACTAACTCACACACACACCTCACAGTTTGTAGAAAAGTTACTTGCAGCCTATTTTTATTCCTCCAGTCAAACATCTACCGTGCAGATATTATTTCCATCCCCAAAGTCAATGCAGGTCACATTTTGGTCCACGATAATACGTCAAATAATCTACCATCCGCTGGAAATCCGAACTAAAGCCGTTAATCGAACGGAAGATAACACCCAATGCTGACATGACGCATGTGTCTGCACAGCTTCTCAAATATATCAAATTCAAAACTGATCCAAACCAGAATCGACATTTTGAAATTAGGGTTCTGGTCTGGTGACTTTTCACAGAATGTTAAAAACACCCTTAGGTCAAACCGAGTGTTTTTATCGGATGAAAACTCCAGCAGGATGTTGATAGGAAATTTTTTTTATTAATGAAATTATCAAAGATAAGAAAGTCTATGGATAATTACAGTATATTTCCTGTTCCCAAAAGTTGGTATACCAAACATGGCCGGTTTTTTTCCTAGTTTCTGCTTCATCGAAAGATTCAACATTCATCAAATGCAGATATGAGAAGAGAAAAAAAATAAAAATTACAAAATTTTATTTCTGATGTAATTAGGGAGTAAAATTTTGGCAGAAATGAAGTCGACTCAATCCCATCCCATCCCCTCGAATGCGCTATAATCAAAGTACCAGCTTCGCGGTTCGAATTGGAGCGATATTAGGAATGGAGAACGGCTGGTAAAAGCAACCGGAAGATAACGGGGACATGATGCATGCGTCCGGATGGCATCTGTTAAGGATCTAGAAATTCGCGTAGTGAAAACTTTCTTGCAATAAAAAAAAAATTAAAAAAAAAACAAGTCAGTTATACTGCTGCACCAGCGGTAGGTACAGCTGCAGTTGAGGCAGTTAAGGTTCTCATTGGCAGACGTTTGCGAATAATTCAAACGACCTTTAATCAAAGTTGGAAGTAACTGGATGCGGTCGGGAACGATCCTAGCGCGGGGTTAAACGACTACCAAACCGCCAGGACGATTGGCTGGAAAAGTGCTATCCGCCGGGCAGTCGGCATCTTAAGCGGTGATCTTCTCCTTATCTGTCTCGAATCGAATCCTAGTTGCCAAGTCATAGCTGAATATCCACCGGCATGGAGTCGTTCTTGGTTGTGGATCCTTGTCGTATTCTAAGGGGTGGGTGGGGGGGTGGTTAAACGGGGGTTGAATCAGGCAGGCAGTAAGCTTGGAGCGAAACGGAATCGGCAGGACTATTATTTGAACGGTTATTGGTACGATAGCGCCTATCTGGGTGCCGTGCATCACAAACCAACTCTGCGGTTGTCAACCTGATTTCGTGGAGACCAACGAGCCCCCAGGACCAAAACTCGAAGGACTCTAACCGCAACCCCAGAAATCTGTGGATATAATATATAGTATCCACCTCCCTTCAGGATTTCTGCCCGTCCTGCATCGTATGAGTTATCGTTCTCTTCGTCCCCCTTCCCTCTGCACAAAGATTTCTACCACACAGTGCAAGACCCAACGTCCAACTTCCGACTTCCGAAATGATTCGAAGCTCTAAACCATCCCCTAGACATTGCCAACGACCTTTCCGGAACCCATTTCAATCGGACTCGAGACCCTCCCCTACGATCATCGATTAGTAATATTCAATCCTGGCCAATACTTCGGAGAGAACCTGATCGTTGCACTCGATTTTTATTACCTACTCATTTATCACGTCGATGGACCTCTGCCACAATATCGAAAATATAATGTCTGATATTCCAAAGGATTTACCACTCAATTTTTAAGGATCTTCTCAGATTCATGCCAGACTTGTACTTGTGTCTGATGGTAACGCAACAGACTCTGAAACACAATTAGCTCTGGAGGTTTGACAAGTCAAATTTTCATCAGAGAATTATTTTTTTGATGAAAGTTCGACCAATTTTGTACTCGACAATATCTTGAGAAGGATTTAACGGATTTTTACGATTTTGGTCACAATCGATTATAGTGGCTCAGAGATGATTAATCTTTCGATTCAATCGGTCAACCAATTTTTGAGTAATCTAGCGGACGAAATTCTCCCCCAAAAAAAATTCCATACACTCATACCTTGAAAATGGTTCAACGAATTTAGATGATTTTGATCTTGATCGATAGAATTTGCTCCAACTTAAAAATGATTAGATTTTTTAATAGATCGATGCAGTAGTTGTGAATAATTCGAACATTTAGCAATGCCTGTTTGTTTTTGCATTTTTCAAAAACTCACTAAATGATCTCAAGATTGAAAACGAATAATTTTAAGCTGATGATTTGAAAGGGAATATTTGTCAGATATAGACAGTCACTGTCGTGTGTTCAGGTTATTTAGCTCTCGGGTTTGCGAGGCGGGCTATAACCGTTTGAAATCCAGGTTACGTGACATGTTTCGGGAGGTGGTCCATTAACGGTTTTGTTGTCTTTCGCGTCTCATCTGACGTTAGGGTATACCCAGCAGGATATACCGAGGATGGGAACAAGAGTCGGGAAGATGCCCGGGGCAGGTATAATCCCGGCTCACCCTTGACTAGAGCCATTAGATTTTGCCGGTGTCCAGTTACAGCGCCAACCCTGCACCACCAGCACCACCAGCACCAGGATGAGCCCAAGTGTGGAAGAGCATAGAAAATCCGAGATATATAGCCACAGAAGCTTTTATTTTAAAGAACAACAATGCCTAGCGAAAACTGAAACCTTCGACAAAGTGACGGTAGTCCATTTCGCTTCCATAAACCCTTTCCTTACCTTTTTTGGTACTTTTTTTCTTCTTCAAAAAAAGAGAATAAGAAGAAGATGAACTAGGGGTATCCTTTCGTCGTCGATCCTTCGGGAATTTTTCCAGTATTACTTGCAGACGAATTTTGGCACCCATAGGGTAGTGCCAATTTAGTGCAATGTAGATAAATCCGGCAATACTCCGGCATTTGTAAATGTGTAATATCTGCGGTGTCCAAGACCCGAAAAAGCGGCGTGGTTTTCCTTCAGGAAAAAAATCAAACTGATATAGAAAGCTGCGTTTTTCAAGACGGTAAGAAAGTCTAGGGATGCCCGGAGGAACGATAAAGTAAGGAATTTCGGTGGTTTAAAGCAGTGTTTGGGCTAAAGCTCCGGGAAGAGTTGAAAAAAAAACAAAAAACAAAAAAAAAACAGGGTTGAATTGTGGAGGCCAAGGGCAAGGGGAGAGTCGAGTCGAGATGTCAGCCTTATATATGCGCTGCGGGAATCGGAGGCTTAATCCACCCGCTGGCAAATTTATGTACATTGAATTTTACCCGGTTTGCAAAAAAAAAAGTGACAAACATACCCGGGTCACCAGGGCCTCCTATAACTTTTTGGCAAAAACTAGATTAAACGTATTTACCTACCCACAAAATACACTTCCATTCCAAAGTCCGGTAAAATGGACTTTGACAGCGAAACACATGACCAGAAATTTTCCAAAACCTTATCAACTACCCTCTGTCGTATGGTAGCAAAGAATCTAACCATTTCAGTCCAACTCTGGAGCTTGCGACCAGGTATAATGTCTTTCGGATAGACTCACAGCTTTGGCATCATATTTCTGGGTATTGAATCAACGCCTATCAAGATAACAATTGCCAGACAATCGGTACACTATTATATTCTCTAGGATTGACTGTGAGCTATGAGTCGCACGTGGTGCGGGTACCAGGAACGTTGATTTTTACAGGCATGATGGTGAAAGAGCCTTGGTAATTGCTGTTTCTAAACCGTGACGGACCAGCCTGACATGTCAATAGGTTCGTTGCCTATTTTCCAATTTTTTTTTTTTTTCTTTCTTTTTTCTTTTTCTTTTTCTTCTTTTTCATTCAGTCCTTTGAGGTCTGGGCTAAGGCCTTCACCAAAGGCATTTGTTCGCTGGATTGCAGGCTATCGAGTACATCACCACTTGTCAGTTAACGATTATCTTAGATCCTTAGCGCGAAGGAGGAAGTGACTAGGCGTTCAACCAAATCGATTTCATTGACTTCGTCCGCCATCTTACCTGGGACAGTCTTGTCCTCTTAAACACGCAGTGTCAATACCCCGAATCATACCCAACGCAACTATATTCATTATTGTTACAGTCAAATTCAACGTCAAAATCAAAATTGAACGAAATATTGCTGGAAAATTCATCACGATAACGGATCTTGCTACAATATCGACATTTTGTACAAATGACAGACTGATTTTGGAGCATCGCCGCCACATTGCAGCAAGTTTGGAGCAATTTTTGCTCGTTTTTCATTCACATTTCATTTCAGAAGTCACACAAAATTACAGCCATGGGTTTATCGTGACTTTCGGTTATGGATTTGCTACATTGTGGATCATCTAGGTTGGAAATATTGCGAGAAAATTCGTCACGCGAGACAGTAATATTGCAATATTGAAGTTTTTATGCATTGTAGATTGATTTCGTAGATTTGCTGCAGCATTGCAGCAGGTTCGAAACATTGTAGCCTGTTACCATTAAAATTTTTCGCAGATTTGCTGCAATGCTGATGATTAAGTCTGCGACAGAAATATTGCGAGGAAATTTGTAACGCGGGGCCCATGATCGTTTTACAACGTCAAAGTTTTCGTCGAATAAAATCCGAGCTTGTGAAATTGTTGTAAAACGGGGCAAACTTTTCTCTTCAATATTGCCAATACTCCTGTCAAAAGTTACATCAACAACATTGTAGATTTTCTTTGAAACTCGCGAACATTCACTTTACTTCACTCAAATGCGGAGACTAGACGGTAGGTAGTCTTTGTAGGTTCGTGTACAGCTCTCGGTGTTCATGTACCAAAGTACAAAGTTAATCGAGCAAACGTAGGTGTACGTAGATCTGAAACTTACACTATAAATGCTATACGAGGTATGTTTACCTCTGGCAAATACACAAGATGTGCTTCGTTATGAATTTAATAATTACTCCTACCAGGCGACATCGCCGCTCTCCAATCTCAGTCAACAAGCTGATATTAACATTATGAACGGGAGTTTCGTATATATATATATATATATGTACGAAAGAGGAGAAAAGTTCTCTACGGAGAAACTATACACCACCCACCTCGATGAGCTTCGAGCTAAAAGAGCTTTTTCTAGATTGCTATCCATACCCTGTAACCACCAACTTTCTACCGATATGAGCACGAGAAATTAGATCCTAGTTCGTGTCTCAGTGGAGTCCAAGAACCACGAGAACCAATCCAATGGTCCATAGACCAGATGTGAATTTCAAGAATTGTTTTTGTAAGTTAAGAGTAGAATTTTCAGGGCTGATAGTTACCCATTTACGAACTGCAAACTGGCTTGGCATTGGCATGGTATTCATGCTATAGCTGCCAATATACTGACAGTTACCAAGAGCCAAGCTTTGCCCAAGTCAAAATCAATCTTGGGACAATTCTTGGTCGTACAATTCGTGTTCACTTGTCAGTACTAGTCATCAGCAATGTCCCAACGTTGGGCAAATAATTTCTCTCTACTAGGACAGTATTGCCGAACGAAATTTGGCATCCATAGTGTAGTGCCAATTTTTTGCCATGTAGATAAATCTTGCAATACTCTAACATTGGTAAATGGGATATTTCGAACACCCAGTACGTGGTGAACGTGGGTTGTTTTCGCAGTTCGTGGAGGCATACACGTTCACCTATGATATTAAACTGTGATCACATTATTCAGATTGCATTTAATACGTTTACTAAATTGGGCGAGATTGTATCAGCCACTTGCCCGTGCATAATACGTATATAGTATATACGTATAGGTACGGGGCACGGGGTCCAGTTACGGTATATATAGCTATTTCGAATACTGGGCGCAAATAACCGGCCTAAAACTACGCCGAGAGGATTCAATACATAATATTGCCTACAGTAATCCTGGTATTCAGTCTAGGCATGTTACTCCCTGTTATTAATAGCATCATTCCCAGCAACATGCGGTTTTCCATCCCACCACCGTGACCACCTAATCAAACAAAGTACGATCGCTGCATCAACGAATCGGTTAATTTTCATTCATACAAAATACACACGTATGTACGTGGCAAAATTTTTCAAAAATTTATCCTAAAATATCAGGTCAGTCAAAAAATCTCTAATCAAATAACGAGAATTCGTGATAACGGAACCGGAAGCCGATGATTTTTCGTGGTATTTTTAATTTTTTTTTTTTTTTTTTCAGCGAATTAATTTGAGCTTCTTGTTAGCTGATTCGATCAACGATATTTCCTGGTTCTAGAGGGTTGAATAAAGGGGGTGAAAAAAAAATGAATAAAAAAAACAGAGAGAAATACGTCGTTGATTATTTGTACTCGAAATTGAGAGAGAGAGAGAGAGAGAGAGAGGAAGAAAAAGAGGAGAATCGTTCACTCCATCCGTTGGATAAAGGGAATTCTGAAAAAGTTCGCGAGTGAGTTAATTAATATATCGCAGGCTGTCCGATATTATAAACCGAGGCAAATTACCCTGGCGTTGAGATGTCAGTTGTACAAAGGCGCGAGTGGTGCTAGAGGCATTCTGAAAACAAGAATGACTCGTTTTATAAATCAAGTTCAAGAGTTTCGTTTCATTTCATTTCATTTCATTTCATTTCATTTCATTTCATTTCATTCCATTTCATTTCATTTCATTTCATTTCATTTCATTTAGCCCCTGTCCTCCCCTCCCTCTTTCATTTGCTTCAAATTCCTTGGCACGCATTATTCTACCACGTTCGTTAGATTCAAATCAATTTTCAAAACCGATCAATGAGAAATTAATCAACTATAACAATCACTCCGAGGGTATTCATTCATCCACACGGACACATTGTGCCTACCAATTTTAACCCCCCCCCCCCCCCCCCCCCCCTTAAAAAATGTTGAACGAATCGCGAATAAAATGAATACTTAACAAAGAATGTGTGTGTGTATGTATATAAGGTAATTGGCAAATGGCTTTGTGCAATTCAAACCCGTAATCCAATCCTGAGATCCAATCGATCATCAAGACTCGAGGCTTTTCTACAATTCGTCTGACCACGTGCTGTGTACTCGAAATATGACATTTGAATTTCTCAAAAGGTCCTTATTGTTAGCCCATTAATTGATCAGTCAAATACTCGATCGAAAATTATAGCTTCGTGTATAGGTACTTTTGTGTTTATTTTCAAACAACGGCACACTCCGAATTCGTTTTGCAGAATCCAAGTTCTTTTGGATTGAAAAAATGTCCATAGAGGTAATATCAACGGGAGAAAAGTCATCGGTTGACGTTCGGCGATCGAAGATCGAATTTTATCATAAGTATATGAAAAATTCGTCGAATAACCAAAAGCGAAATGATCGATGATTGGAGGATGTGAAAGCTCGACGATGAAGGTGATTCGAAAAATGGCTGGTACGTTTTTGTCGCAAATTTTTTCCCCTTTTTCTTCCTATCGCGGATCGCCGCGTCACGTCCTGATTTTAGTTTTTATCAGTGACCAGGGCAACCTAGCCTCCTCGTCATGCGGCAATCTATCACACGATATCTATATGTGTCCACATGCGTATGACCTAACCGGTACGAGAAAAATTAATTATTTATTAATTAAATAATTAATTTATTATTTATTTATGGTCAATGCCACAATTTCATTCGAATATGGGAAAGAAGAAAAAATCGGTAGCAAACTCTTCATTTTGGCGAATAACTCGAAATCGAGGTATAATTTTTAGTCCCGATCGATGGCAGGTACGTTCTGTGGATTTGGTTTGATATTAGGGAAATTTTTTCAGCCCCATTTGATGGTATGAATCGAACGAGGTGGGGTCGAAACGTGTCATTTATTATCGAGTGATGTTGTGAAGGAAAATGAATGAATGAAAGAGGATTAAAATTGTAGGACAGGTATTTATGTCTTTGGGAATGAATCGAACACGTGTAACTCGGTGGTTGCCGAAAAGCTGTGTGAATTGAATGAAGGAGGGAAATAGAGTGGAAAGAAAAATGTATTAAAAAAAAAAAAAAAAAAAAAAAAACCAGTGAAAAATGAAGGTAACAAAAAATTGGCGCGACCCAGTTCCTAAAGCGATTTGCTGAGTTTTCAATTTTAACCACCGATTCAAATGTCTGATTTTAAACCGAATCCATGCAGAATAAAAATGATGGCTTTCAGTCTTCACTCCCAATTCCGAATTCGGTCCCCCCAACAACGCCCAAAAGTTATTACAGATTCAATTGCCAACCAAATCTATCTGCACATCGATTTTTTTAATCGGAAATTTCCCCCTTCACATAGATTGCAAATTTATACGAAAATAAAAATCAAAAAGTTCTTCTTTCCTCTTTAATTCGCGCTAATTCAACTTTCAAACACATATCTATAGATTAATTGTCTATTTCTATCCATCATTTTTTTGTTTCTTTCTCTCTTTCTTCCTCATACTCATACACATACACTCTACCGGAAAATTAAAATCAAACGAATTCATCACCAACAGCTCTCTGACTTAGATTATCTCGAATAGCAGAATATATGAACTGATAAATCTGAACGCTTTGCTACTTTGTGGCGCAGCGAGGTGCAACGAGCAACGGAAAATAATGTGAGACAATAATTTCGCCACCCCCCTCCCCCCACTTTTCCCTGAAAAGCCACCCTCTGTGAAAAAGCACGCAATGACTATGCCGTTTCTGTTCTTTTTTAATTTTTCAGTTTTTTTTTTCTCTTTTTTCTTCTTTCTTTCAGATACTTTGTATTTGTTGGTTTTCTTCTATTTTCAAGCTTTATCTCTCTAGTCTAGTCGCTTCTTTTGTTTTTCCCACATCGCGGCGCGCTAGCTTTTATAATAATTGCCTGTAGGTTGCGCGGCGAACGTGCGACGTCATTTTTCTTGTTTATTATTATTACCTACCGGCTATACCCGGCCGACATAATCGCCTACTAGACAAAAAAAAAAAAAAAAAAAAAAAAAAAACACGGCAGAAAAAGGAAGCGACGAAAAAGAAAGCAAGAAAAAAAAACTACCCTTTTCGGGGTAGAAAATTGCCAAAATTCACCCCAATTCACTTATACCGATGATTATCATTGTGATTATTATTATTATTATTATTATTATTGTCATTACCATTAGCAGAGAGTCTAACAAGCTCGATAGCATCATACGACAGGATTCCATCCAAGGAATCAAGAATTTCATTATATTTTTGGGCGAAAATAAGCCGCTCGAAAAGCTCATCTCATCATCCCTTGTTTCGACGAGATTCTTATGCGTCCTCCATTCTGCGTAAAATTATTTTATCCAGCTCTCGCGGTTCGTTTCGTTCTATTCTTATTTGATAGGACAGGGTTGCACCGCGAGGTATCCCGCCGGTTTGTAAAAGTCGTTAAAGTTTCTCGCGCCTGGTGGACCAGAGCTTAAAAGATTTAATATTCAGCCCTACAGGGAGAATTAGTTTGTCTAATCAGGGCGAATAACTGTCTTAACAAAGCCCCGGCTGCAGGTTACCTTCCGCTTTTCTTCGTCAACCTATGAAGTAATTTGCAAAGTCACTCGCAAATTGCATTTATGTTTTCAGGGTATAATATATCATATGAGAGATTCGAAATACTTTGTACTTTTCATCAACGATACACATGCTTAATGATCATTTCCAATCCGATGGAAAATGAAATGATCGCTAATTTGTTGTAGCAAAATGTACGACCCAATTGCCAATTGTCATCAAAGCACAGAATATTGCAGCATTGCTGAAATATTGTGAGAAATATTCCCTAATTGCTACAAAATATTAGCAACATAGCTGGATTTCTCTCTGCAACGTTGTTGAAATCTTTGCTAGATCTCAAGAATATTGCAAGATTGCTGAAATATTGTGGAACATATTTTCAAAATTGCTGCAAAATGTTGGCAACATTGCTGGATTTTTCTTTGCAACATTGTTGAAACATTTGCGAGATCGCAAGAATATTGCAACATTGTTGAAATATTGTAAGTAATATTTCCAAGATTGCTGCAAGATATTTGCAACATTGTTGAAATTCTTTGAATATCGCAGGGAATATTGATGACATTGCTAATTCCCGTGGGAAATAAATCGTCGACACGATGGCGAATAACTTATTATTATGGGTCAAAATATTGCAAAGTCTTTTTCAATACTATACAACAGGATTAGCAACAATGCTGAATAAAATACTACGCGGTGTGTAAAATCGTGAAAACGGATGACCGAAAAATAGAGAGAGAGAGAGAAAAAAAAAAGTAAGAAAGGTAGGTAAATCGGATTGTTAGATAAATATATACGAACCCCAATATTATGTGTGTATGGTAACGCGATGCGGTGAATGAAAACGGACGTTTCACGCAGCGGCTTCCATCCACAGATATAATACATTCTATAGTAAAGCTTGCACCACCACCACCACCAGTAGCAGCAGCATCATGGAAATATCGGAAAACGCATTACAAGGTAATCTCTCTAGAGGTAGATGGTAGTAGTGGGGGGCGAATTGTGATGCGTTTCCTTTGTACGCTGTCAAAACCCCGGCTACATCAACAGTAGCAACAGTAACGGCGCAACAGCAACAGCAACACCAACATCAACAGCAACAGACCAGACCAGACCAAAGCTTGCAGTGCTAAAGCTGCGGAATAGTCAGTAGGATGTATACCTGGCTGCAGACTAGGTCTACACTCTACACTGTACCTCTTATAATAGCGGGGGCCCAGACAGGCTGGTGAACATAATATCAATGTACTGGGATACAATACTCGGAAATATTTTCCACTCTTCATCCCCCAAGCCTTGAACCCCCAACTTTCACAACCCCCGTTCTCACTCTATCGCCTCTTTCCAACGGCCGCAATAACCTCAGAGTAATTTGTTTGCGGCCGAGAGGTGGTGGCTAGTGTTCCAAGAGGCCTTGGAGAAACACCGCGGGAAATCGCATCTGTATATCCACGCACCCCATATACGATATATACGATACTACCCCTAACCGACTGGAAATGGGGCTGGTATAGATGCCCGTATAGCCCAGTCGTCGCCGGGGTAAATTTCTCAAGTCGCCAACTACCCCTACGTTTTTACACGTTTCGAGATCGGGATTTATCAATTAATTAAACTCTATGGTGGAAAATTATTCATCGACACCAGGATGGTAACCAATCGATACTTTATACGCGGTAGCAAAACTGCACTGGAACAATTTCAAAATTTCCTTCAATCTTTTAGTGCACATCGCCACTTTTCTGCCATTTAACTGACACAGTTTTCATATTTATATTCACAGGAACATAACCACGTGAAGAACAGACCCGCAAATTTTGAAAATTCAACATGTCTGCGGCACAGAATTTCCAAAAACTTCTTTACCACTTATTTTGTACAATGTAAATTCGTCAGGATTCGCCCAAAGAGATTGAGCTTTCCTATTTTGAGTACAGTTTTCTACTAGGACTATCGAAGATTTTGAGCTTGCGGTTTCTAAATCTTTGCACAATGTTGAGAGAAACATGAAAAAAGGAGTTTTTTTTTCTTTGTCTTCTGGGGGGGGGGGGGGGGGGGAGGGGGGGATTTTTCGTTCGAATTGTTACCCTCTGCGGAGAAACTGAGCTGAACTTTTTTGAGGACGGTATTTCACGAAACTATTGAAAATCCTGAGCTTGCAGTCCTTGAATCATTGCACAATGTTGAAAGAAATATGAAAAAAGGGATATGATTTTCCACTTTGAGGGGGAGATTTTTCGTTAAATTTACTTCTCTCTGTAGAGAGATTCGCGATTGCAGTGGTACCGCAGTGAATAAAACGTCCAATCGCATAATTACGTCTTGAGTAATGTTCAGTCTCTTGGTTATCTGGGTTGTGACCGGGTTCTCGAGGTTAAGGGGGTAGTAGCCACATTTCGTCGGGGAGAAACTACCCCGTTGGTCCCCTCACATCCACCCCTAGTGAGGATTCTCCGTGTTGTACGTGACCGGACAATCCCACGGAGTTCAGGCAAGTTATCGTAGTGCAAATTGCCGGAGGTAGGCAGAGATTACAAGTATATGTCTGTATCTATCCATCTATCCATCTATAGCATGTATAACCTACATACCAAGTTGTACGGCAAACTCAATGAAGTTTGGTAAAAGAAGAAAATAAAGGAGCAGGTAATTCGGTTGACCAGGACAAACCTTGTGATCACTGACCCGAAATACCTTCAAAACCCTCAAGCGAAGCAGACGATATTTCTAGAAAATTTTCATCCCCCAAAATTCTTGGTCTTGAAAAATCGGAGGTTTATTTGGATCAATTGATTTGAAGGGAGTTCAAACCTGGAAGAAAACTGACGGCGTTAGTTAGCTGGGCTAAAAGCTGCATTATGCTGCAAAGACGACAAAAAGCTCTAATGAATTAAGGCTCGGAAGGATCATGGGACTCCTGAAGCAGAGATATCTTCTCACCTATGGATCGCCGGGATAACATCGATCGATCAATCTCGAATAGAGTATGAGAAACGGGATCATCATCACAAATTGATCGTCTGCTTTTGCTGAGCAAGTGTTTACAGTACCGAAATGGCGAACATGGTGTACACCTTCCGTTTGCCTGGTGCATAAAGCCGCTCACAATCAGCTTGAAACTGATCCAAGGTAATTTTCATCTTTCGGATCTCCTCTCTTCTATCTGGTCAGTTGGTCCTGAAGGTATACAGGAGGTTAAAGTATCCGAAATCAGACCATCGGACTAATGGATTATCATGAGGTCGAGTAATCCAAGGGTTGCTACATTCCTGATCCACATTATAGAGAAACAGCTGTAATGTTTGCACAGCTAAATTTTATTTCACAGGAATATTACCTGCAGTCAGGCATCCTCCTCTTGTTTCTCTACCATGATATCGCGCTTTATCGACCTTGCAAAAAGCAACCTCAGCTAAACGCTGGGATTAATGGCCAGCCCAGCTATCTCATATCGTTCAAGTCGATGTGATGCTACACGTTCTTGAGGGTGTGACGTCGGCTGGCTTTATTTTTCTATTTGCAACTTTGTAGTACGCTGATTACTCACACGTGTCTATATGTATTGCTATCTCGGTAATTGAAATTTTCAAAGAAACTGCAGAAAATATATCAACCCTTCACATTGCAGCGAAAATCAATTCATTCTCTACCATCACCGGAAGCTTCGGAACAAAGTGGCAAATTTCACTCCTAGTTACGTTACACTTTTCTGATTAGCCAGAGACATCCTTAAACTGACCAAGTCGTTGACAGAACAGAATCCTTGGAAAAGGAGAAAAAACTACAGATGAACAGCGTTTCGGTGTTCACTATATCGTTTTGCAGATACCTTTGGTAATATATTTTTTTTTTTTTTTCTTTTTTGTTTGCGTTTGCTGGTCTGTTGGGCAGTCAAGTACGCATGGAGATCAGATGAGCGGAAGTCAGTAAGGGGGGGGGGGGGGGGGGGGGGTATAGAAGAAGGAGCTAGGTAGCAAAAACGTTTGTTGGTTTAACTTTCGGTGTGTATCGCTTAGCGTATGCGTCTGGTCTGGTATTCCGGAAGTGGATACAGCCGCGGCTCGTTAGGCGCGTTAAAGAAATGGAAAAATAAATTCTTTTTCCAAATTTTAGGGGCTCGTAAAAATGAGGGTGGTGCGCGGTTTTTATTTTTACGATCTGAAAAGCTGGCGGCGAAGGGACACCGCCGCACTTTTTTTTACCCACACACTGTTATTGCCCAATTCTTATTCTCCTCTTTTTTCATCCTCGTATCATATCACTTGAATCAATCAACCAGAGAAAAAAAAAACTTAACCAGATAACCGGCGCCAGGCATGTTAGAATCCGCTGAATTTCATCCCCTAGTGATTTTCTGTTTTCCTAACGAGGCGAGGGCTCGCTCATTCCTTTCGTCCTTTCTTCGTCACTCACGAGCTTGCGACAAAGCTAACTGCGAATTGTGACTCAACCTATCTCTAATTGTCGACAAGTTTTCACTGATTCGTTCCTAGATTGACGGTTCCATTTGCTATGCACCCCTCAAGCTCTCTACCTACGAGCCAAGGGAGTTTCCCTGTCGCCTGTCGCCTGTCGCCTGTCGTCTCCGCGTCTCGCTAATGCATGGGTCCATAAGAAATCTAGTAGCTAGGGAATATTTCAAACTATTCCAGGGCCTGAATTTCAGAAAAGCTCCCCGCACCTTCTGCTTAAACAATATCATGTTTTTTGAAGCTCGAAAGTCATTGGAGCTTTTCAAAGACACAAATTTGCGCTTAACCTTCAAGAATATTAATCTGCTGAAGCAAGATTCCTGAAAGCTCTGAGAATCATTGGAGCTTTTGGAAGTGAAAAATTTTTGCTTAATCTTAAAGAATAATGAAATGCAAACGGGTGATTCCCGGGCGATCATAATAAGATTGTTCCGTGGATTTGAAAATTGCTGTAATTTCATTTTTTTCAAAGCTCGGAAATAATTGGAGCTTTTCTAAATTCCAAATTTGTGCTCAATCTTGAAGGATAATAGTTTGGCAATTATAATCAAGTTTTTGAATGGTTTCCGAGTCTAGAAGTTTAACGGAGTAATTTCTGGAAGCAACCTTACGTTTTTTGAAGCTCAGGAAAGCTCAGGAGCTTTTTGAAGACGCGAACTTGCGCTCGATGTTGAAAATGATGGTTTGGAGTGGTTTTCGGGCGTTGCTGACAAAGTCTTTGAATGCGTTTTAGAGAAAATTTAATACAGCAAAGCTTTTTGAGAAACAAGCTTGAATAATTGAGATCTAGCTTTGTCGCAGTTTCGACACAGATGTTGTGTAAAATGTGTGGATCTTCTTCTCCCAGGTGCACCGAGAACTAGTTTACATTAATTCGTGTCTGCACGGTCCGTAATCGCGACAGGTCCCTCATTACGTCTACATCTCTCTTAATTACTCGCTGAGCTTCTTCCTACGGTTGAAAGCTCGGGTTGTGTTCCGTAGATTTTAGCATAACGACTCAACATCCACATCCGCGTTAAACCCCGTTTCACAGATTTCCAGAGATTTCCATGAAACTGGTTATAAGCAGGAGCTTTTTTTTTCCCCTCCCCTCACCACTTGCAAAAGTAAATAAATAATCACGAAAACTCCCGAGCTTATCTTTACCTCCAAAAAACTCAGAGACGCACAATTTAATAACGGCAAACATTCCTGATTCCACTTGATGTTTGCACTCGAATTGCAGCCGGTGAAGAAAAGAAAGAAAAAAAAAAAAAAAAAAAAAAGCACAGAAAAAATTCCACCTGCGAAATGATCATCCGCTTTAAAGCTCCCTTTCTCTCTCCTTTCTCATTCTCTCACTTCGGGATCTTCTCTAGAGACTATATCTCCAAGGAAAGGCTCGCTTTCCAAAGAAGAGCCATGCATCTCTCGACTAATAGAGCCAAAGTGTTGCCCGCATGCCTCGGATCAATTTATAAAACTTGGTTGAGCTCGGTGGTTCATTTAGTAGTTGAAAGAAGAAGAAGAAGAAGAAGAAAAATAAAAATACAAGTGCTAGTAGCTAACTAAGGTTGGTTCTAAACAGCGGCGATATCTTAGCTGCTAAGTAGATTCCGGACAATAAGTAGGTGCTTTGGAGGTGATGGTTGTTCGCAGATGGATCGATTAATCGGGTTCTTATAGCTGTAATTTGAGGTATAGTGGGTTAATAGTGAGCAGCATGAAACCAACTATTAAATTAGTACCTGCCTGCATAATTGGTGTTTACGATTTACGGTCCGTTTCTCAATACTATACACACGGATCCTAATTCACGAGTAATGCTCCGGCTAATTGACCCTCCGCAATGATCATCTGCCAGAATATCACCAACTGCGTTTATATCATCGCGAAATCTCAGGGTTTTCGGAGGTTCAATCTTTCCAAAAGTGCCATGTTTTTGATTTTTTTTTTTTTTCTTTTCTCTTCTTTATTACGAGCTCCATTAGAGGCTGAGACCATGCAGTCGAAAAAGCTCATTGATGATAAAAATCTGCTATGATGCATATAACTCGGGCTAGGTACCGGTGCTTGAGGTGTGAAAAAACGGAGTAAAATATGGGATGAAATATAAGGCGGCAAAAGGAGCCAAGAAGAAAAAAAAAAATACAAAAAAGAAAAACCAAAAAAAGACCGTGGGCAAGAAATTGGAAGGAAGTAGGTTAGTCGGGCGATAACGATAAATATGAGGAGTGATAAAATTCATTGCTCCCTAAACGATAGTGAGAGAAAATCCCCAGAGTCCAACTCGAGGATGAGTTTCCTCTAGTATATCATCACCGTTCGGGTTCGGTTCTCGATCGATTCGGTAATTTGGAGATTTCGCCTCGTCCTCTTTATCTTTATCTCTCTCTCTCTCTCTCTCTTTTCATTTTTTTTTGCCACGAAATATTCAAGTTCATTGATAATTCGCGACGATGCCCGATCCTTTAATTATCCCACACTCCAACACTCCACGTCGCAGGTCAAAGGATTTTGATGAACATTTTTCACCTCGTCATCGTATATATCAGCCTTGAAAAAAATGAAATTAAAGAAAAAAAAAAAAAAAAAAATGGACAAAAGGAAGGTAAAAGAAGAAGAAAAATGTAAAAATGTAAGACTAAGGAGAAGAAGAAGAAGATGGGAGAATCGCAAAAGGGGGAATACGTATTATATATACCAACAGCGATGGTATCTCCTGCAGGTTGCCGAGATGCAACTCCTGGGACGCTGTTATCCGGGTGGTAATGAGTTACTTTGGACTCGGGCGAGTGCAGACGCCGGAGTGTTATTTAATACCGAAGGATACTGCCTCGGGCACGAACCACTAATATTGACAACGACAAAGTAATTTGTTAGTCATTCAACCCGCCTGTCCCCCTTTCCTTGGCCCCCTGGACCCCCTGGACCCCCTGGACGCCCTGGACCCCAGCTTGCCAGCGCCAACTCGTAACTTGGGGGGGGAATATATACGATCCTTGTTACATCCACTGACTATCTATATAAGAATACCGAACAGTGACCGACTTGACTGGTCAAACTTGTTACCCACACACTGCCCTTCCTACCGGGTCAATTTCATCAAGATCTCGACCTTCGAACAGCCTCAGCCGCTAAATCATCATCATCATCATCATCATCATCATCGTCAAAGGTATTATATGATTTAACTGGATGCAGATTTTTTTTCATCCAGAATTGAAACGGAATCCTGAAGGAGAGAAACCCTATTTTCACTTTTCATCGAGTCAAGAACAAAGAAGTATTGGCTCCGTATCAAAGGCTTTCGACTTTTCTCTTGATACACAAATCCGGGATCAGGATTTGTGAAAAGCTCAACTTCAGAAGATGGAAAATTACTAACCCCCATCGAAATCAACCAACTTTGGATCCAACCGAAAGAAACAACAATCAAAGGTGACGAAAAGTCCAAAGCTGTGTTCCGAATTCGAATTGGGTTTAAATGATTTACGTGCTGTTAAAAACTAACCAAATCCCACTCTGAGAATTTGTAATCGAAGAAAAGATATTTGGTTCCTCCAGAAGATGTCTGGTTCCTTATTAGAGGAATCTGCAGAAATCGATACTTCAGGGACCGATCGATTTTCTGGAAAGATGCATCGCAGGTATAATCGAAACACTGGGTGATGTGTGAGGTGTGAATAAGAGGATGACAATCGGCAGCTGGGTATCAATTAATCGGACCTTGTCATTGTTCGTTAATCCGTAGACTGGATAAGTATTGATTTCCGTTTCTTGAAAGAACGAGGGGCGGGGGAGGGGAGGGGGGGAGGGGGGAGGTTAGGGAACAGGGTGGAAATATAAACGAGTCTCTGGGTTTTAGGTAACAAAGGGCAAAATTTCCCGCCTTCCTAACGATCGTGACCTAAAAAGAATCGAAACTCACCCTTTCTGATGACGCCACTAATAAATATCGGGCCTAATGTACCGCGGCGCGATTTTGGAGCAGAAATACTGCACGAATTGCTTAATGGTCGAGACGCTTTTGACGCAGCTGGTTCCCTGTACAGTGTACGCGGTTTATCAAAGAATATGCGCGAAACCGTCGTTGGGTAATACCTGCAATCAGAACCCCCCCCCTCCCCCCGGGCATGCATCGAGCACCTCCAATTGTTACCTACCCTTTGACGAAGGGCCCTTGTCCTGATTATTGTCACCTACCGAAACCGAGGTACGAGGAACAAACGATGTCGTTACGTTCCAGGAACTTGAATTTAACGTGACGTTTCATAAGGGTCTCTCTTGATCCTCGAGAAAAGCTCTTTAGTTTCGGATTCAAATCGACGTCGTTGATTTGGAATTAACTTGTCTTTATCACGAAAATATGAAAAAGTGATAAATTTTTTTGGAATCCAAATATTCAGGGCATTTTGTATCGACCTGGGAATAGAACCAGCCTGCTCAAGGTCACCGAAGGGCTTTGCAAAAGCTCCTCTCAACTGGGATTGGTCGAAGGTGTAAATCTATGGATAGAGATATTTCGGAACCGCTGAGGGAATTCGTAGGCAGTGAAAATTCCAGAGTCGTAGATCGCGGAAGGGACGTTAGCATCCAAGAGTGAATAAGTATCAGAAGGTAGCCCTGTATATAGCCCTTTGCCATTTATATCCAGGGATAGTTCGGAGTAGGGACGAGTATAGTACGGATGAGTATAGTAGTAGATGTTGAGATGGTATTGGATTGTTGGTGGATGCTGCAGGTTTCGAGAGGCTGGTTTCATGCGAAGATTTATTTTCAATTTCAAATTCATATTTTTTTTTTATTTGCATTCAGAGAAATTCACGATGATGGGAGAAAGCGCACACCCCCAAATATCTTCGAATTGTTTTTCATTTTTTTTTTTTTTTCTTTTTTTTCTTTCTTTTTTTCTTTTTCCTCTCCGCTTCGTTTTATGCGAGGCGATCAATCACGTTTGTTTTTTCAAAATGAAACACCGCGGTCTCTTCGTCGTCTCTCGTCCGCAAGCTCCCAAAGCTCATTCTGCAGCCCCGCGCAGTAATGCAAATGAGACACTAGTGCCGCCAAAAGACGAACGGTATCGTTTAAATAAACCGTTAAAATCACCAGGCTGTACGGAAGAGGCTGAAGCAACGTTTCCAAAAAAAAAAAAAAAAAAAA
Source organism: Ametastegia equiseti (assembly GCA_963989295.1). Taxonomy (NCBI): domain Eukaryota; kingdom Metazoa; phylum Arthropoda; class Insecta; order Hymenoptera; family Tenthredinidae; genus Ametastegia; species Ametastegia equiseti. Next base: position 5,583,103 of record OZ022400.1, read on the forward strand.
AAAAACGAAAGAGAAAAAAAGCACAAAAAAGCTCGAAGATAAAAAATCCAAACAGACAACGTGGAATGGCTTGAACCACAAAATAATACCTTCTCGGAGCTTCTTTTTTTTTTTGCAAAGGGCGATGGGCCATTTCAATTAAAGGGAAAAACGATATTTACGCCTTACGAGTGGTGAAAAAATAATTTCTGAACAAAAGTCGGAGGGATTTTTATTCAATTTCTTTATTTGTGTCAATATTTCAAGGAAGGGAAGTTCATTGATGAACTGGAATTAGTTTTTCCGCGTTTTGTGTACGTGTTTAGGTGAATAGGAAATTAAGGGCGCCACCCCCATCCCTCTGATCTGTACTTGGCGCAATCATTGTTCGCATTTTCATACCGCTTATCGACCTTATTAAAAGTTGTGTAATTGAAATTTTCGTCCTATGGCGGATGGCGAGGACGCAACGATTCGGTCGGTTTTTCAATTCATATTTTATTTCCCACCCCTTGAGCAAGGCTCAGTTACAAGCTCCGTGTATCAAGTCTTTCGAATCTTCCCGAATATTTGTATAAAATGATAAAACAGAGAAAACAGACGACAGAGGGTAGTTTGTACTTGAAAAAAAAAAAAAAAATCAAGTTAGACAGTGAATAGCACCCTTCAACTTGCTGACTTTTGTTTTTTTGATTCGATGCTATTTACCTCGAAAATCTTCCGAACTTTAAACAAAGGGAAATAACTGCTCAAGCTGTCACTCGACGAGGCAATTTTGTCAGAATACGTCAGAGTATATAAGGTAGGTAGCTGCTTATAAACCTACTGGGCGTTTAAGGAAAGATTCTGCAATACTTGTCGCAGCTTCTTCTTCTTAGTTTTTTTTTTTTTTTTCTTCTACTTCTACTTTTCCTTTTCCTCGCAAATTGAAATGATGTATATATGTTTTCTCGCTGACAAGTTCCGTCCCTTAGATGCTAGAGATATTTTCCCTCATACACGCCCGGCGTTGCAAGTGAATGAGAATTTTATTCCACCATGAATTTCCCTGCAGCTGAGCTAAGGAACACGTCGACGCAAGGGATGAAGATTTTCAGCGCAATACCAAGGGGTTGGAAACTTCAAGGTAGATAAAAACAGCGATTATAAAATCTCGGAAACTAGTGCAAATTAAAAACCAAAAACTTCAGAAGCATTTCCGGCACAACTTCTTTCTTCTCCTTATATTTTCCCGCAGTGGTTTTCCTAGGAATCCCGGACATCAGACCCTCCCCCCCCCCCCCCCCCCCCTACAGGGCTCCAAGGCATAGACAACGGGGATATTATGGGCCGACTTAGAGACAGGGACATCGAGGGGTTCGACGATAGGACCAAATTGAAATTCAAACCAGGAAATAACTCAAATATCTTAGATACCCCCAGAGCCCTTAGGGTCGTCTTCTTAGGTTCGATATCAAATCCTGGATCGCCCGATGCGCTCGTAAAATATGAAGCTAAAGATTTTTTTATTTTTTTATTTATTTTTTTCTCGTATCCTGCAGCTCTGCGTTCACGATGATGTAGAGAGATTCGTTACACCCGAGGGGTTGAAAGCACGGGGTAGGTAATTAACCCTGGACCCCCCCTGTTCGAAAGGGATGAACATTTTTCCGGAAGATATCGTACCGCGGGATGGGTATACAGGTATACATATATATATATATATATATATGTATATATAGATTGTACAGGGTAAGTTCTTAGGATCGGTAAGGTCATTAATTTTCCTGTCTTATATTCATTAATAACGGTCTCTCTCCGCAGCGAGTTACATTTTCAAAGGTGTCACAGCCCTTGTAGAAGCCCGAGAGTTCCCGTTGCCTTTGTCTATAGTTTCGTATAAGACGTCAGCGACGGTATTGCATTCATGACGTCACCGTAGCTACTACCTCCCCGTCGTCTAGTCTCCTAAGGTGCGGCGAAAACTTTTCACCCCTCCGTACCTACCCCGAAGAAACTTTCAAACTTCAACCCTTCGGGTTGGCACCTAGTCCTCGAGGTTGCGCAGGTACCTACTCCAAAAACGAAGAATCCCTTGCGCGTCATTCGTCGTCCATCTTTCTCACCCCAATATGACAAAACTACGCCGTTATATTATTTTCCCTCAAGTTTATGTAAGATCGCGGTAAGTGAATGATGGGAAAAACTCGTCACGTGGTAGAAAAGCTAACAACGAGCTATGAGAAAGTTGCAGTAATCAATAGTCGATAGTTGCTCCCTCTTCTGAATTACCAAATCGAAAACTTATTCTGTACATTTCGATCTTCTAACACGAATTATTCACATAACTGACATGCTGACTCCGAACATTGTCAGAAGCTTTTTCAGTTTCAAAAAATCTCTCAAATCAACGCTTAGCCTATTGGTACTAGATTCCTGGTCGAGTCAATCCTACTGTGAGAAATAAAAGCACGCAAGGCCACCTGGTGGTGGACGGTGGTGCCAGGAACTAGAAAGTGTCAATTACCCTGCAGCTGACATGCTGACATTCGGAAGCTTTCCCAGGTCGAAGAAATCACTCAAATCAACGCTCAGCCTTCTGGTACTAGATTCCTGGCTGAGTCAATCCGAATATGAGAGAAAAACGCACGCGAGGCCGTCTGGCGGTGGCACCAGGAACTAGAGAGTGACTTTTACCCTGCATCCCACGTTTTTACCTCTTCAAAAGCATGAATATTGCCGATTGTGAGATAAGCACATGTGCTTGAAAAATCATGACTAGGTTTCGAAACAAGTTTCTAATGTGATTCATATGATTACTGGTTTTTTTTTTTTTTCAATGACATAACCCAACTTTCACTGGAAGTGTCAATCGCTCTCAAAATCTTCGAAATCATTCGAAATGGAGTGAAATTATGAGAAATATTGAAATCTGTTATGCGCCAAAAGTTTTGAGTAGTTGACTGGTCGACTAAACTCTTCAGTGGCTGTGTGCTAGACTGTTAGTTAGAAGACGAGTCAAGTGGTGAATGATTTATGCACGGAGACATGAGAAAGCCGCTTTTTGACGGTGAATAAGTTCCAGGTGGTCGGGGAAGGTCTCTTCCGGCATCGAGTTAGTTGTTGAAATAGCAGTCGACTAGCACATACGCAATTTTCTAATTATATACAATTACTCCCTTCCCTATTCCCTTTCCCATATGGTATCCATAGTCGCAGTGGGTATCGAGTGGTATGTTATACACACAAAGGTAGGCGCCTGCCTGCCTGCCTGCCTCGTCCACGAGGCGGGAAGCCCCGGTGAGACGTGCCACCGTAAGGCGTGTTGAACGCGTGTGTCGTGCGTTCCGTTCCGTTCAATTCCGTTCCGTTCCGTTCCGTCCAGCGGCGCGCTGCCTCCCACTGGATATCCATTGTCCTCTAATGGTTGGGCGACTGGCAGCGAAGGGTCCGCCACACACACACACAGTACTTTGCCAAATTATTGACATAACCTAACGCTGGCGGTATTGCTTCAACGATCGATATCGCCCTCTCCGTACATACCTACTACTTCTTCGCTAAAACATAGTAAATAACCGATGGCCTATACCGAGACGGCCGCCAATTCCATCCTTGAACTATGAAAAACAACCCTCGATACTCTGTCATGATCGATGGAACCTAACCTAATGGGGGGGATCCCCATCCTCAAACGGCACATATATCTGCCGATAATCACCCCAGCGAGTGCTTTGGTCGATAGTAAAACTAGATTGGGAAATTAAACCGTTCCCGTAAAACGTACGGACCCGAAGACAGCTGCCTTGTTGAGAAAAAAAAGGCGGGAAATACTAGATGGCGCTGATTATCGATCCAGAGGGCGCAGCGATCCGTTTGTCGGACTGGTTTCAAAGCTCGTGACCAAATTTCGATGACTATTAAAAAAGGAAGAATGTTTTGGTTGAATTTGCGAACGGTATAGAGTGGTAAGGTATTGAGAGTGGAATATGAGAATGAAGATGGATCGATGTATCGAGGAACAGACGGGAGGGAGAGTGGAATTTTTCATAGAATTTGGTATGTCTGTTTTTCTTTAATATCATATTTCAATCTCGGTGCTGAAGAAGGGTGAGAGCCTCTCACGGTTTATATACATATATATATATATATATATATATACAAAGATTTTCTCCCGTCGGTCTTTGACATGCTCGATTGGTGTTTAAATTGCGATTTGAATTCTAGTTTCACTTCAACTTCTGAACGAACCAACGAACCAACGAACCAACCAACCAACCAACCCCACTGCACTCTGGTGTGGAAATTAATTACAAGTTTAGCGACAGTTACGATCGTAATGGTACTGGCAGGGCTGCAACAGCAACTCGTTCAAACGCGTACTGGTACAACTAATATTAATCCGGCAATGCAGTGTGGAGTCTCCTCGGTGAGGTTCCGCTCAGACTTTGCTAACTTTGCGACTTGATTCGCCTATTTCAATCGCAGAATTAGTCGCGGGTTTAACTCCATCTCTCAGTACCAATTTTCAACGATTTTGCTACATGGTATGACGAAAAGCTCCGTTTCCAGCTGGGGCGCTGCTAGGTTCGCAAAAAAAAAAAAAAAAAAAAAAGAATCCGTTTTCTTTTTGAGGAGTAATTCCAAGAGCTACCTGAAAAGTGCGGCAATCAGAAGTAACGCTGAAACTCAATTATCCGGTTCGATTACCACACGAAACCTGAGGCTCGAGCCCTTATTTGTTTAGTCACGCCAGCGACAAGATCATCGATTTGAAGGGGCTGGGATTAAACAACCCTATGAAGAAAACGGTCTAAAGTAAGAGAGAGAGAGAGAAAGATGAGAGCTGCCTTTTTAGGGAAATAAACGAAAATCTTTGTTCAAATTCAAACTTGATCCAAGCGTGAATCTACTCGAGCATCTCAGAAAGTCATTCGAGCTTGATTGTGCTTATCGCAGCTTGATTTGAGAATTCTTTAACTCACTTAACGCTCGGTCGCCCGTGTGAAGTGACCTTCTGAACCGATTCCAATTTGACTACCACATTCTAAGGTACGTTTTGATTTTTTATTTATTTTTTTCTTCATTCCATTTCAACCCTTTCTCTCTCGTTCGCTTTTCGTAACGAGCCAGCGCTGTTAATCGAGAATTCCTCTCGCACTTACCCCCAAAGAGAACTTCGTCATAATAGAATACCATCTCCACACGTACTTCGTAGGACCAGAGAGAATGGAAAGATCCTATTCTCCAGCCGAACTTTGGAGCTCGAGGTTTGCACCGCAAGTGCTTCAAAGCTTAGTTCAAAGCTCCTCAGGGTTGCTGAAACTCCAAGTAGCTAGATGGTGCCCCTAAAGTTCCGGATATCGAAAGAGCCCGCCCCCCCATCCCCCCTCATCTTATTTCGAAGCCTGATAAAACGCGGAGAAAATCCATTCGGAATTCGGGTTTTCCTTTCCTGGTCGTGTATATAAGGTACTTTGGAAAGTTGTCAAAGAAATTCGCAACGCGATTGACGAACCATTTCCGAATACCATGAACACTAGAATATCACAGCTGTGATAGTCCAGTAAAGTTTTCTCGACACTATAGTACTACTCAGCTGTGGGCACCTCTCTTGAAATGGGTAAATGCTCTGGAAGAGAGTTAGGTAAGCGGGCGAAAAAAACATACCGTTGAAAAAGGCGACATCTCCTTGCATAATTTATAACCCGACTTTAACGACCATGCTTTTAATGTTCTTCTACTTTTTTGCCTCTCCCAGAGTCCGCGCTTCTACATTTAGGATCTGTTCCATTTCCTTTTTCTCTCTTTTCTCCTCTTTTCCTTGTTATTTATTTATTTTTTTTTTTTTTTTCTCTGTCTAGTTTTGTCAGTTTCTAAAGATTTTCACAATATTTTTTTTACCCTTTTGTTTTTCTAAGTGAAATTCGACTCTCGCCTCGAACCAATTACAAGGTTAAAACTCATTGCCGGGCGTGTTATTCGGCGAGTGGATCCTGCACGGGAATCTACATCGTCAGCTGGTAACAGTTACGTCAAGTCAGCTTTATTTGTTAAAGCTCGGAGCGCACCGTGCGCCCCCCTTTTCCCGTGGTAGCAACTTAACTGTCGCGTAAAGCTCACGTCATGTTTTTGCACCCTTGAGCAGTATATGTGCACTGTGAGGTACGAGGACATGGTGCAGAAAACGGCGAGTTGTACCCGCAGGACGAAGCTCAGAGCTGAGCTTTCGACTCCATTTACCACCCAGATGGTTAAAATCTCAAGGAATTATTTAAGGGATGATTTTGCCAAGTCACTTTCGATTGATTGGAAAAGCTCATGATGGCGAAAGATGATAAAAAGTCATTGAGAATAACTAGCAGTATCTGAATAACAGATACACAATTTTCCGTGGTTGGAAGTAATTCGCAAGTTGAACGTTTTCTGAGGACAGGAAGGGGGCTGGAACGAGAGAATGAGAGAACGTCTTAAATTACTTTGTTTGGGAAGTGTTCCCCACCAAGTTTCCTAATTTCGTTTCGTCCTCTTCGTCTTTCGTCTTTCGTCTTTCGTCTTTCGTATTTCGTCTTTGGTATTTTGCTGGGCGCTCGGGCGAAGCGAGGACGAAAGAATGAAAATGTGATAAGCTTGCGAGGCTGGACTGCTGTCGCAAGCTCAAATCGTTAGCTCATAACTCATTCCTTGGTTTAACGAAATCCCTATACGGATAATTGTCAGGATGTGGAAAACAGAAGCTTTCGAAGATCAAGGACCCTCCGTCGAAACCTGACCCCGTGATCTCTTGTGCCAACGAAGGGCTCGAGAGCAGAAGCTCAGGACTTGTTTGAATTAATTTCGTCTAACGAGCTGCACACCTGTACTTTAATTATCAAGAAACCCCCTCTGCCGCAGGTCTTCCTTCTCTCTGCAAGTTAAACGGCTTGGTATTTCTCACCAGAATTCGCACAACAAAAGCACAAACGTTTTCCTAGACAATCGCTAATAATTCCGCTCAGTAAATGTCCCTATTTTACTAGGGCTTCTTCGACCCCCCCCCCCCCCCCCCCCCGCGCATACAATGGCGCCCTAGCCAATTTACCCCGGTTTCAGGTTAATGGCGAATATCGAACAGCCTCTGCAGCAAGTCCCATAGGAAGAACTTTAAATTGCACTACCTATTTCGGAAAACTCCTTCACGCTAGAACTTTCCCAGCTTTTGGAAGCTTAGGTTCTACCCTTACTGAGGTCAGAACTTCGCGAAGGGTGAAGAGGGGGATAAAGTTGCCGGAGAAGTCGGAAGGGTCAGGTGAATTTCGAGTGATTCTAATGAATTGATAAGTATTAAAAAGAACTTTTTAAAAAGCAATTAGCCTTCTAAGGGCCGTGAACTTTTCAGATCCTGGGAGACAATAGGTTTGTTGTTTGGTAGCATAAAAGAGTCCCTGAATGCGGGGAAGGTATAGGGAGAAACCGGGTGGGGAACTGCTTTCATCGAGGATTCCTGAAAATATCAAAAGGGGTCGAAGCAATTGGTCCTCTCCTCGCTCCCTGAACCTTTTGTCCAAATAATTAGCAGTATCGATGATCCGTTCACAATGGGTTTATTAATTGATTAGGAGAGCCTTGGTTGTCGGGCTTCTTTCAGAACGGTTCTTTCGCGTAACGTAAATGTCCTCAAAGCCATTCCCCTCCCCGTATAATGGGTATAAAAGAAGTTATTATTACCTTTGGAATTATTCCGGCAATGATAGATCGATCGACGATTATCGACGAAGGGTCGACACCTACCTACCCCTCGATCCTTTCAAAGGTATGAAATAAAATAGGAAATGAAAGGACGAGGAAGAGTCCTGCTTCCATACCTTGACGGCAATTATGGCGACAATGGCGAGGAGGTTCGACAGACTGGGAATAAATAAAATGAAGCAAGTCAAACAGAATAAAAATAAAGGATCCGTTGAATAGAAATACCATCACGCTCACTGGCCAAGGAGCTACCGATCCTTACCAGCTTCTTGCCGAGGGAGGTTTTCGGCTTCGGGCAACATCAGCGACTCCTTAAGATGGCCAGGCACGACCGCAAACTCCCTTACCCCAGCATACCTCGTATCGGCAATTCTATTGTTCCAAAAATTCCCTCTCAAGGATATAAAAAACAAATAAATATAATAAAATGAAAAAGGAAAAAGCTCAACCACGTCTACCAACGACGATGTGCACTAGCCGTATCCTCCTCAGGGCAAGATATGAATAAGAATTCGTACCGGATCCTGACCTGCAATCAGCAGAATCGAAGGGTCGCTTTGTGCCACGTATACAGATCAACAAACCACCCCAAATACCCGAACACACGTATGTACTCACCCCATCGTCATCCAACATTTTCCAATTTTCTACCAATTCGAAATCACCATGTGCTCTGCGTTTCATCGGCGTTGTGAAGGTCAGTTTGATATTGTGCGCTAAGGCGAACAACCAAGAGCACAAATTTCCCCAATCGTTTGTGTTCCAAATTGTGGTTTTGAACAAATTGAAAGTTCAGAATAGAATGTTAACCATAGTCATGTACTTTGTGCTTGGTGGGTACAATGATTGGCATTGTGAAGTTGTGCATAATGAAAATTGGCATGAAGTCAGGTGAACGACTAAAGACACAATTGTCTTCTAAATCGTTAATCATCCAAATTATGGTTTGGAACAAACTGAAAGTCCAGAATCGCATGAATATTGATCAATTGGCACAATGATTGGCATAAATTAGGGTGAACAACCAAAGACACAAGTTCTCCGAATCGATAGTCATCCGAATTATGGTTTGGAATGAATCGAGAGTCCAAAACTGAACGAATACTGACAAATTGTCAAGTGTCTCATTGTGCTTGACCAGTAAAAGCAGAATCCGAGTGAAATTGGGTGAACAACCAAAAGCACAAGTGTTATTTCTTTGTCGTTCACCATCAACTTCGATGATTCGTAAAAGAGGTTCGAGTGAAGAGCCATGAATCGTGATGAACGATCGAGAGCCTGGTATTTGATCAATATGAAAGAGAGTGTCGAGTGACATTGGTAGTTTGTGCAGCATGAGGATTGCACCTTTTATATCAGAGGTATTCGATCACGGAATGGCAATAAATCTGGTAGAGAGATAGCTGTGCAAAAGAAAGAAAGAAAGAAAGAAAGAAAGAGAGAGAGAAATAAAGAAAGAAAGAAAGAAGAACAGAGAGAAAGAGAGCATTTTAAAGCCGATGGAAGATTGCAAAATGCCTTGACGCAGGTGGAAGCGTCTATTTTGGGTTAAAACAAGGGTTGAAAGGGATTGAGAGGTACCTAGGATATCAACGGGCCCCGTGTTGCACAAACGTTAGCCCTGTTTACCAAACAGCCAATCAAAGCTCTAGCTACCCAATTTTCCATGAGCAATCGCAAGCTAACAATGTACAAACGAACGTTCACGTTCACGTTCACGTTCACGTTCATGCTCACTGCGCTTTGTTGCAGAAAGGTAAACCTTCTCCTATGCTTACTTTTCAATTATTTCTATTTCTATTTCTGATTGGCTTATTCGCTTCGCGTTCCTCTGGCTCCGGTTAACTCCTGGTGCTTGCATACCACTCCGGAAGTCAGAAGGATCTGTTTGCACAATGGATTAAAGATCACACTGCACCGAAGTCAGTAGCCGTTATTTTTACCTGTTAAAAATTGTGCTTTTTCGATCATTCAAGTGGCTCTTGTAATTATTTGGATTATCGAGTATCCCGAAGCTGAGTTGAGACGAAGCAAAAAGTTAGAAATTCACTTCACCAGGACGAGTAACACCAGCAGCAGTAGCACCAGGTCGTTCGTTCAGCCAGACGAACGAAAAGTTTCGTGCGGAGATAGGAATCGCTTCGCAGGGCTTTCCGTGCAAATTGAAAACTGTAAGTTAGACGCCCCCCTCCGTTCTCTCTCTGCTCTCTTATCAGTTTTTGTACATTTTTTTCCTCCCCTTTTCTCTTTTCCTTTTTCTTAATTCTTTTTTTCTTACTTTTCCTACTTATTTTTTTTTTTTTTGGTTCTATTTATTTTTTTATTTTTTCACTTTCCTTCTTGTTCACCAACCGTTTTTTCCTATCTATATTACCCGGGTACACGATATATACCTGCCCTCTTTGAACCAGCTTGGGCTCTTGCACGATGTCAAAATACATTATATATGCAAACTCGTATGTGCTAATCACTCCAAAGGGTTGAAATATCCTTTTTTGTGTTCATTGTTTTTTTTTTGTTTTTTTTTTCAGGGAAATGGACGTTGATGATGAATCGTGACTGTAGGGAACAGCGATTTTCTCACCTCGGTGATGAGGACGATGAAAGAAATGGAGAGAACACAAGAAAAAAATAAAATAAAAACAAGAAAAAACAAAAAAAAAAAAAAAAAGTATAAAGGGGAAATAGAATAGGGAAGCTTTTGTGCGAAAGCTCAAAGCTTCGGAGCTAGACGGTACCGACTAAATGCAGAGCACCCAGGTGTCTGGGAATTTTGAGCAAAGAGTATAAAGAGAGAGACGAGTGGGTAAAAAGTCAAAGTGCAAAGCTTTGTTGGTATTTAGTTTTGCGCGACCGGTAGACTATCCTCGTTCTGCAAGCTCTTCGCGATTCCATCGGCATTTAACTACCGTTCAGAAAAGCTTGGCTATCTGTTGTTCCCTCGAAAATTTCACCTATTGTTCGTTGATTTTCTCTTTTGGTACTCCTTCACCCTTTTCCAACCCCATTCACCCGTTCATCCCTTTATTTCTTACTTGCGGGCATTTTCTCTCCAAGCTGGACTTCTCTCTTCGCCAATGCGTGGTTTAACCCCTTATATTTCTCCTACCAAAAGTTTCTCGCGGTTTTCTATTATTCTCATCATCCCCATACCATATCACAGCACAAAACTCGCAAGGGAAGTTTGAACGTGCGCGAAGATAATCGAATTTTTACTTTCAAGTTATACAATACCGTTGCTGCAGCATATTTCCTTCGCCTGCTCCTGCTGTGATTCAGCTATGTACGTTATATGAAAAGGGATTTTATTAGTCAGGCGGAAGTGGTATTTTGAGTTCCAAAGCAGCATCGCGTGTACTCTTCAGAATAGAAGTTCGGGGCGGGATTGAAGTTCTCAATTCTAAAAGTGCCGAACGGTCGTAATTCCAAATTCATTCGAGACGCGATTCTGAGTTTCTAGATACGATAGACTTCAAAATTTGCAAATTCCGAAAGGTCAAAATGTAGATGGCTCAAAGATCTGGAAGTTAAAAACTGAGAAAGTCCAAAAATTCGAAAATTTGAGAAAAGCTAGTGACAAAGCTGTCAAATAAACGACATTGCGTAAGTGAATTATTATTGTAATTGGCGCCCAACGTAGGGCTTTTCAGATATTTAGCTTGCGAAATTTTGAATCTTCCGTGTTATTCCATTCGGAGTTATTCAAATTTGCCATCTTCGTAGACTTTCGGGAAAATAATCTTTCTAAAAACTTTGAATCGGTAGTAGAAAAATTCCGAATTTTGAACTCTCGCAGCTTTTGAAATTGGGGATGTCAATTCCACCGTGTGGAAAAATTGTTAAGTCAAAATTCAAATCACAACTTGTCCACAGAAAAAAATAAAAAGAAAATACTAAATAGATAAATTTGTCAAAAAATACACATTGTTTGAGAGGGAGGCTTCAACGAGTCGAAAGGGTCGTTTCGTGCTTTTCGTGGGTTCAGGTGAACGGATTGGCAAAAGACCGTTGGGTTGCCGCTTGAGCTCTTAGAATTTCTTAAGTTTTTAATAGCGAGGATCTCCTGCGCTGCTACCGACGACATCTCCTAGGATTAGAACGATATCGGAAATACCCGGTGATCATTAGAAATTCAAATAAGGCTGAAGTCACCGGACTAACCCGTCAGAACCAGCGCTGTAGTGCATATTTATTCAACGCTAAGATATCCCCTTGCACTGGTATTTGTCCCTTCAGCTTTGGCTCGCTAACCAATACTCGCTGAGGATGGTGGGTATATAGGGTAGGAATCTACGCTAACGCTGGATTGATATCCTGCAGTATTAAAAATATATCACGTAGTTAAGGACCGCGACGTAAAGCTCGACGGAATTACAATTAGACTCGTAACATATTCAGGGTATTTCATTCCTCTCTCTCTCTTTCTCTTTTTTTTTTTTTTTTTTTTTGCAATTTTGCAGTTTGCATTTTAATTCTTCTCGTTTTTCTACCTCCCTTTATTTCGTTTTCCGGTTTTGACTGCCACGAAGAAAATTAGGCTAATCGAAAATCAATCGACGATCTTGAAAACCAGTTTGGAATCTGTGGGAATTTTTTTTCTCGCAGCTTTTATAGTACTGTAAATTTTCACTTCTTTCTGGTTTTTCAAATCCGGGTGAGATTGAAGTTCCGAATTCCAAAATTTCCGGACGGCAAAAATTTCGAATTTATTTGAAACGCGATTCTCAGTTTCTAGAAACGTTAGAGTCCAGAAGTTGAAAATTCCAAGATGTCGAAATGCAGACAGCTCAAAGATTCGAAAGTCCAAGAATCCGAAAATTTAATGGAAGCTCATGACAATTAATTAGCTGTGAAATAAACGACGTTGCATTTCGCGAATCGCAAGATTCGGAGTTTTGGCCTTTTGGGTCTTTAGCTTTCGGAATTTTTAAGCTTCGGTGTATTTCTATCCAAAGTTTTTCAAATTGGCTACGTAGACTTTTGGGGAAATAATTTTTCTAAAAACTCTGACAATGAATCGGTAGTAAAAGAATTCGGAATTTTCATCTTTCGCAGCTTTTGAAATTCAGAATTTCAATCCTCCCCCTTTAAATTTTCTATCTTTGTCTTTCGTGTGAAATTAGGATCGTTTAAAATTCGTAGTGTGATCACAGCCGGAATTACGAGTTTAGAAAAAGGTATTCAACTAGCTCCTGCAGAACCAAGAGAAGAGCTGGCGATGATTCCTTTTTTTCGGTGAAATGAAATTTAGCAAATTACCTCTGTCTCTTTACTCTTAGCTAGTTTACCCAGACAGAAAGTCCCGCGTTTTTTTCCTCAGTCCAAGAGCTGAAGCTGGAGCTGAAACTGAAGCGGATTTCGTTCCTGCAGTTTCCCCGTACAAATACGAATTCATTTTCGCATTAAGCTCGCGTCGCGTGCGTTTTAAACGAAGGATTCCACCCCGAACGATAAAGAGACTGAAGGGTGGCGAGGCCGAGAGGCTCTCGGCAAACACAGGCCTTCGGCAATTAGTATTACCGCTTTTGAATTTCGGCATTAATAAAGACTCTTTCAAACATCAATATAAAGCGAGATAAGTGATCGAGGGGGATTTCCATTCTCTAAATGAAAAAAGAATATTCAGGCAAAAAAGGTGAACCAACCTTCCGATTCTATGAATTTCTCAAACTCAAAACAAAATTCAAAAAGTTGATCATTGGTTGGTTTTTTAACCACAAATACCTAAAAAATAATAACAAAAACCAGCTAAGATGATCGGAAATGATTTTCCAGAGGTAAAAACGCGAAGGTCCGATGAAAGCTGAGCTTTTCATTGAAGACTAAGCTTCTTTTCTTTTCTTTTTTTTTTTCTTTTTTTTTTTTCTTTTTTCTTTGGGTTATAGTGGAAAGTCGAAAAGGGAAAATCCAGGTTGACGACAGGAGCCAAAGCCCAAGCTGGACATCCGTCCTTTTTTATTGGTGAGGTTTGGGCGCCGAATTGGTTGGTTGCCACGCGGTACGATAAATAACGTTCCAAGACGGTTCGGCTGTATTCTAATACGAACATTCGTATTCATTTGGTTTCTCAGCCAGCCCCGAACACCGGCTTCCCTTCGACCGCGCGATCGAGAACGCAACTTTGCCAGTGGGTACGACACACACACACACACACACACAAACACACATAGACATAGACACATATATCAATGGATGTACTTGTATACGTATATATATATATATATGTATATATATATATATAGAGGTGGTTCTATTCGTTGACTAAAACTCACGAAAGGCCCAGTATGGCTAAGGCAAAGCTAGGCTTCTCTATATAGTCCTGTTTTTCCTCCAAAACTAGAAACGCCATCTTGTATAATACATCGCGTTCTATCGCCCCCAGTCCCTCAACCAAACTGGGGGGAGGATTACGGAATTCTCTCTCAATTGGTAGCAGAATTGCTATCGAAACAGGCAGCTGAGCTAGAAACAAAACCCTCGTAAAAGTTCAAAGCGAAGAAGAGAGGAAAGAAAAAAAAAAAAAAAGGAAAAAAAAAATCTGAAAATTGCACAGGAGTCTTAAAACCGTTTTACGAGCTTCAGATTGACTCTCAAATGAGAAAAAGATTTATCTTAAAAATTCTTAAAGCTTTTTTCATTCCTTTTTGACCAAAAATTCGATCTAGGCTCTCAAAATAAATCAGGAATTAATCAAGCTTGAGCTTTTTGAAACATTGACGAATTCCCAGACTGCCCGATACTGCCCGACTCTTATTTATCGGCTATTTTTTAAAGCTCTTTGAACATTTTTGAAGCTTTTTTCGTTGACTTTTGACCAAAAATTCGATCTAGGTTCCCAAAATGAATCGGGAATTAATTTATCTTGAGCTTTTTGAAACATGAACGAATTTCCAAACTATACGATCCTGCCCTGCACTTATTCGTCAGATTTTTCGAAGCTTTTCGAAAATGTTCGGAGCTTTTTTTCGTATTCTTTTGACCATAAAATCGATCTAAGCTCTCAAAATAAATCAAGAATTAATCCATCTTGAGCTTTTTCAAATATGGATGAATTTCCAGACTACCCGATCCTGCCCCGTTCTTATTTATTGGCTACAGTCATGGGGTGATCGATAATATTTAATAAGGTGGTAGCATGATCGAGCTGGGCTTGTAATGGTGGGTCATCCTCACTGCCAACGTCCTGTACTTGGGAAGGAAGAGGGCTTGGTCAGACCACAGGATTAAACAGGATGGAACAGAACGCAAATTGGTGTTGCACGGGGGCAGCGATGGGCAGTGCCCCCCCTTTGTACCCTCATGACCCAGTGGAGAAAATTATTAGCCAATCTTCCCCGTAAGCTGTATGGGTAGGTCGGTACTGTGTATACTTTTGTTACCCGGCAATATTCGCACTTACCAATGAGAGGAAACAACGCGGGTTTATTTTACCCATGTTATTTATTTATACCACCCGGCTAAAATAACGCAATTGGAAATCATAATTAAATAATAAACATGAATTTCTCCTTCCGCATCCCAAACAAACACGGAAATTTCACTTCTTCGCCATGATCCATATGATCCGCGGGTCACGATCAAAAACTGCGATTCCCGGTGAACAAAAATTCCATAAAAAATTTCGGAACGGGATTTTGAACCGGAAGAAACAAGCTTTGCAACGCTCTACGATTTGTATTTTTACCATTTTTTCCTCAGACTGTAGATCGTTGTGAAAAAAAGCTTGTTTTTTTTTTGTATTTTCTTTTTTGTTCCTGGCGTTTTACTTATTCCCAGTATTGGAAAAAATGGTCCTGGAAGGAAATCAAAACGCGCATTTAAAAGCTAAGAGAATGAGCTTTCAATTGCATTTTTCACAATTCTTCTACGATTTTTATTTTATTTTTTTGTTATTTTGACGAAATTAAAAGGTGGAGAATCAAACGCTGCAAGAAATCTCGTACATAATATAGGTAGAGGGAGTAGCTATTCCATACCCCATAACTTGTGGGAAAAAAATCGGGAAAGAATTTCGAAAAAGAAAAAGTAAAGCTTTCTATTCCCGTTTTGAAATTCCAGTTCGAAACTATGTCTGCAATTTTCACTCGCCGAAGTATCTAGCTGAAAAGCTTTCTGAGCTTCCGGAAAATTTCGAACTCACAGATTATATTCGTGTGATTGAGCTTTCGCTAGTGATCGTACGGCTGATTAATTGATCGGTAGCCAATGATACGATATGTTTTGGTTTTTGGAAATAAATATTCCAACGAAATATCAGTCAGTTCGAAAATTAGGGGATATTAATTACTCTGGCTAATGGATTCTGAGAAGCTTTGTAAGCTCGAGACTGTTCTTGGGCCCAGGCCGTTCTTTGACAAAACAAAAAGTAGCAAAAAAAAAAAAGAAAAAAAGAAACAAAAAAAAATTCTGCGATAAGAAGAGTACCGGAAATTGATGATTTTCAAAGAACACAATCTTTCTCGGAGAGCTATAGAGATGGCGTGTATTCTTGTTTGTAAGGTAATATCGCCTTGCTGTGATCTGGAATTATATAAATTAGGAAAGTGAGGTTGCAGGGGTGGTTTAGCACTAAACAAGCCGCTATATACCCGAGCCAAGTACAAGGAGGGGGTGAGTTGTAATTTCATTTTGTTATTTAGTTCGTGTGTCGACGGCATTAAGGACAGGAAGTGCGTGTATTGTGCCAGGCTGTGTTTTCAGACGTAGTTTATTGTTGGTAGAAGAAGTCAGCGCTAGTTCGGCCTCGAACGTTCTTATATGTTGTCATATTATACAAGCGAGTACAAAACCCCGCTATAGATCCATAGATCAGCTTTTTTTTATAACTTTTTTTGGTTTTTTTTTTCCCCCCCCCTTCCAACACCCACCCTTCGCACGTTTCCCAATATTCTAACTAATTGGCCCACTTCTCAAGCTCCAATTTCTTTCGTCGTTTCTTCTCACGACTTTCGCTCTTACGCAATTATCATAAATTCACATGCCAAAAAGCAGCTCTGGGGGATTAAGGGGGATACTTTTCGTCAATATTTTAGCCGGAAAAAGTCGTCCGCAAGTTCACGCCGTTTGTTTCAAAATCCAGTCTCAGATACGGGCAGAATTTACTCCATGAGAAACAATTTTTTTTTATTTTTTGACAAAATTTTCAGCAGTTTTTTTTTTTTCCCAAAGCCTGATTATTTATTTAGCAAGAGAAACAAAATAGTAATAATCAGCCTTCGTTAAACATGTTTTTTTCACTAAGATTCACCCGTCCATCGGTAAATGTATGACGAGAGCTTTTGCGTTTTTTCAAAGCTCGAATGTTTATCGGTTCGCGGAGAGTGGGGTTTTGTTATTAATTTCAGGTAGAAATCTACTCATCTGCCAAAGAACGTGTAAAAGCTCCTCTTTCCCACATGAATCTGAAAATATTCTTTTATTTGCTTTTTCCCAAAGCTTGATTGTTTGTTTGGCAAGAAAAAAAAAATGAGCTTTCGTTCGGTATTTTCCGTTTAAATTTACCTAACCGGAAAACATGTAGGATAAATTTTCCATTCTTCTCCCTTGCGTGTGATTCTCGAGATATTTTCACGATGGTGTACGTGAAGCTTGATTTTTGGTTCGAAAAACAAAAAACGAGATTGATCAGGAACATTTCTCTGACACATAATAGATGAATTTGAAAATATCATCGTGCGATTTAATCCTTGAAAAGCTCAACTGTTCGTTGAAGAAATGAAAGGAGCTTTCGTTGGATATTTTCTGTTGAAATGAACTTAAGGGATGAGCTTTAACGCGTCGACTACTCTGCCTACGCCTTGGAAAGTTGGCCTTTTTGGCGGCTACTATTTCTCCCTGGTAAAGCTAGCTGGATACGAGATGGCCCTCTGAAAGCGGGATGCCTTATCGCTCGTGGAAATCGTGTCATTTAAAGTTATCGATTCGCTGGCCTCTTCTTCCTAGACTTTCCTGGAGTCTTTGGACGCGGTATGCCTACAGAAGCTGGCTCTTGGACGGCGGCGCCGTCAGTCCTGGGTTGTTTTAACAAGAACTTCATCCTCCGCCTCTTCCTCTTCCTCTTCCTCTTCCTCTTCCTCTTCCTCTTCCTCTTCCTCTTCCTATTCCTATTCCTGGTCCTCTTCATCCGGCTCTGTCTCTCCATCCTCGGCTTGAAATCTCGAAAGCTCGAAAGCACGAAAGCACGAAAGCACGAAAGCTCGACGACGCCGGGCGTCTGCAGGGTACGACAATTATATTGCTTCCCGTTTCCCGCAACCTTTTCACTACCCCGCAGTTTCGCCATAAAGAAAGCTCCGGCGCTCGAAAGCGCTTTATTGCCGTGCAACACATATAATTAAAGAGTCCACCCCTGCCGGCGTGTTCCACCCTCGATAAAACGGAAAATATCAGAAAGAGAGAGGGGAAGGGAGGACTGGGGGAGGGTCGGACCCCACGTACCGTGGCGTTTCAATACGGTGGAAATCGTAAAAGTGTTGCAGGGCTTCCGATCAGGAGCTTGACGGTCCTCCCCCACACTTTCCCCTCTCTCTCTCAAACTTTTTTTTCTTTCTCTCTCTCTCTCTCTCTCTCTCTCTTTCTTCATTTAGTCCTAGGAAGATTTTACACCGTCCGCCAATCGCCTGTTTCTATTTGGTACGCTGGGCTAACCAATCAGAAGAGACTTCTCAACGAGGGGGAGCTTTTTGTCCATCAAAAATGAAGCTTTTTCATATCTGCAACACACCGCCTAGGCATCCCGCATCATCAAGCTTCATAATTTGCCGATTCATTCATTTTCGTAATCAATTTTCGACTCCCCACGGTTTTCGAGCTTTTCTGTCAGCTTTTTTTTTTCACAATGCGACGAGCTTTTTCTCGGTCTGGTTGTGTGCTCAACGTGGCTACTGCTGCGGGTTGTATATAATATCTGTGGCGGTTTGGTAATCGGGGGTAGAAAAAAACAAACGAAAAAAAAACAAAAAAAAAAAAACATATACACCGTTGCAGCAACAGCAGCAGCACCAACACCAGCACCAGCAGCAGTATAGCACGCTTCTGAAACAGCCGGTGGGCAAAATTACGCGTACAATACGAAATAGTAGGCGTAATTATTATGTAACCGTTGGCTCTCCATAACCATTGTGTGTCTGGCCTCCGAAAGGGTAATTCGCTTAGCCAGCACCGTGTATTCCATTGTTTTGAATCTCTACCCTGCGCTACAAACCGCAGGTTTCTATGCATGCGAGTAGATATATACGCCAGTGTGCGCTTGTTCGTCGACTCTACTTCAAACTACATACCAAGTTTTACCCCAGATTGTAGAATTCGCAAAGAAACACAATTCGCAGACAAAATTTTTAACCTTTTGGTGTTCCCTGCTTTGAGCTCTGCTGCCCCCTCAGCACAAGGATTTCATTGGCAAATATGTATCAGCACAATCCTTGGATGAATGAGTCTGTATTTGACCTTCAAAAAATCAGAAATTTCTTCGGTGAAAAAGGAACAACTGTAGTTTTATGGATTGATGCACAATCATATTCGAACGGATTGTGAAACTGTTCAAAAGACATGCACAATAATTTCTTGATGGACAGAGCGAAGGAATGTTCTAGACTGTCTTCGGAAACTGAGGAACAACTGTTTTGAAATTCGAAAAATGACGATTTTAGTGGAAGAAAAAAAAAAAAAAAGTAAAATGGCACAATCATTCCGTTTGGAAAACTTGTGACGACTGTTTGAAGAGAAGAATATCAGTTTCGGGAAGCATTGAACGGAGAAATATTTCAGAAAATGGAGAACAACCATTTCGGAATAGTCTGCACAATACGTTCGGAAGAGAAAGAACGGTATAGTATTTACAGAGGTAAACAGGAGTACGATAGACTTCAAAGAATATGACTACAAGGGAAAAGGTTCTCGAAGAGAAAGAGAGCTTGGGGGTTTGGATATTATGGTTTTCTTGTGCATCGAAGCTTCGCAAGGACAGTATACAAGCGCGGGAACTCAAGCCGAATAAATAACATACAAGTATATACTTTTTCGAGGTAGCAATAGCTGAGGGAAGGTCGGGCATCGCAGTTTCCTGAGTCAATAGCACCAAGTGCTCTTACTCTTCCCTTTTCTCACGGCCATTTTCCGGCGTTGTTTCCCCAAAGGGAAAACCGGGCCCCCAGGGGTAAAATTTAATGCAAGTAGGTAAAGAGTTTACTCCCGCGTTTTCAATTCCTCGGTAAACTGCACCAAGACCAAGTAACAGTTATCCATATCGCCCTCAACATTTCTGACGCAAATCCTCTCTCCATTATGCTATCTGTTCGAATTCCTGGGACACAAACCAGCCCACAAATACCACATCGGATCCTCTTACCGGTTTTCTTGAGAAATGAAACGTTGTTTCAACCGAAAGGTATTTACCGGATGGAAGAAAGCTCGCCGTGACATTCAAGCTTTCGTGATTGCGGTGGTTCAGAAACAACATAACTCCAGCTTGAGCACATCAGCTTCACCGAGCAGAAGAATTAGACGTTTGAAAAGTGGAAAAAAACAAAAAAAATGGCAAAAATTAAAAACCCGATGTCTAGTTCATAAAAACAAAAAAGCTGCACAATCGATGTGCGCGTGTTTTTATTGATCATTGTGAGGATCTTGCACAATGTTGTGCTACTTTGGATCCAGTTTATCGAACTTCTTCTAGAAATGAGAAAAAATGAAATGACCAGGTATATGAAAATTGTGTTAGCAGGAAATCCCCTGTTCTTTCATTTCAAATGTGTCTTTGGTAGTGAAGGATGGGTAGAATAAAGTTGGTTCGTGACGAACAAGCCGAGGAAATTCGAGGCTCCAGGGTTCATTCTCTGGAGCGAACGAATGGAGACGACGACAGTAGCGAGCTAATAAATTCATAATTCAATATTGACTTGAGGATTGTCTCCTCCCTTGTACTACTTTCACGATTCGTACCAACCCGCCTACCCACCATCACCACCTCTAGTTTGCCTAGCTTTTAAACAATTAGCAGTGAAAACAATTATTATTATACCTTCCTCGAGCTCTGCTAACCCAGGGGGAAAACCGAGCCTCTTGTCCTACCGCTGCTGCAGCAGCAGGATCCTTGTTGTATCCCGTGCCACAGAGTTTTCTTATACCCTCTCGAACCGAAACGTGTTTCTAGCTCCTACACTGAGCCTAAGCTAAATATTTGCCAACAGAGATTATGGACCTACGAAACGTTCAGTTTCCACATCCGGTTGAAAACCACCGACTCTATACGAAGCCGATGTTTCAAATGTACTTAGAAAAGCAGCTGGAAATACACATAGTAGCATTTCACAGGTTTCACGTTTCATTTTTATGGAAAAATTTTCATATTTGATCAGTTTATGCTTTTGTTCCTATTCTTCTATTCGGTTTTCTCGTATCAGTATGATCCGGCGATTACCGCCAGCCATAAACTTGCTCAGGGTTCGAATATGGCTGATCGTTCACGGAGCCTATCTTCAGTTAAGGGGTAGGGTAGGGGACGGAGGGGCTTCCATAAACTCATTAATCACACCTGAGTAATGAATTTTATCTACAAATAATTAGTATCGACATGCCACGGTGATACATCACTCAAGGGAAATCGCTCATCGCACGCATCCCTTACCTATATAGCCGTTAGGGCGGTGCCAAATCTCATTTACATTCTACCCTCAGGTGAATGCATACGCAAAACGCACCTCGCGACACGCAACACACAACACCAGAAATTGTAATGAATAAAAAAAAGTATTTCTCATTTCCATAATTCGAGCTTTATTTTATCGGGAATCAAATTATCCGGTCAAGGATCATTCCTTCAATGATCCAGAGAGTGTTCATGAAGATTCTGGAGCCTTTTTTTGAAAAAAAAAAAAAAAAAAGAAGCCAAATTGACGGTCTGCTGCAGAGCTTTTCTGGTTTGAATAGACAAAGGTTCATTTCCCAGACCAAAATTGGTTTTGATCAGTTCCAGTTGTTCCTTAATTGGACC
The DNA here is from genome assembly GCA_963989295.1 of Ametastegia equiseti. NCBI lineage: Eukaryota > Metazoa > Arthropoda > Insecta > Hymenoptera > Tenthredinidae > Ametastegia > Ametastegia equiseti. The sequence goes on from OZ022400.1 coordinate 5,604,779, forward strand.
AACCATGACTGTTATCTCTTTGGATATCTATGCCAGTACATGATCATTGATCCCAATTCTTGTTCAGTTTTCATAATCCACAGGCGAGTGCTCATGAAGAGCGGGAGTATTTGGGCTTTTGGAATTGACCGGTCAGAGGATCGGATGATACTTAGTGTGTAACGAATTGAGTAATATTGTGTATTGCGTTGGGTATGAACTTTCCCTTTGTTGTTGGAGGGTTAAGCACACATGAAATCAAAGGTCTTGGTGGCTAGTGGGTCCAGGGGCAGGTCAAATAGCCGGCTCCTCACGGATGATAGAACAGAAGCAGCGGTGTGCGGTACAGGAAAATCGACGTGTAGGTTCGCGGTGCGAAGCCCGGAAAATCGTCTAGTGGTCGAATGTCGGAGCGAGTTGTAAGTAGCGTTTTAGTCCGTTTTATTGCATTAGGTTTATTCGACTGCGCTTAGAGTCCGCCATCTTTATCCAAGATGGTGCCTTTCAGACGACTGCTTTTCGTTTTCTTCTTCTTATTTTCCTCATGCTTCATGCTTCATGCTTCATGCTTCATGCTTCATGCTTCATGCTTCATGGTTCATGCTTTTGCACCCCTAAACTCCCATTCTTAATCGAATCGATTACGCAATCAATTTACAGGGAATCCCAGCTCTGCTTCGTTGGCTGAATCAATTTTACAACTCAGGAAAGACGACGACGAGAGTTGAAGACGAAGACGAAAACGAAGACGAGGAGGAACCAAGGCGTGAAAAGCTCATGGAAAAGGAGCTTTTTCATCTAATTTTATTTTATTTTTTTTTCAAATACAATAATTCAGTGATTTTTCTTGCAGGCTTCTTTGAGGCGGGAAAAACCGGGTAAGTTAATCCTCTGATTACGTATTCCCTCTAGCGACTAGCTGGTTTCCAGAACAACCCATGGCCCCACGGTGGGTAGGTACTTGATATTGAAAACAGATGTAACTCCCGCTGCATAGCCCAAGCCTCCGAAAGTTCGGCCTAATCAAGTTACGGTTAGCTTCACCTGGATTAAGTTTACTTTACCTCTTCGCTACGGTTAGGTAAGGTCAAATTAGATCAGGTTACACTTGCGTCTCTACTTCGTACTCGTCCTACGAACTACCCGGACTTGCCGATATAAGCCGGAGCTTTTTTCTTTCTTAACCACTACACAAGTTCCCGGTCTTTTCACTCCCTCGACAAACACAATGTTGCAAATATGTGTGAATAGAGCGGAAATCGCAACATTGTGACAAGTTATTTTGCAACATTGTTGAAACTTTCGACGATTATGCTGCAATTACTTAGCGTTTCTACATTGCTGCAACGTTGCTGGAATGTTTGAAAAAGCTCTGACTTTGTACCCATCCTACGAACTACCCTGACGATAACAAAACGGAGCTTTTTCTTCGTCAACTGCAATTTCACGGTTACGATTTTAAGGTCTTTTCACTCGTTCGACACAATGTTGCAAATATTAGTAAAACTGGTCAAGTGTGATCATTGTAGCAACGGTGGACGATGATTCTGCAATACTACTTGGAGCTTTAACATTGCTGCAACATTGTTGCTGGAATGTTTTGCGCTACGTGAAAAGCTCTGGGAACATTATTTGTGGTTCGAGTTGATGTGTTACGTTTTTGTGTTCCCTTCTGATGTTAGCGAAGGGCCTAAAGGCGGCGAGGTGCAGTCAGGTGCGAATCTACTTGCGGTGCGTATGAAAGCGGTAAGGACGACTTTCCGACACCGGTGTGTTTGATATACTCGATAAAAATGAACTGGGCTAAACCGCTTGCTCGGCCCTTTAGCCAGTGATCCCAAACAAACACCGCAGTAGGTATACCATTCTAGCCGGCTCTATGTATATACCGATCCACAAAGACCCTCGACAAACTATTCTATCTCCTCTCTGTGTAGCCGCGAAAGCTTTAACGAGAACAGAAACTCACGGGCCGCAAGCACAGCTTTAAATTACCTTCACAGTCATAACCTACAGCCATAGGCTTCCGCTTTTACCTAATGTTCTTAATTCGAGGCCCCCCCCCCCCCCTCTCGCTCCATCCACCTCGGGGCTGTGTAATTGATACGACGGCGATAAATCCCCAACTGACCTTCTCATTAGATTACAGGTATATTTACAGTCGCCTAAAATAAAAAAAATTCGGAGAAGAAGAAAAAAACGAGAAAAAAATTGTGGAAAAAATTTGAGGAAATAAATAAATTGAAGAAATTTTCGTATTTTATTTGAGGAACGGGAATGGTCGAGCTTTTATTGTTGATGTGGAGAAATTCGAAGCACGATATAAAACAGCGGACGAGAGACGATCGTGTGGGGAAGAAATAAAAGCTCTGAGCTTTCCAGACTGGCTTATAAAAAGTACCGATTGTTAACGCCGGAGTATTTACTATTAATCTTCGGGCTGGATGAAATAAAAGAGGGATCGAAACGCTCCCGCAGACGTGGGCCAGGCGAATGTATGTATGTATGACGTAGGCGAAAGAGAGAGAGAGAGAGAAAAGCTCGGTGAAATATAGTCCTCCATATTTTTAAAAAATGAACGTGAAAACTTCGAGTCCTCGAGGAGTACGCGCATGTATAAATATTTTATAACCGAAGAACCATCCCCACTTTCAGCCCATCCTTCTCAGAGAATAGAGAAAATTTCTCCAACTCCGAAAAAGCTCCGAAAGCGCCGTATTCCATTTTTGAATATTCATTTATTTATTCGTCTTTTTCTTTTCTTTTCTTTTTTTTTTTTTTTTTTTTGTTTCTTCTTCTTTTTGTTTTTCACGTTCTATGTTTTCTACGAATCACTCACATTCAGTCTGCAGCTAAAATTTTTTGCCAATTTTCAAGACCTGGGCGAAAAAACATCGCCGACGAAATTTTTACGAGACAGTGATTACCTCGAATGGAGGCAAACTGCCTGAAGCTTCGACTTTGAGGCATAAAACTTACCATCGTGTAACAAAATGTGGCTTCTTCGGGTCAAAAATGAACACGAGATAAAGAAAAACTCGATTTCTTTGAAGTTTGGAAGATTTTAATGGGTGCCCGATCTTGCCCCTCCTCACCGGAATTATTCCCTTTTTTCTTTTCGAATATCTCGGTTGTCTCCTGTGTACACCAGAAGAAAATAGTGACTCGGAAACATAAGAAAAGGAGGATAGAAGTTACTCCTTTACTCACTTAGCGTAACCTACATTTTTCCCGTGGAGCTTAAATGCAGATACGACTAAAGCTCGCTTTGGCTTTCATACTAAGGGTAAAACTGGCTGAAATCTAGATTCAAAAATCTGAAACCTCTTCTGACGATTCATTTACCGAGTGTAAATTTCACCGTTAAACAAATTTAGGAAAAGAAAACGAAGAAAAATAGAAAAATAATAGATAAAAAAAAAGCACACCAGGGAATGGTTGAAAGCTCTGGGAGAGGGGTATGTGTGTAGGATAAGTTTGTTTGAGCTCGTGAGTAAAGCAAATGAGATTGCAGTGTTGAAATTTGCATTCGCTAGGCAGGGGTAAAGTTTAGTCTCGCTAGTTCATATACGTATATACATGTATCCTCGTAGGAGAGAAAAAAGCCTGTTTCGTTAGTGCGAGTAGCGAGCTTTTATTTGATTTTTTTTTATTTGTTTCTTTTTTTTTTCAACCTTTTCTCTAAATTTTTTTTTTTTTTTGTTTTCCTTTTTTTTTCTGTACCCCGTACAGGAAACTGTAGTTAAATTTCAACGAGCTACGCGCAGTAAATGATTTATATATAAATTTTATCTTCATTTTCCGCGAGGAATTCCGAGCTCTGGTGTCATCGTTATCATCATCATCATCGTCGCATCATTGTGATTATCGTTATTATATTACGAAACCTCATTTTTCCCGACGAGGAAAATGAAAAAGTTGAAATGAAAAAAATTTGGATGTAAAATGAATAACTGCAGAACTGCAAACCGTAAGCTCTGATTTCTTTAACGTACCACACGTCGGTAATTGTGCTTCGAACGATATTTCAATCTCGACGCGGTTCGTATGTTTTTTTTTGTTTTTTTTTTGGTGGGGGGGGGGGGGTTGGAATTGAATAGAAAAATAAAATAAAAAAAATGGGGGAAGAAATTGAAAAACAGGAACCAAAGGGAATAATTACCGATTGTGAGGGAGTGAGAAGCTTTTAGTTGTCACCAACCCCGATGAATAGGCAGCTAACGTTTTTTCCAATTAGTGACACCAAATGAAAAACGTGGCGGATAAGCCAACCTCGGCCCATCGTCGTTCTTCCTCTTCGTCTTATTCTTTTTCTTTTTGTTCTCCTTCTTCTACAACCCTTAATTCTTCATCCCCCGAGTCACGAATCCCAGACCCGGCCCTCTAACTACCTGCCAACTCTTTATTCCTTTATTTTATTTTCTTTTTTTTTCTTTTACTTTTCAATGCACACAGCCTAGCCGCAATTTTCTATACCTACGTGTGTCCAACGGTGGTGAATTTATTTCGAGATAAAATAGATCCCAAATACCGATACACGACTTACATAATCGTAGCACGCCATGTTCCTTCCTTTAGAAGTGAAATACGTTCGTGGAAGACTTATACGAGCTAGCTCTGGAAACTTGCCTGAAGAACGGTGTCGAACGAAAAATTGATTTTCTTTATATTCCTCTTCTCGATTCCGGTTTTATTTTATTTTTTCCTGTGTTTTAGTCTGCGGTCAGTTTCGTTACGAAACGATTTCAAAAGAAACTAAAAATCTGGGGCGGGATTAAAGTTCTGAAAATCAAAAATTCCGAACAGTGAAAATTCCGGATTTATTTGAGACGCGATTCTGAGATTTTAGAAACATTAGAGTTTCATTAATGTAATTGGCGCCCAACGTGAGGCTTTTCAGATCTTTAGCTTTCGGAATTTTGAACCTTCGGTGTTTTTTCATTCTGAGTTATTCAAATTTGGTACTCAAGACTTTTGGGGAAATAATTTTTCGAAAAACTCTGAGTACCGTAGTAGCAAAATTCAGAATTTCGACCTTCCGCAGTTTTTGAAATTCGGAATTACAAGCCCATTCCAAAAATCCGACCTGCTGAACTCTTCTCTGATATGTAAAATATTTTTTTCCTCCTTTTGACTTCTCGATTGAAAATTATCGACGGGATCTTGTCGATAGGTATATAATTACGTTTGAGAATCATCTCGCTCTCCCAGCAGGTCTGATGCGATGGGGGTCGATTCCTGCTTGACTCATTCACTCAGACACGCGACACGTCCGCCTAGCCCTATATATGCGGAGCCAACAACCCACACGGCAACATCGCGTTCTAATATATTCTCATTAGCCGGTGTTTTAATTAGAGCGCTCATTAATGCCCACCATGGCCTGGCAGGTCCATCCCCCTCACGTCTCACCCACCCTGACCCTCTAGCTGGTTGTTTGTAACCCCCTGTGCTGGTGCAGGTTCCGCTGCGAGTTCTGCCAAGTGATCAGAATTAATATCTAGATACGTATATATGTACACAAAATATATATATTCACTTTGCCAAGCAATTCTATATCGTTAGTCTAAATTTCCAGTTTTTTTTTTTGTTTTTTTTTTAATTACTCTCTTATTGATTGTTTCCTATTCAATTCGAACCTGAATCACCCTATACTCGATCAATCAGAGTTTACAAATTTTTTAAAACTTCGTTTCACAAATTTAAAAATTTCATATAAAAAAAGATGTTCTTTTTTCAAATTTGTATTGTATAAGGATTTTTGAGTACCGTTAGTCCGATCAAGCTCCTTGAGGGCTCATTTTTTTTGGAAACAAAATCCTGAACATTTGAACATTGATATCTGAAAAAAAAAATTCATCATCTGCAAAGTTACAGCCAATTATTCAAAGTTTTCGAAATCTGGGCCACTAATTTGCATTCAAAAATTCCCTCGTTCACATGATGAGGATTTTCTTTCCTAACGAAATTAACCCTTGATGGTCCAAATTGCAGTAACACTGTTTCGAAATCCTCATACGACACAGGTTTTGGAAGTGACCATTTTTTCCTGCTTTGAAATGAACTATGACGTAATATTAATTCAAATTCCCAAAACCAAGCTGTACTGGTCGTTTTAATATCAACGCGTATCCGTATCACTGATTAATTTTTGGTCAAAATAATCATTAAGGGGGGGGGGGGGGGGGGGAGGAGTTCGGTGAAATTTGGATAAAACTCATTGTTTTTATTTGTAAAATGACTTAGAAAAATCTGATGAAAAATCGCTTCCAACAAAAGTTAGTTAGCGTTAGTATATGTGTATTGAAAAAAAGTATGAAGGTTCTGCGATGAAAGTGTAGACGCGAGAAATCTTTCGCAGAGAATTTCCAGCGTACCACTGCGAAAGGTTCCTTGCATCTACATTTTCATCGCAAACCCTCATACTTTTTTTCAATACACATATACTAACACTAACTAACTTTTGTTGGAAGCGATTTTTCATCAGATTTTTTCAAGTCATTTTACAAATAGTAAAATGAGTTTTATCCAAATTTCACTGAAGTCCCCCCTGAAAAACCGTGAAATTTACTACCCGACTTTATACGTTTGATTTTCGTGGTTTTTTTTTTCTTTTTTTTTTTTTATCAAACAGTTGTTGAAAACTATCATTGGATCTTTTCCTTCCTCAGTTCCGCAATTGTACAATGGAGCTTTTGGTGTTCGTTGTTTTTTTGGTTTGTCAGTTTTCTATTTCACAGTTTTTCTGATCAAACGTTGCGGGATGGTTTTTTTTTTTGAGTGTTTTTTTTTTTCGCTGTGAAAATCGGAGAATTTCATTTGAAACACTTATAGCCGGAGTAGAAGCCCTCCGGCTTCCTGCATCAGTTCGCCCCATCGATAAAGTACGAATCAAGTAATAAAAACGTCTGCAATATATCCGTTTATTAGCAACATAGGCCGACTGGCACACCGCAGCAACCACCCATATACCAGCCGACACTAGCCACCGTCGTAATTTTTACCTGTATGGCAATATCCTTCTCTCACCCCTGAATAAAACGAAAATCGAAATCAAAAGCGTGCCCGACATTTAGATTTCCCCTTATTCATGAATCACTCGAACGTTTATCGCCAAATTTAGGGTAGCTAGGTGGGTATAGGTGGGTAGGCGGGTAGGTAGG
>OZ022400.1:5612120-5641644 GCA_963989295.1 Ametastegia equiseti
TCAAGTTGAATTATATATATTACACATATGATGAATTTTTCAACAACCATAGATATATTTTTTTATTCCATTTTTTTTTTTCTAGCAAGGGAAGGGAAGGAAGGGGTTGGGGTGGTTTTTTTTGGTCTCGACATTATTTGGGTGATTTAAATAGCTTCATGAACATAACATTTTTGACCTAATTCAGAAGTAATTGAGGGTTGGGTATATTCATTGATGCAATTTTAGTGGAAAATTTGTGGACACGAGTAATAACTTGACGTTTATGAACAACGCGAGTATTGAAATAATCGAATTTCTACTGTAATAATTTTAACAATATTTCTCTGATAATCTTCGATTTTCTTTCAGTCATCAAAACTTTTGTAACTATTGAATTTTCATCAAACTTTTCACAATACTTTTCAGAATCCTTGAATTTTTTAAATAATTTTTTAGAATTCGTCTTAAGTTCTTAAAATTTCTCTGAGATTCATGACGCTTTCTTTTTTTTTTTCTTTTTTCAATTCACTTGCAATAAATGGAGTAAGAAGAAAGAAATTGATCGATTATAGTTGTTTCCTGAATCGAAATACGCCTCCCAGAAGAAAACTCCGACAAATCCAGGATTATAACAACCGGAAGAAACCGAGTGACAAGATTCGCAACATTGAGAATCACAAACTGCCCCTTTTCCTCCCTGGCCAAATTACCATGAAAAAAAAAAAGAACGATGGTTCAATGCCTCAAAAGTATCACAAAGCTAAAAAATTTCCTAACATAGATATCCGTAATTCGTGATTGAAAAATAAAATAAAATAACTTAAAAACGGTTCATCATTGACTTGGAAATGCTCTAAGCAACGTGATGCGGATTTTCTTACTTCGCTCAGAAGGAAAAGTCCGGACTGAAAAAAATACCGAAGAAAGCATTTGCGAATCTGGAGAGTCGGGTGAGAGAAAATAAAGCAGATGGAAGAAGAAGACGAAGAAGAAGAAGATGAAGAAGAAGAAGAAGAGAAAGAAGCCCAGGCCGGGTCGGGAGCGGGTGTGCAATTCCCATTCAAATTAATGCAAACTGCCTTCGTCGTTCGGCGGAAGGAGATTCCACGGACATTTTTTTCTCCCTCTTCGGCAATGATGAAAATTTCCGTTATACCAACCCGAAGCTCCTCTCTATATTTTCCAGCCTCTCTCTCCATCTTTCTTCCTTTTTTTTTCTTTCTTCCTCCACATCGGCCCTCGTCGTATTCGCGCCTAAGAAATACCAGCCAAGAAAATACTCATTTCTACCAGTTTTTCCCCCTTTTCTACTACTTTTACAGATTTTGCATAATAGGCCACGACCCCGAAGCCACTTCCACATGAACGCTTCATTCTCTTCAGAGAAGCTAAAAAAATTTATGAACGGATAACCAGACGCCGTCAAATCCATCAAAATGCTACTGCGCCTCGACGAGCATCTGATAAAAAGCTCAAAAAACTACCCTCGGTCATTTTGCTGATCGTGAAAAACAAGCCCAACAACTTTCCACACGAAATATCTTTCGAGCTTTCGAACTTTTCATCATCGGATCAATCAGCCGGATCTTCCATTCGGAAAAAAACAAAAGCAAAAAAATAAAAAAAATTGTACAATAGAAAAAAAAGCTCACATATTTCTCCTCGGAATATACAATTCCTCGAGTGTTGTCTGTAATTGTCTGTAATTCACTGCAGCTCGGTGAAAGAATAGGATAATGAAATACGTAGAGCTTTTGAATTTTTTCTCATTTCTATTCCAGTTTTGCAGTTAGCAGACCGCAGTTTGCATATACCTAGTTTGGCGTTCGTGAGTAACCAGGGTGGTTAGTTGATTGGTTAAAGGTTGGCTGATGAAGATACCCCGAGATCTGTAGGTAGGTATCCTGGTAAGCTATAGGTGCAGATGTAGCAGGTTGTCAGAAGTTTGTTATAAAAGTTACCTTGCCAGGGTGTCGAATAGACTATCCAACGATCCGAAACCACCCCTGCCACACCCCCGTTTAAGTTAATCCAGTTTCTACCCCAGCTCACTAGTTTCTCGTTAAAAATTAACCCGGCTATGTTCCGCGGCCAATTTGCGAATGGAATCGGTTAATAAACCAAAAGGGCGTAAGCCGGCAGCAAGTCCATCCCTTAGTCTGACTGTCAGCCCGCTTGTCTACCCGTGTCTCTTCCCTTTTGCTGCACCATGAGAGGCGAGACGATCCCGCGAGTAACGGGATCATTTATTCAATATCTCAGCAAAAAGGCAGGTGGAATGGTATGGAAAACGGGTAAGTTCTTACGGGACTAAGTCCGCAGGGAACATGGGGAGAAAATTCCTGAACGGTTTTTTTTTTCCCGAATGCAAATTGATCGGTTAACAGGGTGTCTACAGAGTTATGGTTTCCAAATTTCAGGGCTTGGCGAGGATGTTAAAAAAAAAAAAAAAAAATCGAAGGATTTTCGGGATTTTGAGGGACTGTAGAAATTACCCTGGTTAATCGTCGTCAGGAATTAATAAACCGCGTTGTATTAGTTCGTGCGTTTCATGATGAATCATTGAAACAGCTGAATTTCGTTCAAACAACCACCGCGGATCATGACCGATCAATATTTTCATAGATATTTACCTGCGGTTAATCACAAAGGCACACACCGCAGTTCCATGAAATTCTGGGCTTTCGATGAGCTGGTAATTATGTGGTCCCACTGTATCAATATACGAAAAATCTTTAGGTATAACCGAAAAATCATCGGCAATGAAACTGTGGACTGGAAACTTTGGCCGATACACAAATAAGTTTGATTATTTGAAGTATCGGACCGGACGTGTATCAGGCGAAGACACATGCACCAGGGGGTGAAAGTTAATTATCATGCCCATGGGGTACGTTTATATTCCAGTATTGTTGAAGGTAGAGCTTTTTTTCTACCCCTTTTCACCATTTCAGAGCTCATCGCTGACTGCAGGTAAAACTTTGGTTGTTATGAAATACAGACGTGTATCTATCTACCTGCATAGCAGTTTCCCAATAAAAATCAAACGTGTATACGTAGACATATATACTGTAGCTTGCGAAAATGATATACGCAGATGATATTGCGTACCAGGTTTCCACGATTCGGTGTCTGCATAACGTGTCGGATTCCACCCTTCGCATTTTCTATTTTCCCCGTTTTCGTTCCCGGACCCGGAATGTTTTAATCAGAGGCATTATAGTCGCAGTGGTAAGGGCAGATACCTACGACTTTTCCATTGAAACATTCATTTTTATTCCATCGTATCATGTATCCGCGAAGGGGTTCGGGAAAGTTTTCGAGAATGAATTTTCAACCTTGCAAGACGGGGGAATAGCTTCGTTCACTAAAAAAGCGAAATATCGTAACAAGGGTGAAAATTTGGGGTTCGTTTTCGGAAAATCGTCTAACCATATTCAAAATTTTTATAGCCTATTTTCCACCCCTCCTAATTCGCGTTTCGTCTCTGAAGTAAATAGTCAGCTGAAATCCAATTAATTGTTTAATCAATTATTGGGCCAAGTTCCAAATCCAAATAAAAAAAAAAACGAGATTTGAAATTGGAAAGCAGGATTCTTCTATTAAGAAGAGAAAAAAAGAACGAATAAATAAATTCGAAAACCGTATTTTCCGCCGTTTATATTATCTCAATTTTTTCACCCCCTCCTCGTCAGGGTTAATTTCCTTAATTTTGCTATTAAATTTTGTGCGATGTGAAAAATTTGCCGTGAAGATTATAAGAGAATTAACTTCAGTACCGCAGGGTATGCCTATCCGCCCTTGCGGTTTCAGCGGTCTGTACGTGGTTCGAAAAGGTGGTGTGTATAAGGTGAGAGAAGAACGCGAGTTAGGGGATGAAGCGAACACGTGGTAGCCGGTAAAAATTGTACCGAGTTACCAACCGGGATATGAAGTAGTCTGGTAGCGGAGTCGAGCCTTGTATAATAACAATAGTTTTGAGCCAGAGCTTTCCGCCCTTCGCCTGAGCTTTTTATAAATTACATTTATAATTATGCTTTGCAATGGTCGGCCTGCCCCGCCCCTAGTCATACATATTTCAGGACCTCGGTACAGACGACCGTCATAGCTTTTGCTTCAAGCACGAAAATGGGCCCCCCCCCCCCCCTATATGTGCTTCAGCGTTGGCTAATTTTTTAACCCCTTTTTTCTTTATCCCCTTGATTTGGATGACGTTGGCAGGAGAAAAAAAAAATAAATGAATAAAAGAATTTTTTCCAAAATACAACGAGCTTGCGAGAAAAGCGCTACTAACGCGATGAGTACCCTGTCGAAGAATGACACTCGATTGATAATTCCTGGATCCTCGTTTCATCCACTCTGTCGAGTGAAAGCCTGATTCCGTTGTTACAACTCGGAGAATTTCTTCACGCCTGACCAAATTTCGAAACATTTTCAACAGGGTGCGTCGAGAGATGTCTAGTTAATTTCCGCTCGGTTGAATACCACCTCGCGTTCGAAACTCTGAACGGGCATCTTACCACCGCAAAGACAGTGACAACATTTCATGGTGGAGGGGTTCGAACGTTGGATATAACTGGGGTGTTTATTAGCTTGGTATGATACCGGAAACGAAAACAGGGGCAGCTTTCGGCTGATAAGAAACGTCAGTTGTCATAAACAATCGACTCGTCATTATATCTTGGTACACAGAAACAACCACAACGTTGATGAGTTCCAACGAACACCATGAAACCTCCCTATTTTTCTTACAGTTTGAAACCAAGAACAACCATCCCTTCTCCTCCTCTTCTTCTTCTTTTTCTTCTTCTTTAGACTGAAAAATTTCCGGTCTCAAACCCTCAACGTTGGAACAAAGTCGAACAAGGTCTTCCAAGATATCCCCGATTGATCAAGGACAAAGTGCACATGGTGGTGGAAGAGACGAAGTAGTAAACCCCTCCTAACGTCTTGCCTCGACTCCATCCACTTTGTCAATGATTTTCTCCATCCAGTAATTGAATTGCTTTTGCGGGTAGCCTCGGTGAGAGTCAAAGGAACAAATGTCGTGGCGCGGTCGTCAGGGCGTGTAATCTAGCGATATTAATCACCGTTCTAGTCTCGGATTTGGTAAACGAACTAACCTCAGCCTTGAGTCTACGTCTGACATAGCAAAGTCTTGGCGATGTTGTCGTACTCGGGGAGAACAAACACGCGCGAATCAATCGCATCCTTTAACAGTGACTCGTCACACACACACACACACACACACACCGGAACCCATAACTGCAGGAGCAATTTACCCTGATGGTGTACATACAAAGCCATAGCTCAGAATTGACCTGCAGCTTTCACCATGATATCGCGTCCACAAAGCAAAGGCAATATCGAACGTTCCCTACGTCCGTATATATACACTGCCAGTTGAAACACCTGTCACGAAGGTGACCTGTGAACTGGAGCTGGTCAAAGCCATTGACTTCCATCAAGTGTTGCCACCCTGTCAACTACAGGTAACGGTCTTTCACTTGACTTTGACTACTCGACAACCAACGTCACCGTTTTACCAATCAAGATCTCGCCCAAATAGCGTTTTTCTGCTTTTAGGGGGTACAAAGAAAGTCCAAACCTGATGTACGGTCTATTAGAACCACTGTACTGCTGTAAAAAAAGCTTTCGATTTCGTTGAAACTGGCCAGTTCGAGGGATCCAGCTACTGGAAATGACCTGCACCGTGAGTCCAGCAGAGGAAAGCACAGTACCTAGGAGCTTTCCATAGACTGGAAGGGTCCACGTGCTTTTGGACTCTCTCTCTCTCTCTCTGTCTCTCTCTTTTCATCTGGATGGAGTCGATGGTTGTTACGGATTGTAGGGTTGGATCGACGGAACGCACGGAGGAATCTATAGAGTTTGTGTGCTCAGAAGCTCTCTAGGTATTTTCAATATCCGGCGGGACCATCCGGAGCTTTCCTGCGCCTAGTCTTCGACCCTCTTCCCTCTAACCACCTCTTTCCTTTTCCTACCACAACAGTCTAGCGATTTAACGGTACCCTGATCCTTCTCCTGTGTCGAAGATGGGCGAAAAAGCTCAGTAGTCTGTTGATACACTTCGGCCAGGGGGTCTCGGCGGTTGAGTAGCCACGAGGGTTGTTTCGTTACCCCGTAGGTATTTTTGAAGGTGCCGTCTCGGGCTGATCGGAAATATCATTAAAAAAATAAATGGAATGGAGGAAACGGCGACGATTCCGCACTGGATAAAACTGGTTGGGAGAAAAGAAGATCGGGGAACAATTTTGAGGGGTTGAAGCTTTCCCTTCATGATGCATTGCTAATTTTCATCCCTCTCTACCTCCTCTTGTTCTCTCTCTCTCTCTCTCTCTCTCTCTGTCCGGCATTTTCCACTCGGTGAATATGGGCGCTTGCCTTTGTCCGCATTTGACTAAAGCTCCAATTGCACCAGAACTGAAGCTTAATAGCGCTTTGAGGCGGACCAACGTTTGATGAACTTGCAGTCACCGACGTACGTTCTGCACCAGTTCTGAAGGGATGGACTGCGGAAAACGAGCTTTACGTCGAATCTATGGGACACCAGACCTTTGTTCAAGCTGCGAATCAGCCCGCAACGCACTGTGCTTTTCAGACCAGACTTATCTCAAGCTTATGCTTTCTAATTGTGTTTTTAAAAAAAAAAATCCTCACCCGTGAGCTTTTCACTGTTCATTCGTTAGATCATCAGGATGGATGAGCTTTTCAAGCTTTTTTTCAGGGAACTGTCTCTCAGCTCATCTTCTACAGTTAGCCTAGCTAATCGAAAAGCTTGCAAGTACGGAATATTCGCTGGTCTAAGTGGCTCATAAAATGTGGCAAGTTGGCGGAGCGCGAACCCGGAGTATAAATTTCGGTCAAAGCTGCACAGCAGAGCTTCGCCTCTCTCTCTCTCTCTCTGTCTCTCCCTCTGTTCTCGTGTAATTAGTAATTGTAATCGGTGATTTCCCTGCAGCCAAGCGCACGGCTGATTACTTAACATTAATATTGCATTTGGGAATTAATTAACGACAGTTCCAACCGGCTTTCAGCCTGGAGCAGCCATTGTCACATTGTCAGAGCTTTTTCGCGGTAAAAAATAAAGGAGAAAAGCTCGTTTCATTATATTTCGAATCCCCTGTATATCCTCGTTCAAAGCTCTTTTTTAATTCTCACTCAATAAAACAGATGCCAAATCGTTCCCGATTGGCTTGATATTTTTTAAGCAAATTGAAAAGCTCTGGACGATTCTAATTGGCAGCTGGAGCTGCTCGAGGCCCGGGCGGCTACATCGATGAGAGAAAAAATAATAATTAATAATAATCATCGCTCGATGTTTCGCCTCGAGGGTCAGTCGGTTTTCGACTTTTGTACTTTTGTTCAAAAATAATTTGGCAAGCTCCAATTAATTGCCAATGAATTGTATCGATGACGATGTGTAATGCGGAATCGATTCTCGATTTTCGATCCGGAGAATAGAGAAAAATTTCATAGAGGAATGGGGGGGAATCGCGAAAAGATCCAGCGAATGGAGTAAAGAGCGGGGTAATATTCCTCTTCGAGGAATTCGCAACTTATGGAACAATGGAGCCGGAGGATAAACGGTCTTCGAGTCATTAGCATATATTTATATAGAGTCGAGGTGGTACACTATGGACTACGTAGCTACGTGCATCCAATCCTTACGCGGCAGTTCACTTCGTCCATAAGCAGAAAATCCACCCCGAGTAGATACCATTCGCATTCGTTAAGCAAAACCTCGACACCGAAGTCCTCGCCGTAATGACCACAGGCGTAAAGATGCCTTTTTTTTTTTTGTTTTTTTTAATCCTTTCAACTTCGCAGGGCGTTAGAAGTTCGCCGATCGAACCACAGGATCAAACAAAAACAGGAAGAAAGCCAGGGACGGTATTAGGACTCCGTATTTTACAATTTTTGGAAAGATTATTTGCCCAGAAGTATACGTAGGCAATTTAAAAAAAACTCCAAATGGAAAACACCTGAGGTTTAAAATTCCGAAAGCTAAAGATCCGAAAGGCCCCACGTTGGGCGCCAATTACATTATTAAGTTTTATTTGACTGCTTTGTCATGAGATTCCTTGAAATTTGCGGATTTTTGGACTTTCTGAGTTTTTAACTTTCGGATCTTTGAGCTGTCTGCATTTCGACCTTTCGGAATTCCCAACTTCTAAACTCTAACGTTTCTAAAAACTCAGAATCGCGTCTCGAAGAAATTCCGAATTTTGACCATTCGGAATTTTTCGAATTCGGAACTAAAATCCTGCCCCGAAAGCCAAAACCGATCAGATGACCAGAAGGTGGCAGACAGCTGAAGCGTAAAATCGTTTGTTGGTACAAGTTGGAAGCGAGAGAATAGGTCAAAGGTTAAAGAGAAAGGCTAGAGGTCGGTAAGTAAAAGGAGTGGAAAAATTGCGACAGGATCAACGATCCAGGATCCAATTGAGCCGGATATTTAGCGGAGTCAAAAATCCTTGGTAAAAAATTAGTGCCATTTTGAAAATTTTCCCCCGGTTCGCATTAGGAACCGGATGTTCTGGAAACGCGAAAGGCTCGTCCTCGAAAGGTAGAGGACCCGCAGCACGCGCAGGTAAATGCCGATATTAAATTCTCCATAGCTAACAGAGTTAGGAGTAAGTGCACTTTGTCAAGCAATATCGAGGCGGCGGTCTGTGCGACACACGCGTCTTCCTCATCGCATCATGTCGCCTGAGCGAAGTATGATCAATAATTGATTAATTACCTACATGTTCCGGAGATTGATGCAGTGACTGGTGTAAAAAGCTCGTAGTTTAGTTACTCACCTGGAACAGAAAAAATTGTCAGATCATTAGCCGGAGCGATTCTGAAGCAGAAATACTGCAGCGTAAATTTTTGATGAAAAGTGAGAATTAGAAAATTGCGCAGGTAAAATTAGCATAGCAAAGGCAGTAGCAGCTCGTAACTGGTAACTAAGTTTCATCTAGGAATAAAGTTCCAGTTCGCTGATCGAAGAGCTTATTTTTATTATTATTTTTATTTTTTTCAGCCCTGGCTATCTCGCTTTTCTTTTTCACCCTCTTTGCCCACAATTTCAATTAACGATTGCCCCGGTCTTTCTGCAGGGGTATTGAAAATATCCCAGATAAAGGAAAAGAGAGAATTTTAGGAAATGAAACGAAACCGAATTCTTTTCGGTCACGAAAGAGGCGATTTTCTTCACCGCAAAAGGTGATTCAAGCCACACTGCGGTCTTCTAAATATCTTCTGTTTTTATTATTTCTCCATTTTCGCCCACACCGAAAACTCCCCGGAAAATAAGGGTAGTTTTCGCTCTCCGGCCAGTCGGTCAAGCGTTTCTTTTCCTTAGTAACAGAACCGGCTATCGAGGAAATACATTTCCTTCGGCAAGCTACTAAACGCCAAGGGTTCTCGAAGTAAGGAAGGAAGGAAGGAAGGAAGGAAGTAAGGCAAGGAAAGGAAACATTGAACTTGGGGGTTGGATAAAGACCGAAGGGGGGCATTTTCTCTCAGTGGCTTATTTTCCGAACGAGAAAATCACTTATATTTCTATCTTAGCAGGTCAGTAAAATCCTCGAAGTGGTGAGAAAAGGAGTGAAACAGTACAAGTATAAGGAGAAAAAGTTGGAGGGTACAGGCTGATGATAAAAGCTCATGAGAAGATCAGGGACCAGGGGCTGTTTGGGGGTCGAGAAAGATTATTGCTTTTCGTTTCTGGTAGCGCGAAACAGACGGAACGGAATCCAGGCGGAGGTAGAACAGGAGAAAGCAGCTTTGTGTTTCATAACAGTTTCAGAGCTGAGCTCCGTGAACAGCAATGCCATAGACCCATTGTCAGCAGGGCCCTCCATTGTGTCCTTCCATGTTCTCTTCTCTCCTTTACTGCAGCGCTTTCCCTCCAAGGTTCCTCTCCGTCGTTTCCCTTATTCCTTACCTTATTGTGATCCTTGTTATCCTTGACAACGTACACATCAACCTAAGAAATAATCTCAACCATGTCCTTTGACCTTTACTGCCGCGAAACCTGCCACCCGAATATATTTCTGATGATCCCACTATCAGTTCCCTTGATCATTCCATACACCAGCCATTCACCCTTCGCCACATCATCGTAATGATGATCAATCGATCCATCCGGGTAAAGTTCACCAGGAATAATTCACACCGGAATACATAGTCCAGTCCAGTCATTAAAGCGACAATTTCATACACCAAACTCATTCCATTCACCTGATTCAACCGACTAATCAAAAGCATTCCGATTCATCTCGCATGCAGATCACCGAGGCTCTTGATTGCGTGTAATCTCCTTGACGCCAGTTCGAATTAGCACTGGCGAACTCTATTCCATCCTGAATATCATCGACGTCGCCATATCCCTTTAGGCTAAAACCGAAACTAGTCGATTGCTTCGTCCTGAAACACCTGGACTTTACGAACCTGAAGGAGTATCTATTGGAAAACACCATCTAGATCAAGAATTGGGTTAAAAAGTTGAGACATGGATGATCGAGAGTGAGTTGGGAGACAAAATCGACCATTCCCAGTCCAAAAGATTGATGGTCAGGTAGCAACGAGTCCTTTTGATAAAAGTAAGAAGAAGTTTGTTCGTAGAATGGAAAAGAAAAAAAAAAAAAAAAAAGTTTGGTTAGTTATTCGGCATTTGGTAAGCCCGTTGCCAGGTATATTTCAAAACGGATTTTTTGGTCCTTTTTTTTTCTTTGCGAATTGGTAGATTTACCCTCGTAGATATCGTAGCCCCGGAGTTGATCCCCTTTCAGAGTTTTGGCTCCGGGACAACCCGCTTATCTATGTGAACGACGCACGGTGGGGGTACCGGTCACCGAATAGGAGGTACGAGTCGATAACATATCGCAGCTCGATCACGTATATAAGAGTCCGGGAACGTCGACGGACAAGTCTCTGATCGAACGGACAGTAGGCTGAGTCCAGAGAGGAGCATGGCCCAAACGTATCCAGCCTCACCTGGACCTTTCAGCAGCTGAACGTTTTCTCGTGATTCGGGTACGTGCCTTGAAACCCGAGCTATACCCTATACCCGTTCCGGGGTAATTCTTTTATTCCAACCCTACTACCAGCACCGAACGAGTAAGATATCTACTTGGCAAATGTAACCAAGCACATTTACCAACCTTCCAAAAATGGCATTTCGATTCCAGAATGAATCCTGGACTAGACTGAGCTGATTGGACTTAGAATATTAGGACTAATGCTGAGGGATGGAACGGGAACTAATCTTTGCAACATATGATCATAGCAGTTCATCATCATCATCAGGACTCTCGAAACACTCGAAAGCCTTGATCATGACAAGTCCTGGAATGTTGTTCATCTTCTGCCGATGTCAGTCAAAGTTCTAAGTCATAGAAAGTTACTCACAATTGAGAGAATAACGAGAACATGATGAAAAAAAAAAAAAAAAGGGGGGGGGGGATGGAAAACGAAAAGAGGACAATGGCAATAATGCTGAAGGTACACAGAGGACGGTGAGGAAAATGTGATTTCCAGTAAGCCTGCAGCAGCAGCAGCAGTGGGGTAAGCCTCTTTGCTTCAAGCCCTGAGAGATCTTGATAATTTTATTATTCGTTGAGAAATTCGGGCTTTTAGAATCATGGAATAATATAATGTACAACCAGAAAATCTTATATTCCACTTGGCATCGTTGTGGGGGAAAAGATGATTCGTTGATGGTTCTCGAGTAGCTCATCGTAATTGCCTTTCATTGTCCATTCATATTTCGCTGTACGATATACTCGTACTTGCAGGATTCGGTTCTTTTACTGGCAGGGTAAAGGCAACGTAATCAAAAAAACCTACACAACCATATCTCACGACCTTCATTTCCTATGAGAGAATTTACCCCTCTTCACAAATCCATGTTACCATTCCGTTACGCAGTTATAATGGCGTTACTTAAGCCCTCATCAAAGGCATAACTCCTAAATTAGTACGAAAATTGATGGAACCCAAGTTCCCGTGTGTTCTGAACCAAACCTCGAACCAACCCCGAGGGTGAGGATGAAATGATCAGTAAAACTTTACGAATTATCAAGATTTTAGGTTCCCACCTAATTCTTCAAAGGTTCTATACTTTCTATGCCATATTCTATCGGGAATAGTTGAGGGTCCTTGCCTTCGGAGCATGGAATTATGGGAATACCCATTTGCCGAAGAGGGGTAGTCGGGATCCTGAGGGCGAGTCATGTCCTGATTCTCAAATTTACTCGATCCGTACGGTTGGGCTCGGTTGGAATGGGTCGGACGCCAAACCTGCCTACCACCTTATTCTTCGTCTTACTTTTTTTTTTCTTTTCTGTATTTTTTTTTCTTTTTTTTTTTTACCGTTTTATTCCACCGGACATATTCCGAAATAAGACTGTCAGCGCCATTCGTGGATCAGCCGAGGACGCGGGGAGATAGTCCTGCAATTTATTCCCTTGAAATTCTATCCTTTCAGTCGGGATCGGGTCACGAATAACCCCGACTACTTCTCGGGAGACGGACCTCGCACGAATTTTATATCAACCCCTAATATTCCGGTATATACATCTTTCTGTAACTATATATTTATGCTGTTATAAGATTTCATCATTTCTCTCGACCTTAAATTTTGGATTTTGTATTTTAAGGATGCAGACTCGAATAATAATGACAAAAAAAAAAAAATTGCCTGGGAGCTTTCGAAGCTGAAACATCCTCGCGAATTTGATTTTGTTTCCGAAGAATTTCGAAGGGCTTCTCTTTGAAAAATGTCCGAAAGCTTCTTGAAGGTGAATCCTTCGAAACGAAATTGACTTTGTTCTAAGAAGACAGTGAAGAGTGAGAGGAGTAAAAGGAATAAGAGAATAAGAATAAGAGGAGGAAAAGATAGGAGGGAAAATTTCTGGGTCACTATGAGGTAGAAAGAGCGAGTGAGAAGGTCCTGCAGCAGTTATCTTCACGCATCATTTAGTCCTGCACGGGTTTAAGCGAGCCCAGGGCAATTTGATACCTTGATAAGAGGCTGCTAGGCGTGTCCTGGGCAAATAGTGTTGACTTGGGGAAAGATATCAGAGGGCGCGAAATATTCGATTTCCCGATTGGAGCCACGATATCGCACTACTTATAGGCTTCTTGACTTATCGCTTAGACATTGGCTTTTTACATTTAACGAACAATCAATTACACCCCTATCTTTCCGTCGTCGAAAATATCCTCCTCCTGTTTCCTCACTTCCTTCGCAGGACTTTCGTTTAATTAATTAACATATACTCCTTTTTTTTAGCATCAAATTCAGACCACGTTTTTACTATTTTACTTTTTATTATTCACCAACAGAAACAATCTATCAGGATAACTGCAGGATAATTCCTTTTCTCCCGATTTTAACAGGACCTTTAGAACTCAGTATCCACCCAGTGCTGGACGACAGCGGAAGGGGCCCCGTGGTCATATGGGGTAAAATTATTTTCATCAGAGATCTGCACCCCTTTGGCAAGGGTTTCGTAAGCCTCGACCGCAGGCTCAACGTCCGAGTATTTTTCCTGGTAGATTTCAGCCGCGATATCATTGTCTCGAAACTCTTCGACCTCCTCCTTGAATGCCTCCAGGACTTGGGTCGATCCTGCGATCCGAAATACTCCCAAGGACGAAACTTTGAGCTCAGAAAGTCTGAGCGTGCTGTTACGGAGAGAAAATATTTGAATAAAATAAATTACAGCTTTATTCCCGTTGTAATGACAATACCCTCTTTCCTCCCTCAACCCCCAAAAAGTTCAGATCCAACGGCCGATAAATCGTCCTTATCTTAACGCCTTCACCGTTTGAGCGAAGATTTTTATTGCCTAATTTAGCCCTTGATTATTTTTTAATTCAACAGCGAATCATCGATCGAAATTTTATCTCCAACAAATTTACTTTTGGTATATATTTTTTATTTTTTTTTTTCGGGTGAGTAAATTGTGAGGAGTCAATTTTCATACTAAAATAATCGTAATTGAATGAGAAACGAAACATGCAGGCGATGTTCAATGGCTAGATATAAAAGCTCGATAGACAAAAGCTCCGATAGCCGAATTCATGTATAAAACTATATATTTTTTCGGTAGTAACAATTCCACCCGTCTTTTGAAACGGGGAAAATTAAAGCAACCCTATGGAATATAATGCGATGCATTGTTCGAGGGGCAGACGTTGTTCCATTTCAAAAAAACGCGCCGCAAGCTTTTGCTGGATTGCACAATACGCCAAAATACAAAAAAAAAAAAGAAAAAAACAAAAAAAAACAAAAAAAAAATAGGAGAGAAAAATATTGAAAATCCAGGGGAAAGTTTTTCGCCAGCTACTCACGCGTTTAGTAATTTTTCGCAACAGGAGGCAAAGAATACCGCGACAGTAACCATCCTGCAGAAATCGTCCTTCGTAGGTTCTGCTTCGGAGGACGCGACTGTCTTCGACAACGCCCAATCGTCAACTGATTAATTATCGCGATATGGGTTTAGATCGGGGATAAATTGAGAATAAAGACAATCGCCAGGTTTACATAAGCGATTTGCTATCGCGGCGGGGTTTGAGGGTACAGATTTCTTAGAATCGCAAAATATAACGTCAATTGAGAAATTATTTCCAAAGGATCTACCTGTCCGGAGCAAAACTTCGATCCAAGACGCAGAACGAGACAGGATAATGATACCTTTGCGTAATCAGCAATTAACCGAATAATAGAACCCTTGCTCGTTTCAATCGAGGCTATTGAATATTCTGCAACTGACGTCCTGGCCAATCCTTCAGCAAAAATACATCCCTCGATTATTACCCCTTTTCGTTGAGAATATCATTTATTCTTGTGAGCCGCGTTTTACGTCAGACAAAAACGGAAGATTCCGTTGATTCCGTTCATGGAAATTTACTGAGGTTTTTTTTTTGTTTTTTTTTTTTGGGGGGCGGGATTGAAATTGCGAAAGGTCGAAATTTCGAATATTTATACTAAAGACACAGAGTTTTTTTAAAAGATTATATCCCCGAAAGTCTACGTAGCCAATTTAAGAAACTCTGAATGGAAAAAAAACACCGAAAGTTCAAAAATTCCGAAAGCTAAAGATCCGAAAGGCAAAAACTCGGAATTTGCGAAATGGAACGCCGTTTATTATGCGGACTTTTGAACTTTCTGAGTTTTTAATTTCCGGATATTTAAGGTATCTGCATTTTGACTTTCCAGAATTTCCAAGCTCTGAACTCTAACGTTTCTAGAAACTCAGAATCGCGTCTCAAATGAATTCGGAATTTTTTTTCTACCATTACGGTTTGGTACACGGTGGTCCATGACGTGTCATTTTCCTCGTTAAACCTAAACGTTTAAAAAAGTCAGAGCTGTTCAATAAATGCTTTTCAAAATGATCGAAAAATTCGTTGATTATTCAGAATCGGAATATTTCCATCAGATTTTCCTCTCGCTCAATATTCCGGAGAGAAATACCGCTTCCTTCAAACTTTCCCTTCAGATTCATTTCACCTGAATCTCACGTGGTTCAGGAAAATGGCTACCAGTCACTAACGGGTTAAATAGTATCAGCCAAGTCCCCCCCCCCCCCCCCCCCCCCTCCCCCTTGGTGAATATTCAGCATTTCAATTCACGGTCTACGTATGCGAGCTTAATTAACAGCCCATAAAACTGAGTAGCGAACTAGTTCCGGGGATATCCCAGGGTTTTGCAGACTTGTAGACATTATAATTAGTTTCTGGTATTCTAGAGAGTTAGATCAAGGGGGGGAGTAGATATAGGGAAGGAAAGAGGAATTCCATCCCGGGAAGCCATCGCGTCCTAATATTTGGAAATTTCTTCATCTTGCAGCAATTCATGCCTCGCGTGTCCTGGATTAGCATAAACCCGATTTAGCTGGCCTCGAGGTCTATCAGACGGGGCTCGAAACTCGTCCGAATAAAATATATAAAGCAAATCAGGAAAGAACAAAATAAATAAAATAAAATAAAAATAAAAATAATACAAAATTCTTAGTCATGCATCGAGTATTGGCCGCCCCAAAAGGCGCAGTTCGTATCAGCATGCAGAACGAAACCGAGACCCGGGTTCGGATCATAATTAGCATTTAATTAATTCGCAACTAATGCGCGAAGCAAGTTTATATTTTCTGTCTGCAGTACCCGGGGCCACCGACTCCTGATCTCGATTCTGGCCCACAGCTTTGAATCTGTATAAAGATTCAAAGGTAGGTAGGTAGGTAGGTAGGTACAGGTACGAGCAAAGAATCTTGGTCACTCCTCTCGATAAGTTAGAATTTATCGCAACATGCGCAGACGGAATATCAAGGCACCAAAAGTGTCGAAGAAAGCTTGAAGGACATGTAATGTCCTCGATCATCCTGCCGCTCCCGGTTGATGAACGGGGCCGAAAAGAAAGAAAGAAAGAAAGAAACAAAAAAAAAAAAATTATACAACTTTTTTACTCTCACCAGGCCGCCAGGTCCTGTGATCAGAATCCACAATTAGTCCTTGGACATTAGAGTCCTCGACGTCATTTCTCGCTCTTTCTTTCTCTGAAACATTCACCGCCCCAGTCACGTACTACTTCAGAGACACGAATGTGCGTGGAAACTGATTTCTCGGTTTTTTTTTTTTTTTTTAATTCAGAAATAGTGTCCAGTTGAGTAGTCCCAAAAAATTGATCAACTGTCAAACGGTTGTAACGGATATACAGGACAAAATTCCGAACATAAGTAAAGAAAAGCGGAAAGGAATCTATCGCTGGTTCGAATCCTGTATAAATTAGCAGGATCTTGTGTAGGTAAGTGTGCTATAGGGAGAATGGATTGCCGGGTTATATGTGAAAAGAAAACAATGCCAACTCCAGGATGATTGATTACCAGAGCCATTCGTCATGGGGAGTAAAATTGGAAAGAATCTCTCGGTTCTCGAACGTAAGAAAATCCACAAAAGCTCACCAGCTATAGCTGCAGTCTTCGTGAAAATGGAAAAGATGATCATCTTCGTCACACGGAGACGTATCAAAAGATAAAAAAATAGAAAACTTGACAAAAACAGAAAAAAGAGAAGAATAAGAAGAAGAAAAAGTCATGAGAAGTCAAACTGGAGAAACACTTGCTACAAATTGTGTATTTTTCCAATCGTTCTATGTATTTTTTTTTTTTTTTTTTTTTTTTTTTTTGGAGATCGTTGAAAGCTTCTGTAGCTCTGATCCAACGATCAACTAGTTGTTCTGCTATGTGAATAAAAAAAAGCCGCAAGCTCGAGGCTCGCTTGGGCTGAGGAATAAGGATAAAAAAGGAAAGGGGGGGGGGGGGGGGGGGGAGGGAGGGAGAAAAAAAAAGGCAAAAGCACGTCCGTGTGTCTCGGGTATTGTGGTACTTTGAGTGTAGAGGTGCGTGTTGAGAGGTTTCGCCTCGCCTCGGACAACCAGGGGCTCCTCTTTTCCCCCTGATGACCCGATCCCGTGGCACATAGCACGCCAAAGCCAGCGCACACTTCACTATCTGTATAAGGGGACGCGGTAAACCTGTTCCTTCCTACGTCTGGCTACGATGGGATGCTGTGATCCTCCGGTTTTCTCATCTTGCCATCCTCATCCTCCTCTTCCTTCTTCTTGAACTAAATCTATCCTTTTCTATCACGTGGTTCGAACCCTGGATACAGCACCGACGTGCCTCTCGCCAAAACGCCGGCTCTCAACTCCATACGAATACAAAATTTTGTTATTCATACACGTAGCGTGTTGCAATTTTAGACTTGATCCTCTTTCAACACTAGTAGATGTCCTGTCAGGATGTAAAACTCGAGTTCAGGATCCAGGATCGAATCTTGAACGGCCAGTTACAAGGAAGACGTTTTACAGTTGATTATAAGCACACTGGTAAACTTATAGAACGAAATGACTATCGCTGGTTCGGTTTCCATCTCTTTGGATAGTCGTGCCTCATGCCTGAGGTTCTCGGGGTAAAATAAAGGAAATCATGGGTTAAAATACGCGGGAATATAAGGTGGGTGCCCGGCAGGCAGGCAGGACGGTTGTTAGGAGCTGGAAATACCTCTGCGTATACGATCTCGGGTTGTTTAGATCCCGTGTGCGGTGCCCTGTTACATTGAAGGTACACCCATACCGGCCTGGTAAAGATCGAAAGATATACCTTATGGAAACAATAAACGATAAACGATAAACAATAAGATGTACACGAACCAGCGTACCTACGGCTCTTACTGCCTTCCGACAACCTCATACCGAACGGACAATGTGGACACAAACCACCTTTCACCTACCATGCACCATCATCCTTCGTGACTACACTTCCTACCAGCTTAAGACCAACGGAGAAGTTCAAAGTCTCTCAAAGTCTTGTCACATTTTGCGAAAAAGCTGATCGGTTTGGAATTTTGGCAAGGTACTGGTGCCATAGCTGCCAATACTTACAGCTACCAAGGGCCAAGCTTTACCCGAGTCAAAATCAATGTTGGGATAATTCTTGGTCCTACAATTCATGTTCACTTGTCAGTCAACTAGTAATCAGCAGTGGCCCAACATTGGGCAAATAAATTCTCTGTATTGGATCAGTATTACTGATTGATGAAGAGAGTCCATCGATGATCAAATGAGATGATCCTTCGATGTGGTAGTGGATGATGACGAGCAAATGAATCCTGAAGAGAAATTGGACGATGTTTCTTTCGCAGATGACGAAATTTCCGGTCAATAAATTCGAGTTGATTTTCATGAATTTCCATGGTGGTTTGTGGCTCGGGAATGAAGTGGTAGGTAAGTGAGCACACGGAGATGTATGAATCCCTGAGTAAGCGAGTCCGAGAGTGGTAACTTTTCTATTTGTTTGCGGTTTGAAATCGCTGCAGTAGCCCGAAGGTGCGGTAATGGATCGAAGTAATCTCCGATCTACTGCGTGGTCGAGAAGTAGGAGCTTGTCGATTAGCCGATACCGATTGTCCCAGACAAGCTGACCAATTCGTTCCTGTAAATTCAACCCTCAATCTGCACTGTCCACCGAGAATAGAAACCCTTTAGGACCCCAACCCTCAGAGGCATGTGCAAATCTCTCAAGTCTTTCACCATCATGATGACACACTGCATTGGTATTACTCCGTAGTGTATCTGTCAGCGGGAAATTTGGCTTTAGAAACTTTCCGCTCATTTGGTGCATACCTCGAAACACGTTCGGTCTAACAGTCGTTGGTCAGGATACGGAGGCGGACTATGGTTGCCACGGTACAGTACCGCGGGGGGCCACTTTATTAAAA
Organism: Ametastegia equiseti; assembly: GCA_963989295.1. Taxonomy (NCBI): domain Eukaryota; kingdom Metazoa; phylum Arthropoda; class Insecta; order Hymenoptera; family Tenthredinidae; genus Ametastegia; species Ametastegia equiseti. The sequence continues at coordinate 5,631,399 of OZ022400.1, forward strand.
GCGGCCCTGGGCACGCGACGTCGCTCCGGGTGCAGTTACGGTCATTAATTCCAAGTAAGATAAAAACTAGCGCGAACAGAGAGAGAGAGAGAGATAGATAGATAGATAGATAGAGAGTACGAGAGGCCATGTACTGCACAGGGTAGAGAATCAAGATGAATGGTGAATCTCTGAAGCTTCCGAGTGTGTCTCGTAATTCCATGCCGGAGTATTGCGGGTATATTTTTGCTACATAGCACAGAATTGGCACTACACTATGGGTGTCAAATTTCATCAAGTAATACTGGCTCAGTACAGATAAATTATTTTCCCAACGTTTGGCCAATGCTGATTACTAGTACTGATAAGTGCCAATGCCAAGCCAGATTACAGTATACATATTTATGTACATAGGATCTGATGTAATTTTTTAGTGCTGCAGTGCTGGAATCGGAGTGTAACGCTCTGATGATTCTCTTCTCAGGCTTTTGGAGAAGAAAGGGATTTTTCTCCTTCGATTAATAACCGCGAGGAGTGAAAGAAGCGGGAGAAGTTCTTCAGGACAGGCGAGGAAAGCCCCGAATTCTCGCGAGCAACACAATGGACTCCGATATGAAAAAGGAGAAGAATGAAGGGACCAGAAGTGTTGTACCTAGTTAGTACCCAATACGTCCGTCTGTCCAGCCGTTATACAAACTCCCTATAACATAATCAGTCCGAATTTATTTATCGAATCGTATCCTGCCCCCCTCCCCCCTGAACACAATGCCCATTGTTTTCACAAACGATGTTTCCTGAACAGCGCACACCTTTTACTACACCTAAATACCCAGTGTTGTTCTTAAGGGTACTCGATTCGATTGCTGGACATATCACCGTATTCCTCTTTTTCATTTTATTTCTCTCTATCTTTCTATCAAGAACACGCGTTATATACTTGTAACAATCTCTGGTTATTCCTCTGGCTTGATGCTACGCTCCGCATGAAAGATTGATATTAACTTCTCCTTGAGGCAATGAGGCGAGCTCAAGATTGCATGGAAAGTTTCTAAAGCGTGTCAGTGAAGTTGATGTTGATTGATAATCAATGAAGGTGAAACTTTGCCCGGCTAGCCACTACGGCGATAAAGAAAAAAATAAGGTTCCAAAAATGGGTCAACCAAGTTGCCCTAAACTTATTTTCATCACCATTCATTTCAATTTTTGAACTTTTTTTTCACCCGTTTGCCAGAACACTGTACTGTATTATACTCAATTTTTTTTTTTTTTTTTTTCTCGTCTCAAACACGACTTTAGCCAATTCAAACCAAAAATAAACACAGAAAAAATGTCTTCTCATCGCCATAATTTTTTTTTTTTTTTGTTTTTTGTTTTTTTTCTCCTGGCCAAACCAGTTAGTCGATCTTGATGGCCGGACGCGGCAATTTTTCATCGTCAGAACACAACCTTTGATCCTGTGAATTTTCAAATTTTTTTCGTCCAGCCGTTTTCTAGAACACTACGGGGAATTGTAATTGTGACATTGTGACGTCAGCTATAAGGTCCTTTTTGAATTGACAAAATTTATGTTTTTGACACAATACCAATACTTGACTATCACTTAGGTGATGAAAAGTAAAAAATGATGTGTGGTTTTTAGAAGAATATCAGTGTCAAGAAGGAGGCTTTCGTCGCTTTGTCTGCAGCCCTAAAAAAAAGGGCTTCGCAAACGCACGCTTTGGCAGTTTGAGGTTCTTGGGCTCGTGAGGTCGTGTGAATTTGTCGAAAGTGGTGAGTCGGGACGTTTTTCATTCGCTTTTCCTGGTTCTGAAGGATCAAGTAAGAAAAAGAAAGAAAGAAGAAGAAGAAGAAAAAAAAAAAGAAGAGGTTCCACGACGCGTCTCGGGTAAAATAAGACTCGAAGTAAACCAACCAAGATCTGGGAGTTTCTTGGGCTTCCTGACGTACGAGCAATACGTGATAACGGATATAGAGACCCCCTAGGCGTTTCTATATACTATGAGTTGGTACTGAAAGCTAACGCTGGATGTTTAGGAGGTAAAAAATTAACGAAAATAAAGTGGATCCCCGGTGCACGCCCACCGGTTTCCGAAGTCCTGGGCTGCCAGACCGAATGACTTCAATTTATACGGCTCAGGACACCTCGGCGACTTAATCTTGGATACGGATTTACACCCACGGCCCGAGTTCCGAGTTCACAGTCCCAGAAAAAAAGGTTGAAAAGAAAAAATAGACCGGTTTGTTTTTCCCGATATTAGACTCTGGCCAATCTCTTAGAATCCAATAACATCGCTTAAAACACACGTATATCCGACTCCCGATAACCAGGTGGTAAGTATTCCTTTCGCGATTCAATGGGATACGCAAAATCTTATTCCCAACTGGCTGCGAAGATCTTGTCTGTTTGTGAATTTGTTTACTCCGGTTTCAGGCTAATAAAACTTTGAGTAAATTAGTTTAGTTTCTTCTCAGTCGGTATCTGGCAAGTTGTTATACTCTGAACTGTATCACGGATTCGTATCGAATCAGTATCATAATCTCGGTTTGGTTTTAAAACTCCGAGGCACGAATCAAAAGACAAAAGTCTGAAGTGAGAATTATATTCGCTTTCATTTTTAGTACTCAGCCATGTTCGAGCCGGATTATCCTTTCGCACCTGTCACACACCTTCGCCTGATGAAGTAAGGAGTTGGACTTGAAAATCCTAAGGGTCAAGCTCTGAAGAACCCGAGTAAAGTGGAAGGAACCGAATCGGTTCAAATGGCGAATAGTTTTTTTTTCTCGAAAATGACGGGATTCGATGCACCTACTTGGGTTCGATCAGCACATCCGGCGTCCTCCGATCAAGGAATAACGGCTCATGCCATTCCTGGATGAAATTCAGTCTGACTTAGAGGACGAGGTAAAACACAAGGCAGGTTTGGCCTTTACCAGAGGTAAAGAAAGGGGTGCAAAAAGAGAGGAAACATTTCCTTGAACCTGGTACGTACCTACAGAGGGTTTGACGTAAAAGGAAAACCACTCGAGGACAACCAGCACATCCTTGGTCAGAGACAGAATCGGGTCGGGACGAAGCATTTTCTTAGCTCAGTACGTCTATATGGCGAACTCGTGCTGTGCGGAAGGAAAGGACAAAACCCATGACTCGGATAATGTGATTAATGGAGCTAAATGTCCTATCCGAACCTGGCCACTCACCCCCTTCCCATCCCCCCCCCCCCCCCCTCAGTTCTTCTGTCTTTTCGACAGAACTTCTTCTTCTGTCAAAGACCCCGAACTGGACCCAAGGATATAAGTTGGCTCTGGGGTCGTTCGATGAACCTGTGAAAGGAGCAATTTCTCCGAATCAAAGGCGCCCATCCCTTCAGCCTTCAGCCCTCAGCCCCCAGCCCACGAGCTTAAACGGTGTATTTTTCAAACCAAGTCGTTTGCTTTTTTCCCAGCTATAACTCACGTCGCCTTCACGAAGGATATTTATTCGTCTCACACGCACGTATCTATCTGTCTCTATCTCTATCTCTCTCTTTCTCTTTGGAACACACGGGGCTTCGCCCTTCCTACAAAGTTATCCTCCATATAGCCAAAGCAGTCGAGGTCCTGGGCAGGCAGGGTCTTCGGGCTTCTGGACTGTTCTCCGGCATTTGAAACTCGTCAAACGTCTGATGGTCCTGAGCTTGACGAAGCCGGGGACTAATTAACCCTGGATCGATATACGGGGGTGGTAATCGGGCGTAAAGTGCGTACAAATTTAACTTCAGGGAGTTTCTACTCATCAGCAAAATCTCGGATCTCGTGAACTCGGTGACGTCGTACTCACAGCTGATATGAGACTATTCGATGAGCCTGAAACTGTACCGAGCCCGATCTACAAAAGGGATGAAAAAAGTCCCAGGTGTCAAGTAGGTACCCATGCCGGATATTCACCCACATGGCACAAAATTGGCATTACCCAGCTGTCAAATTTCGTTCGGTAATACTGGCTCAGTACAGAAAAATTTTTGGCCCAACGTTGGGCCACTGCTGATGACGGAAGTCAGTTCTGCACTGAAAATACACTGGACCAATATGGTCTTTTATACTGGCTGGGGATTATTTCGTGCCATTTTATTACACCATGAGTTGGACCGGTGTGAACGAACCAAAATTGTGCAAAGATTGATTTTGACTTGGGTAAAGCTTGGCCCTTGGTAGCTGTCAGTATTGGCAGCCATGGCAAGCCAGTTTGCAATACTTACACGGTTAGAGGGATATGTTAGGGAGAGTGAATATTATCGTCACCACGGGGTGCACCGAGATTTCTTCTATGCAAGTGACATTCGCAGAGCATGCTTGGGTCCCAGTACAGATGAAACACGGCTGGTGTTCCAGCAGTGCAGCGGATGGAATAGACTCTGAAGCTGATACGATGGCTGCAGCTTCAAGCTTTCCAGAACGATACCTACACTACAGGAGGGGAGCATGACCAACGAGTGAGAGACAGAGTGAATGTATTATATATATATGGAAGAGCATGAATGTCTACAGGGTGCAGGAGGGGTAGTAGTTGCCCGGAGATGAGAAACTCTATGGGAGAAAGTCCCCAGCTATATCAAAGAATATTGCCCGTACGATATTACCTTGCCGTGTCGACTTCTTGATCCATACCATACCAAACCGTGCCATACCCACCATTCCGCGAGAAGAAAACCTCGCGAGGCCCTTTGTCCCTTCTTCTTCTTCTTCTTCTTCTTCTTCTTCTTCATGGGGAAATCACATTTTTCATTCGCTACATTCTTTGTTCATGGAAATAATAATACCAACTCCTACGAGGATTTCGAACGGGATTTTCTTCTGACCTCGGAACTCAGACTGTCAATAAAGATTTTTGGGTGAAAAAAAAAAAAGAAAAAAATAAAAAAGAAAAAAGGTGCAGATAGACGGTCAGCGCTTATTTTCAGTTCGTATTAGGTAAAAAAAAAAAAAAAATCATTCCATTCTGGAGGTTTCGCTCCAGTTTCTATATCTCGAAGTGTAACGACGCTTCTGGTTCCAGATTCTGCAGCTGCTCTGGGACCCGGATGAAGTAAAAGTTGAAGCCAAGATGGTTCCGCAATAAGAAAACCATGAGGATAAGAAAGGAAGGGAAAGGAATAAGAATAGTTTTGAAACCACGTCGCCAGTTTCTGTCCAGCGTTCGCCACACGTTGCAGACTACGACCCACCAGCACATCCCGTTCTCCTTTGTCTCGACTGTTACTTTTCAAGTGAATATGCTCGGCTTAACTTTTTCAACAAAGAATGAAAAGCGTGTAGCTAACGGGCAGCAAAATTCTAGATAACCTGACTGCAGTTCAACCACCAGGAACCACTCAACGTTCATGAAATTTCACCCTCTTCCAAATGGCGATCCTTTCACTTTGAATTCGAATTGTATCTACAGACCATGTGATCGGATGATAAATTTAGACGGAGGATTTCAAAATGGACATTTGCTCAGTGGACATCAAATGTCAAGACTTCTGGTACCAGAAAACGATTACGTTTCGCAGTCAGGAGTAATGGCAGCAATGAGCTTTTGAAGAATCTCAAAGATAACATGCCTAAAGCTGATAAAACAAGCCACACGGTTTTCGATCCATGACTAATTCTAAGACTGAGCTGAAACCGGGTTCCAGGGTTCCAGGGTTTCCTGGCTCCCGGGGCGCGTTGAACGATGAATGGTGCGGTGAGACAAAGTGGGATCAGATAGTGGGCTGCACGGTGTGTCGTAGTAATAGAACCGCAAAGGGGTAGAGCCGCGAACGAGAAAGATAAGAGCATGATGGTGTGCCAGTGCGGGTTTGGATGGAATAGAGGTACACGTAGCTAGTGATTCGAGGAAGTGGTGCAACCGAGCACATCTAATAAAAGAAAAATAAGAAGAAGAAAAAGAAAACGAAGAGGACCAAGAAGGGGGAAAAAGGTACGGTGGATGAGAAGATCTGGACATTGGTAGAAAAGCCACACAATCTTGAACTTTTCCCTATCGATAGTTCGCGAGGGGATGATCCCAAAGTAAAGAAAAGGTTGTTCCTCAAAGAATTGAGTTTGCCTCGTTACCAGGAAATCGGTTCTTCACCTCGTTACCCCCTGCAACCCTCGGTTTTCCAACGATGTTCGGGATACAGAGAGATGCAGGTAAACGAATTAAGAATGACACGACGACAAGGTCCTTTTCCCGACGATCCCGTGGCCACTATACCGAATCAGACTCAGGTTCAGACTCAGACTCAAACTCAGACTCAGACTCTGCAAATGGTTTAATGAATTAGCGAGAGGAGGCGGACTGCTCAAAGCCGGGAAATAAGCGAGCCGAATCGGGTGAGTTTCACAGGGTAAAACAATTGTCCAGTTTCCATTTCACCCTTAGTCCAATTCTGGACCAAATCTAGTCCGGGACTTTGGGTTCTACTGGCAAAATCACGCCGGTTGATTGTCAAGTTTTAAAATGCCAGGTATAGTGAAATGGAAAAGGAGAGACGGTCGAAGGTGAGAAATATAACCTGGGGGCTGATGCAGTTTCTCTTCCAGCAACACAAGGTTGAAAAAAAAAATTCGGATTTTTCACCCCGGGTCTGACCAGGTAAAGCAAGTTAACTCCACCTGCTAGACCGAGTCTCCCGTCAACGCGATGAAATACCAATTTCTAGTGTCAGTCAGTCTTCGTTAAAGTTTCATTATCCCCGCTCTGCAGCTGAAACGTTCGGGATAATGGCGTCGTCGTTCCTGTCGACAGACAGACAGACAGACAGACAGACAGACATACGCCTAGGTACTCTCTGAAATGGAATATTCATTGAATGAAAACTAAAAACAAGTCTGCAACAGTTTTTTTTTTTTTTTTTTTTTTTTCAAATTCTAAAAAGTCTATCTTTTTTCCAAAATTCCTGACAAGCCAATATGTTGTTTGTTCCTCAAGAAAGAATCGCAAGTTTCTTTTCCTCTCGGGAATGAAATGATACTACTCGAATTACCGGACCCTGGATCCTGGCGATGGTCGAAGACCAGATGGGCTCACGGTTTCTGGACACGCCAGGATATACCGCAGGGTGAAGACCATTTTGCTAACTTTCGCCGAACACGAACATCCCGATAGTTTATAAGAGGTAAAAATACACGTGGCCTTGACTAGAGTTTTCAAATGACATTTGCCTCTCTTGGCAAGGATTGAAACCAAAATTTCAGTCAACGATTCGAAATCATGAGATAAAGTATTGGTGGCTAGAAAGTAAGAAAAAAAAAAATAAGAATAATAATAATACTAGAAAAACCATGGATGAACTTTGGATTTTTGCCAGTCAGGAATAACTGGGCTTCTTTGAAGGCGATTGGAAGCAATTCTGGATGTGATGGTGAGTAGTATCTTCACGGTGAAGAGAAATCCCATCAGGGAATGAGATGAAGGTATAGTCGAAAAGTTTTCCCAATATTTAACGGCGTGAACCTTGGGGCGGCGCATTCCTCAGATCCTCTTAATGATTCTTACCGTCGACGTCTCGGCGTTCGTTTTAAGCGATTCTCCAGGGAGTTTATGGTCTCTGATACGCGATATACACCGTCTTCTCTTCGCTATACGAACCAACCAACTAACCTGCCTTGCCTGCCTGGGCAGCCTGACTACCGTACCTGCCTACTTATCGCTTAGGCATGGGCAACGTGCATCGCATACTATCCTCCGAGTTGGACAATGAGTCTTACGATTGTACACATAAGAAAAACGAGCAAAACAACTCCAGGAATCTCTTTCCAGGATCCTCCGATCCTTCTCACAACCTCTTCGTAATCAAACCGTTTGACCTGCACTCGCAAGTTTTCATACAACTTCAGGGATTTCGAAGGATTTTACACGATCATTCGACAGTTTCGATGATTTCAAATTAGATGAAATTATCTCGAAGGCTTCGGAAACCTCAAACCATTCGAAAGATGTCAAAATACTTCCGAGAATTTTAGATGATTTCAAAAATTTCAAACCATGTCACATGATATCACGTTGATACAAAAGATTTCCTGGATCTTGAGGATGCCAAAGATTTTCAAGATTTCACAAGGCTCCAGAATTGCGAATTATTTTTCAAACGATTTCACGGGATTTCCAAAGACTTAGAAGTTTTCAAGGGGTTTCGTACGACTTCCAAACATTTCTGAGATTCAAACCAGCATTCTGAATCATTCCAGAGCATTTCAAATTTCGACATGTCCTCTGAAAAAATTTCGAATGATTTGAAAGATCAGACGTGGAAAGCGACTGCCTCCCAGTCTGCCGAAGCTTGAACCTATATGAAAAGATCCTCGGAGCCAAGACGGTGAAAATACCAGACGATAAGCATTCAGTTTTCTGAAAGCAACATGAAGTAAAATACTGAACAGAATTAATGTAACGAAGTAAAAAAAGTGGGCGGTGACGTGGGCCACGTGGTACAACCAGAGCGTGTTAGGAAGCAGTTCGTCATGAGATCCGTGTGGGACGCCTAATGCAAAGTAGAGCCCTTTATTCTATCTGAACAGAGCTTTTGCCTGTGCCCATAAAGCTCGTTCAATAACCGTCGTGGTTACGGTCAATGATGGTACACCTTAGAAATGCAACGACAAAAGGCACTCGGCTGGTACTGGGGCCTTCCAAAATGGTCCACTTTCAATTTGCCAAAAGTCTGTAGAGTTTGCCCGAAGTTATAACAGAATACAGGCAGAAGTCACCAACCCTTACCACCTAGTGTGAACATTTGAGTTGATGACGTTCCGCCTCTTCAATGATTGACTTTATCACCATTCACGCGGGACTGAGTGCTGATCAGCAGTAAGTGTTTGATGAATCGATTAACACTTCCAGTATTTGTCCAGTCCTCAGAATGTCGAACGGGAGCTTTTGACAAGGTGGTACTCGTAGGAGCGAGTCCTTGGGGACTTCCGGTCTTTTTGGGCAAGGACACACTCTCCGGTGCTTAGTGCTATAAGGTCGATTTATCAGAGGGGGTCTATTTTCCCTGAAGGGTAGTAGGCCGATGATGGGCACAGGCTAAAGTCACTTTCAACATCGAAGAGCGTCCGATATACCTTCGGCACGCAATCGTTTCACCGGTTCTCTTGACGATAAATCGTTGGGAGTCAGTTAACCAATGGTGGTTTGCCTCCTCCTCATACCTTCTGGTTCTTCTTGAGTCAAGGTAGCAGCAGCAGCACCGGGTGCCGCAACATACGGCTTGAAAGTAAACCCTCTTCAGCAGCAGCTCTCGGCACGTCGTTACAAACTCCAGGAGTCGTTTCGCCACCGTTGCACACTGCTCAACTGTTGCCTGTTGCCCCATTGCCGTTGCCGTTGCTGTTGCTGTTACTTTTGCTCCAGGGTAGAGAAGGTTATACCTTTAATTAGCGGCTTGGCTGAACTTTTTGGCGGATAGATAAGAGCATATTTACTGCCCTACCAGCAACGTTGGACGCGATACGAGCGACGCGGACGGTCGGTCGCTTGGTCGTTCGGTTAGGTGGTCCCCGCGTTACCGCGAGGTTAACCACTGCTCCTTCCTTAGCTCTTACTCGTATCTTATCCCATTCCAAACATCCCGCAGGAAGATACGAGCCGGCACAAGGCCTAGCAGCAGATACGAACGATATTCGAACGTGATCAAACACCTCGTACTTACACATTTTTCACATACCTATACCTTCCCCAACGGCTTATCCTTCTACATTATTCATCGGGCACAGGATTGGATCCAAGATCCGAACCCTGCGCCAAAGTTTATTGATAATTTCAGGGCTGGACGCAGAGAGGAAGACATTTGATTCGATTATATCTAAAAATTTGTGTTCCTGAACAAGCACAGTTGAAAACTTACGTTTCAATTGATTGAGACAAGACAAAATAATATGATCAAGATCACTTACAATCTAACCTATCTAACAAAAAGAACATGAGTTTTACGGGAATCCTATCAGTTTTTTTGATCAAGTGACATACTCGGCCACTTTGTGCCAAAAAACTGAATTTATCCTTAAAGAGTTCGTTCGGATCGGTTGGATAGTCGTCAAGAAAAGACGATTCGCGTTTTCGAGGTGGCTGCAATTGGTAATAATGAAACTACGGGACCATGTTCGGGATTTCAGTGTTACCAATTGTCATCACCTCGAAAACGCGATTTGTAGTTTCTTCCAAACTAAACAACCTACTGAAACGAATCTCGGGAGATAAATGCTTTACTACGGCAAAAAGTGGCCAAACATTTTACTGTTAAAAAAAAAATTAATAGAA